>QXDT01000068.1:0-316338 GCA_003717175.1 Protomyces macrosporus | reverse complement strand
CCCTAACCCTAACCCTAACCCTAACCCTAACCCTAACCCTAACCCTAACCCTAACCCTAACCCTAACCCTAACCCTAGTCCTGTTGGGCTTGGGCGATAGATTTGACGTCGGGCACAGGGTCAAACACGATCTGAAGGCCGGGCGCCTTGCGTTGGGCGAGCTTTTGCATGTCACGTCGTTTTTTATCAGACAAAGCTGCTGCAAAGGTGCAGCCGAGGCTGCCCTCACTGCGTGCGTAGAAATGGCCATCTGTCGCCTTGACCAAGGAAGCCAGCTCCTTTGCCAGCGCTACGATCTCGGCTGGTTCCACCAACTCGGCGCTAGCAGTCGCTGGGAATATACTCTGAGTCGCGCGCGTAGACTGTTCTGCGACTTGACTCATCGGTGGCGTCAGCATGCGTCGAGTCTGAGGGCCGGCGTAGTCAGGGCGGTGGCGCGTCAATCGGCGCTCTGTCGATCGCGCGGGCAGCGACGGGCTTAGGGTTCCAGATGCTTGCTGGTTGGTGCTGGAAGATGAAGCCTCGCGTGCTATTCAGGAACTGGAGATGGGTGTTGATTCGCTGCACATCTGGGGGCTGTGAGATGTGCGACTCATTATTATGACCCAAGAGTAAAAAAGTCACAAGAGAAGCTTGACATGACCCGTACCAGGGTTGTTGGCACTGTGGGAAAGAAACTCTGTCTTATCAGCCCGAAGGATCAAATGGCCCTGGATGAACTCGGCGCCTGGTGCCTCTGCAGCTGGTATGCTGGTAGGTTCTTGGAAGCTCTTCAGGCCGATCATCAGTAGATAGCCCATCGCATCGCAAGAGTAATCAGGAAGCAGCTTGAAGCTGGGAACCATGGCGCTGTCATTCCTGCAGTAACCTAGCCCATGCAGTAAAGGCCAAGCAGAACGTAGATGTTGGTAGAAACGTCGATTGTGGATCTTGAATAGTCAGAGCCTGAACAGATTGAGTTACGAGCGATATAGTTTGGCTGGCCGTTCAGAAAGGGCCCATGCACGCGCAGTATGCCTAGGGTGGTCAATCGTCGAGTCGCCAAAACGAACAGACACTTGCACAGACACCGACAAAGCAGACAACGGACAGAAACAAGGCCGCACAAGGCCCTGCTCGCTAGTCAGCCTCGGAGTCAGCGGAGACGATCGCCCAATCATGAACATCTCCCTGCCGACAAAAAAAGACAAGGCCGCCTACCGCTTTCCCGACCTCGTCACACCGGCACACACGCCACCCCGCAGTGCCGGCGAAGGCTTCCCGCTGCAGACTGATGGCGGCCTCGGTCTGACAGAGCCACCTGTCGCTCAGAGTGCCAAGAGAGCAGAAGAAGCATCGGCACAACTACAAAAAGCGCTCAAGCCGCTACCAAACGTGGTATGTAATGTCCGTGGACGGATACCGATGGTGGCCGGATACGAGGCTTTTTTACATGGCTATGCAAACGATCAAGATAGCAAGGAGCATCTCGCGATTGTCTTTGGTGATCACATCCAGAGCAAGTCCCTCTTTGCGGCGCGACCCAACGAGACAGAAATGGACCGGCTGGCGCGCGGCGCGTTTGAAGGCCAGCTGTGGCCAGGACGGACAACGTCGAAGCTGACGGATGCACAGCGGGCGGAGCTTGTGCAGCAACCGGCGCCACGGGATCCGCCGCTAGCACGTATCCACTCGGAATGCTATACAGGTGAAACGATTGGTTCAGCGCGGTGCGATTGTGGTGACCAGCTCAACGATGCAGCATCACTCATTGCTGCAAGTGGTAACGGTGTCATTGTCTATCTGCGGCAAGAAGGTCGCGGCATCGGCTTGTTTGAAAAGATGAAGGCGTACAACTTGCAAGATCTTGGCAATGACACGATGGAGGCCAACTTGATGCTGCATCATCCTGCTGATGCCCGCGACTATGGTATTGCTACGAGCATCCTGCTAGACCTTGGCTGCACCGAGATTGACTTGTTGACCAACAATCCGCTCAAAATCACAGCCGTCGAAGGCCCCAACAAGGAAGTCAAGGTCCGGCGGCGGATAGAGATGCAGCCGCGCAGTTGGCAAGGTAAGGCAGGTGTCCATGGCGAAGAGTTTGATCGATACATTAGCACAAAGCGCGACAAGATGGGCCATCTGTTGCCGGATGCGCCGCCGCCGCTTGATGTGCGCAAACTCATCCACGGCGGAAATGTACAATCATAGACACCACACCACGACGGCGACTAGATAAAATTGTAGAAGCACATGTGGCTACCGCTGCTGGCCTGGCTCGGGGCTGTAATCGCTTATACAGAGCAGCTGCATATCCGCTCGCTGCCAGACGATCACGTTCTCTTTAGCTTTCAATTTCGCAGTACCAGCCAGCTGCCACGCGCACTCGTCCATATTGCACAAGCGGCTGATGCCTCTAGTCTCGATTTGCGCATGACGCGCGGACGCTGGCATCAAAACTGGGGTCCGCTGACTGACCAGGGACGGCATATCGGCGGTACGGGCATGGAGCTGATTGCCACGTTGCATGATGAAGCGCGCTGGAAGCCACTCGTCAATGCGCTAAGTGGCCTGTTTTGCGCGTCGCTCAATTATATGGACGAGACTCGCTCAGTGCGTCCTCGTCTAGCGTTTCAGCAGTCAGAGGGCATCGTGATGCATGGCGTCTTGCCGAGTGAGACGGTATGCACTGAAAACTTGACGCCGTTTCTCAAGTTGCTGCCCTGCAAGAGCAAGGCGGGCATTGCTTCGCTCTTGTCTAGCCGACTCTTCAACACCGACTTTTCAAGCCTCTCCGTCAAGCTTGTGGATGGTATTCTCGTTCAGCGTCTCGAACTGGTGCTAGACCGCCAACGTATCATCAACAACAAGGGCAAACTTGAAGTCCCCGGCAGCTTGCCCGAGCATTTGCTCGAATGTCTTGATCGGCCTTATTCAAGCGATGTAACTTGCTTCCCGGCAGATACGCGGCAGTCACAGCCATGGACCCTATCAGAGCTCTTTGGCAATCCGATCGCTGGCACCTGTCCGGTCGCGCAAGAGACGGAACTGCTTGTCGATGGCGTCGCGCATACCTTGACGGAGGCACCCTTTGACTTGACACACGTCAAGCAAGTCGAAGCAGCGCTACCGCCAATTCTCGCCAAACGCAGCTTGACTTCACAGGGCTCTTCGCTGCATGGCAAGATGACACTTCAGCTCCACAATACGGGCAACTTTCCTGTCGAGGTGCTCTACTATTCCATCCTACCTTGGTTCTTACGACCGTATCTGCATACACTCAAGGCAAGCAACAATAGCATCACCAGCACCTCATTTACGAGCGCCGTCGATCGCAAACGTCCAGCGCGTCTCGAGCTCACCTTGCTCGCCCATCCAGGCTTGACGACGGTCGCCTTTGACCTCGAACGCACCGTCCTGCGCTATGCCGAATACCCACCCGATGCCAATCGCGGCTTTGACGTGCCAGGCGCCTTTCTCCGTGTTGGCGACTATGAGCTGCGCACAACGCCTGCACTGCTTTCGTTGCCAACACCCGACTTTTCAATGCCATACAATGTCATCATCTTGACGTGTACGGTCATTGCGCTTTGCTTTGGCAGTCTCTTTAACCTCGTCTCGCGACGCATCGTGTTGGCAGCCAATGTACCAAAGTCGCAAGGCCTGTTAGCAAAACTCAAGCAAAAGCTGCGTCCATAGCCTGCAAGATTGTACGCTCGACACGTCGTGCCGTTTCGGCTGTTGTGATTTGTGAAGCCATAAAGTAGACAACGTTCCCGAGCGGCCGGGCCATGATGCCATCTGCGCGTAGTGCATCAACAAATCCTGAAGCTTGCATCGAAGTGTAGCCGCCTTTTGCTTTAAGGGTAAGTGCCAAGACGCTGCCCAAATAAATGACGCCCTCGATGTGGGCGTGATGCGAAAGGTTTGTGGCAAAGTCGGATGACCAGACGGTTTGCAAATCCTTTTCGTGCAATTCCTTGAGCATGGCTAGAGACTTGAGTGCGACACTTGTGCCGACAGGATGCGCCGTATACGAGTGACCATGAAGCAGCGCATCTTGCTTGCCAGGCTTGTTGAAGACTTCGAAAATCTCTTGTGTCGCTAGTGTTACGGCCAGCGGTACAAGACCACCCGTCAAGAGCTTTGCATTGACGCTAATATCGGGCAAGAAGCCAAGCTTGTCAAAGGTGCGTGGCAGACCAAGTCGATAGAGGCCTGTGAAGACTTCATCTGTAATGACTGGCAGGCCCGTCCACGCTGCGCCATCCGTTGCAGCAGGCGCCAGATTCTTGGCGCTGCGAACCAGCTTGACAAGAAGATGCTGGAAGAGTGGATCGACAAAAATCATGCCACCGGCACCCATCAAGATGGGCTCGAACAGCAACGCGCCAAATCGCTGGCCTCGTGCCACGGCTGCGTCCAAGTCGCGCTTGATCCAGGTTGTATAAGCTTGTGCAAGCGGTGATTCGACACGCGCCAAGTCGAAAATGGCTTCGAGCGAGTCTGCTGTTTCGGCACCCGTCTCTGCACATGTCAAGGTCCATTTGCCCTGCTTGAGGTGCCACTGTGGTGGCTTGAAGAAGAGTCCTCTAGATCGATACCAGTCCACCTGCTCATTGTACACATTCGGCTCTGCTGCATCCATAGCGCCAATAGTGTCGCCATGATAGGCACCCTCAAAGCCAATGACACCCAAGTTGAGTTGTTCTGGCGATTGTTCAGCCAATGAAGGATCTTGTGCATAACGTAAACGGGAAGCCTTGAGTGCCATTTTGAGAGCCACTTCGATGGCGGTGGCACCATTGTCAGAGTAGTAGACGCGAGCCGCCCAGTCTTTACCGACAGTAGCAAGCAATTCTTCCGCCAAGGCCAAGGCTGGTTCATTGACGGCTGAAGGCAAAATGACATGTCCGTATCGACCAGCAGCATACGAAGCTGTACGGGCCAGCTCGACATTGGCATGGCCGAGTCCCTGCGTCCACCAACTTGCTGAAGCATCAAACACAGGCCCAAGCTTCTTTTCTGCAGTGTTGTACACTGCGAAATCATCTTGCAAAGCCGAGTCAATGACGGTGACGTTCTTTTCATGGACGAGCTTGTGCTGCGTAAAGGGATACCACAGCACATCGAGCGCCTTTTTGGGCATGGCATCGAGCCGCGCCAAACGTGCCTGATGCGCTGTATGCAGATGCTCCTTGAGAAACTTGAGTGGCGCCGAGGCTGCCAACAAGTCATAGTAAACAGCCATGTGCTCGCAATCCGCACGAATATCATCGAGCCTTGCTGGCGGCGGCGGGACTTGAATCACGGGCGCGTCAATCTTGGAGGCGAGGTAGGCGAGATTGCCCCATTCTTGCTTGAAGCCCAAGACGGCGGCGACATCGTAGCCATGCAGCGTCAAGGCATCATAGGCGGCACGCGTTGTTGAGATGCCGCCGAGTTTTGCATCGGCGACCAGCAAGACGGGTAATCGTAGGGGTCTGAGAAACTCGAGTTGCGAGTTGCCTTCGGGCGAAGGTGAATGGACGCCGCCAGCTGTTTCAATCAGCGTGATGCCTTCGCTTGATTCTTGCAGCATGGCCGCTAGTTTTTGAAGAATCACGGCATCGCTTGGCACGGGGTCGGCATGCTCTGCGGCAGCAATGTGCGGACTGCATGGCCGGTCAAACTGAAAGAGACAGTGTCCATCGAGGTTGGTGAACCGCTTGATGTGGGCATCGTCGGCTTCATCTAAAGGTCCTGTCGAGACGGGCTTGATGTAGCGGACGGCCGGTGCAAGGGCCCGTACGAGTAATGTCGAAAAGATGGTCTTGCCGACATCGGTATTAGCACCAAAGAGTGTATAGGCTGGCTGCCGTAGAGACAGAGGCAGGCTGCCGGGCCGCATGAGCTAGTGCTGTCTATACTTACAGTAGTATACGTAGTGCAGTGGTCAAGCAACAAGTTGTGCGGAGCTAGTCAGACGAGAATTGATGAACAAGATACCCTAGGTATGTACAGACAGCTATGGATTCAAACGGACTGGAGCAGCCTACTTCTCGCGGCCAGGCGCGGCAGGATAAGACTGAGGCGGGTACTGAGGCGGCGCCGTGCCAGGCGCATTGTAGTAGCTGTTGGCGGCACCACCACCACCACCAACTGTCTGTTGCTGCTGGTTGGCCAAGTGCTGCTGGTACTCGTAATCATGCGGACCACCCTGGGTTGTTTGCTGCATCGGCTGCTGCGGGTAACCGTAGCCATTGTTTTGCGGCTGGGCGGGATAGTCGCTCGTCACGCCGGACTGCTGCGGGTGCTGGAAGCCTGGAGTAGCCCATGCCGTGTACTTGACGGGCCGCATGCCGCCACGGACACGACGACGGTTGCAGCAGCAGATAAGGAACCAGCAGAGGACTGCTAGACCGACAAGGACGCCGAGCAAGATCCATCGGCCGTAACTGTACCAACCGCCTGTTCTGTACCTATTGTAGCCTTTGCTTGTTAGTATGCGTTCTTATACTATACTATACTGATACTGATAGACATGGAAAGAGATACTTACCATAGGGATAGTTGTAGAATTGACGCTTTGCAAGCTCAGTAGCGGTATATGCGAGGCCCATGACTGTAGTAATAGTCTAGTAATTGTCTAGGCAGATGCTATGATAAGACAGCAGCTCGCTCGCCTTTAAGCAACAATGACAGCAGCGCACGAGCCATGACCATGACCCTGCGCAGCTCGCACCTGGCTGGCCGGGCTAGGCATCGCTGAACTGGGCATTGCGCCTCCCCGCCAACTCAATCTCAGCGACGTCACCACTGACTCACCACACACAAGCCACTGCCAAGCCACAGCGAAATTCAGCACGTGACATGATCGAGCCGATAAACCGCAACGCCACAGAAAAGCTTAAATCTATACTTGCCCAGGTGGGTAACAGTCATCAGGCTTGGCATGTGATACCTAGCGCTAGCGGACTGTCTAAGGCGTAATTATGCAGTGATACTGTCGTTGAATAGTATAGTCTAGAGCTCAACCACCTCCTTGCCAGCCATATTCGCAGGTGCAGGCCGTCGTCCGCCACCCGCTTTGCTCGCCCGTCTCCCTGGTACAGCGGCAGCGACGGGCGTGACGGCGGCCGAGACAGACGCCTTGCGTCGCGTATTCGAAGTCTCCGTCGAAGGTCGTGCAACTGTCTCGATACGCCGCTCAGGAATGGCCAGAATCACATTGTTGACGCGCTGCAAAATGGCCGTGATGCCTTCATCGCCTGTTGCTGACGCAGGTACCTGAATGCCAAAAACATTCGTGGCATGCGCACTCAAAGACATGGCTTTGAAGCCAGCTTTGCTCGCAATGGAACTCAATCGTACACCTGCTTCGACACCGACAGACGCAAGATCGAGCATGAGCCAGGAAGCCAGTCCTTCAGGGGCACTGCCCTCGGCTTGACCAGACATGGCCGGACGCAACTGGATTTCAATACCCGCTTGTCGCGTAGGATAGTAGAGTCGATAAATCGAGACGGATCGCGCCACGATATAGCATGCCTCTTGCATCGCTTCAACAGCATCCAGTAAGGACAACACTGGAAACGTTACGAGCATCATCTCGCACAAAACGCGGACCGACCCTTGCGCTTCGAGTAAGTCTTGTAGAAAGGGCAAGACACGCAGATGCGGATTCGTAGTGCTTGCATCGAGCGATGACAACAGGAACGTCTGCCAGTCTTGAATGTGAAGCGCATGCTGATGAGAGCTACCATACGTGAGTTGAACGCCCGACAAAGAAGCCTCCGTCAAGGTCATACGATCCGACAGCTTTGTAAGACTTTCAATGCGGCAGACAGCTTCATCAGCCGCTTTCCACTGTTCAAGCAGTTCAGCGACGACGGCCGCCGCACCAGCTTTGACGGTGACAGGTTGCGCTCTTTTGAATAAGCCGCGTTCTGAGCCGCCCAAATCGAGTGGCAGCAATGAAGCCTGCGTCAGCTGCTCGGCAGTCAGGGTCAAAGTACAAGATGCACCGAGTGTTGAGAGGCTCCACGTCGCCAGGGTTGACCAGATGCGTTTACTGCAGGGCATATCCTTGGCCGCGACCTGAATAACAGGCACGCGTATCGTTCGCCATGTTGATGTTGTTGTTTCAGCGGCAGCAAACGTATACACACATCCGCAATCTGTCAACGCGCGTGACACTTGCAGTAATAAGATGCGTGCCGTTGCAAAGCGCCACAGTCTTTGCCAGTCACAGACTGCCGCTTCTTGACTGCGTGTCGGCATGGCCAAAACAGTCTGGATATACCAGCCGCGATCGGTATTGACGCCGCATTCCGTCAAAAAGAGCTGGACAACAACCTCCGCTGCTTGACGGGTGAGTGTAGCCACCATGAACCAAGCGCTGCGATCGGCACCATCCATCTTTTTGTCGCCGAGCGTGGCCGTGTCTGCCTGCCAGTCTTCATGCGAGCGTGTCAGGAAGACACAATCGGTCACATGGACACCTTTGAAGGCACGCCCAAAGTCGTCGCGCTCAAAGGCGCCTGCAGAGAAGCGTGAAACGGTCCAACGCGCCAAAGCCGCCTCTTCTTCCAACGCGCGGCGAACGATGCCCATCTGGTAGCTCATCAAATTGGCTGCCTGTTGCGCTGCATCTGCGACCGTATTGAGTTGGCGCTGTAAGGCAAGTAACGAAGTATCTTGAACGCGAATAGGCCCTGCCTTGCCAGCACGGTACGCCACGAGCTGTCCATTCGTCAAGTTGACGGAAATGACGAGCGAATACGTTGCTGTCAAGAGAACCGTCAAAGAACTCCTCGTCAGCGTACTACGCAGTATCAGTGCGTCATGCAGCGCAGCGAGCAACCGCTCGGAATGATGCGCAAGAACAGCATCAAGCAGCGCCTCTGCCACGAGTCCGTCACTATCGATTGGCAGCGGCACTGCTTCCTGCTCTGCATCGTCTTTGACACCACCAGCGCGCCAGTTGACAGCAAGCGCATCAGTACTGTAGTCCAGACTCTGCCGCGCCGTCTTGAGGTAGCGAAGGCGTGGTGGCACGCCTCGCGGTGCAATCGTGACGGTAAATGCGTTTCGTGCATGACCCGCCGAAGTGCGCTGATCGAGCCAATAGCCAACCACCATCTTGCGTTGACTCGAAGCATACTTGACATCCACCAACTTGCGCCGTCGAGCATGCATGCCGGAAAACTGTCCAAAGAGTCGTTCGAGTTTGTGAAGAACGCAGAGTAGATGCAGTCGGTCGTACAATGCAACGAGCTGTGGCTTTCCTTCTGCTTGAGCTTGCGCCATGAGGGTGTTCGCCATCGCCTCAATCTCGAGCTTGAGACTGAGCGGCGTCTCGTGTTCAAAGGTGAAATCAATCAGGAACCACGTCAGCTTGGGCGAATCGACTTGCTCGCATGCAAAAGACAATGCAACGGTGAAACCATCCGGCACATGAAAAGAAGCGCGGCCCGAGGCGATGGTGAAATCCCGCATCGGCCATGGCAAGGTCTCGTAGAGCTGTAACCGTAGACTGAGTAGTGCATTCATCGTTCGCATCGTCCTGAGCACCTGACGCGGTCCAATTGGACGTGGCATGCGATACCGTCTCGCCAGTTCCGTCTGCCGTAGCCTTGGATACGATCCGGTCGTCAAGACATCGACGGCGCCAATCAAGTCTGGATTCCGTACTTTGGCTTGCTCCATTGATCGCAAGACACCCCATCGCAGGCCACCGTAGAGATTATCGAAGCAATTCTGCTGGCCTTGAATCCACGCCTTGACGTCAATCGCGCGATGTACGGCTTCGGCATCCTTGGCCCAGTCAACCAGCACAAGCACCTTGACAAATTCCGTCTTGAAGGCGGCACAATACTCCACGAGCCTCCGTTTCCGCCGCTGGTCAGACAGTTCGGCCAGAGACACGCGTAATTGCCGTAGCTCGAGCATTGCCGTGCGCACGAGAGCGATCACGATGTGCGACAAGGGAATGAAACGTTCCCTGATTCGCGCTATCGGCGGCGGTTCAACGCGCTCGAGCTGTACATCGACTTGCATTGATACTTCCTCCTTCTCCGCCTCGATTGGCATTTCTGCCGGCTCCTCGGCCATTCACAAGACCTTGTGTTGCGCACGGGAATTGTTTATTGTCGCATCCACGCTGTTGCAATGCCGATTCTCAATCTAGTAATGGGGCCTTGATGTCTCCAACAAGGCTGGCAGATAAGATGAACAGTAGGAAGTAAATGCTATCGGCGATGTAACTACTCTTTCTTATGCTGCTTCAGCTTGTCCTCGTGCATATGCATGTGGCTTTAGGTGTACCTAGGCTAAGCCGGTCGTCGCGGCGCATCAAAGTCACGTGACCGTCTATGTATCTCGGCAGCCTCAAGAAGATCTCGAGACTGGACTAGGGAGTATGTATGTGTGTATGGAGACGAACTATCTAGGTATCTATGACACCTGAAACAGACGCTGCCAAACACCAATATCCAAATCACGCGCTTCTTGCCCATAGACGCGCTCAGAATGGCTAATGCTTGCGTTGCGCAGGTATGCACCCGCCGAGGTCCACTCACCGTGCCATATGGCAGGGCCCGTGTAGCTGTGGCCGACCTTGGCTGCCAGTCTTTCCGTCAGCGTACTGCGCCGTGTTGCCGTGCCAAAGACTGCCTCGTGCGTATCGCATACAAACAGCCATTCGTATCTGCAACCTGTTAGCAAAAGGCATTCTGACAAGAGGTGATGCCGTACATTTGAAGATCCTCCCGGCCTAGTGCAAGCATCGTATCGAGCGTCTCGCACGCTTGTAAGAGCAAGCTTTCGTCAACGACATCCAAGAGCAAGTTGAAGGCCCGCTTCAAAATACCGACAAACAAGGGCCACGCGCTGCGCAGATGCGCCGCCGAAAAGCGTAGAACCAATGCACGAAGCAGGAGCAGGGATTCGGCAAGCAGCTTCTCCCGTAGCTCCATCACCCTTTCCATTAGCAACGGCAATTTGGCCAACAGCGCATCCTGTGGCAGCGCCATCATGAGAAACACAAGTCGCCGGTTTTGACCAACCTTGAAGAGCCGCTCACTTTCCTGTGAAGCGAAAAGGTGCGCCGGCGCGGATGGATTGGGCTTTTGTAAGCAGTCGTTGATACGCGCCTTGTCCAGCACGAGCCACGGCCGGAAGATACGACTCCACTGCTGGCCTTGTTGCCAACTCGTTTCGAAAAAGCTCGCATCTGTAAAATGATCTTGCGCGTCTCGTCGCCAGGACTTTTGTACACCGTCCAGGCGAGAGATGACCTCGAGAAGCATCAAGCAGTCGCTTGAAAGGGTCTTTGATTTGAGCTTGGGGTGAATGACATGGGTCATGATGGCAGTCACAGCACCCGAGACCTTGTCCAAATCGAGAAAGATGGTCGGAAGTCGAGGTACAAGCTGCAGAAGCAACTGAACCACTTCAGGAGCAGCTTTCGTCGAGACTTGCGTCAAGACCTTGAGCACCAATTCATTGACCTCTTTTCTGCTCTTCTTTGGCAGAGCCGTCAGCTTGCTGGCGATTTCCGCAACGAGAGACAGCAGACATCGGTCAAGCGCCGGACCAGTCACTACACTACCCGCAACCTGTCGGAGTAGACCAATCAAATCTTCAGATGCACGACCCACCACGTCGGCCGACTTGTCAGCAACGAGATGATGCAAAAACTGCGCCTTTTGAAGATCGAGCTGCTGGTGGAGTAGTTTGCAGACGATCGAGAGGAGGTGATCCACGGCGCCAGTGCAAAGCTTGAGGCACAGATTTTGCGCCTCATCTTGTCTAGTCGATTGCGCTAGCAGCTGTTGAATCACACCGGCGGGATTCTCCTTGAATAAGCTATTGAGCAACTGATAGGCGCTCTCGTGCAATGATGCGAATTGAACATTTCCGTCAGCTTGCTTGAGCTTCGCAGAGATTTGAACAGTCAGACGGATAACCTCAGTCTGAGATGAAGAAGGCGACAAGACGGGTTGCTCTTCTGTGCTGGTAGACAGTAAACTGCTAAGAAAGCCAGCAGGACGATCAACGCTCGCTCTTTCCGAAGTAATCTTAACGTCAGGTTGACGCAAATGCTGAAGTGTTTCCAAGACAAGAACGATATTGTCCATTTCGACTTGCGAAAGGCGCGTCTCGGGGTCGTCCGTGCTCAGCTCGAGAAGCGACAGATCCACCAGCTCGCACAGCAACGACACAAGGAGAGGCGACGCCACACCCTGCTTCGTGAAAAACTGAAGCCAATCGGCCATGATTGGGTGCATGCGTGCCGTACGAATGCCATACAACAAGAGTGCATCGAGCTGAGCTGGATCTGGGCTGCAATGATGGTCAACAGCCTGCAAGAGCACGCCTTGCAACGCAAACTGACCATCGTGAAGAGAAATGGCTAATCGATCAAGCAAAAACTGCGTCAAGTCATCTTGCTGTGATGCTGTTTTTGCCAGGATTGACAGAGAATGTTGAGCAATGGCAACACCTTGCTCGTCGTCCATCTTGCGACATGCCAATGCAGCTTTAGCGTACTCCCGGACGATTGCCAAATCGCCCTCTAGCTTTTTAATTTGAACGAATGCCGCAAGGAGCTTCAAATGATAGATATAAGCATGAATATCGCGGCCAGGCTGCCAAAAGATCAAATCATTGTCAAGCACCCGGACTGTGCCAGAGATGACGGGTGCATACAACTCAAGCTGATTCAACAACACCTCAAGCAATAGCGCTGAATCGCAGCGCTTGATAGAACGTTCCAGAGTGGCCTTGTCGCTAGCACGGCCAAAGGCAAGCATGTCTTGAACGAGGAGAACAGATCGCGCTAGTAGTTGCCGAGCACTGTCAGACGGCAGTAGCGTGTAAAGAACAAAGAAGCGTTGCAGCGCAAGGCCTTCACCTAAATCTTTTGAAATTTGCTGGGCAATCCGTTGCTCCACCTGACGCGCTGAAAGAAAAGAAAGGAGTGTCGTCAGCAGTGCAAGGCTGCCGGCTTGATTTGCAGGCATGAGCACAAACTGAAGCAAGTAGCCGACGAGGGCACCGGCAGTTTGAGCTGTCGGCGTATACTGCAGCGTGGCGAGTATGTGAATGATACCGCCAACATGTTCGATATCCAGGTCGGGGCTGGCAGCGAGCTCTTGGCAAAAGTCAATCAAGGGCGATAGCGATGTGTAGCCAAGGTCCAGAAGGTTCAAGAGCAGCTCATAGAGCAAATGAATACATGTGGCATCTGTAGGTTGGCGCAGCCTGGTCAAGCAAGAATTGAGCCACGCGTCACCACAGAATGTACTTGCTTGCTCTTCTGAGGATTTCTGAGTTGTCCTGACGAGCAGCGCAGACGGCGTTAGCCACAGTGAAATGTCTTTTGCTAGAGACAGCTCAGCTTGCGACCCGCCATGAATCAGCCCGAGCATAAGAATGGGCAAATGATGGACGACGATTTCTTCATCCTGCAAGTCGAATGTCTCGAGGATGAACTTTAGATGGTCGAGCTCGTGGTCATCGAGAAGGCGACCGAGATGTGCAAAAACGATGCCAAGCGGCATAGCGTCAAACAGCGCCCTGGCACTGTTCAGCAGGTCCGGTAATGCGTCTTGAGCGTTTGCTCTATAAAGCGCCTGTAGGAAGTCACCAAAGAGATCGTCCAAGAGCGTCTTGACCAAATATGGTTTGTCAATCAATGACAGAAGCACTCGGCAGGTGCGGGCAGGCGCTAGCTCGAAATCTTGTTGGAGGGCAGCAAGGAGATGTCGGCTGCCGAAGTCTAAATAGCGAACATTATGCTCCCCTGCCTCGTCGACTGGCCCCATGAGCCACGCCCACAAGCGTTTGTTGAGACTCAAATCTTTGCGAAGGACGATGCGCGTGGCAGCACTGAAGAGTCTTTTCATCTCGATGTCTGGGATCTGTCTTGTCCATGAGCCAGACAGTGGCAGTCGCGCGACAAGCAGTTCGAGAAAACCGCGCTGGACTAAGAGGTCCCCGTCAGTCAAGCCAGCGGCAAAGGCGCGCGTCAACATGCCAGCGTCTGGATCTAGACAAGAGGAATGAGGTTCAATGTGCAAAGGCATCTCTTTCAGGAGATACTGCAGTACGCCGCTGCGCTGTGATGATTGCGACAGAATGCAAGAGAGCCACATACTCGACCACCAGAGCGTTTCGTCGTCAATTGCCTGACGAAGTTCTTCCATAAGGTCAAGAACGGCAGAAAACGCTTCATCATGCTCGTCCTCGAGACCAGGCAGGATGCTCAGCAACAAATCTCTTGCTACTGGACGCAAGCTTGCACCAAGCGGCACAACAAAGGTAGAGAACAAGGTGAGCAAGGTTGCTTTCAATGCAACACTGGCAAAAGAGAGGACCGGCAGCAGACCAGGCAGCCAAATATCAAGATCCTCGGCGAGTCCTTCAGCACCAATCAAGCCAAAGATGTAGGTATTCACCTCGAGCGCCTTTTGATGCACACCATTTGGCAGTGTCGGTACAAGACATAATGCAATCGCTTCAGAGACAGCCTCCTTGCTCGGCACCTCTGCAATCGTAGGATGAGCTTGCAGCACACGCAGCAGCCTTGTCAAGAAGGAGATGTTGTCTGGCCATGACTCGACCGCGTCAAACGAAGAGAGCACTTTATCGACGGCAGCTTTGTATTTCTTAGCATCTCTATGAGCGGCAGCCGATAGCGGACGTGGCTCTGGCGTTTCTGCCCTGCTCATGGCATTCTGGCTTCTTCTATAGCCCAAGACCAAGTATTACTGTATTAGCTAGCTGCTTCTCTACCTGTTGTCTTGATCATTTCGACGTGACGCGGCCAACAACTCAACAAACCAGAGACAAAGGAGACCAGCTGCGTCTTTACTTCAATCGAGAGCATCAGAGACAAAGATCAACACTCTCTAGCCATGGGCTTCGACTTTGGCAACCATATCCGTAATGCGCATCTCCAGGCCGCAGGTCTACCAGCACCGAAAGCCACCAGCACGGGCACGACCATTGTCGGCCTCCTCTACAAAGACGGCGTCGTCCTTGGCGCAGATACACGTGCAACAGCAGGTCCCATCGTCGCCGACAAGAACTGCGAAAAGATTCATCATATTGCACCCAACATTTGGTGCGGCGGCGCAGGCACGGCGGCCGATACAGAGTTTGTCACGGGCATGATTTCCTCGCAATTGGAGCTCCATGCGCTCTCTATGAATAGACAGCCGCGTGTCGTGACGGCCATGACGTTGCTCAAGCAGCATCTGTTCAAGTATCAGGGTCATGTCGGCGCCTATCTCATTGTCGGCGGCGTCGACCCTACCGGTGCGCATCTCATGTCGATTCACGCACATGGCTCAACAGACAAGCTGCCGTACACCTGTCTAGGTTCAGGCTCCTTGGCAGCGATGGCTGTGTTTGAAACACGCTGGCGCAAAGACATGGAACGCGACGAGGCGGTCGAACTGGTGGCGGATGCCATCAAGTCTGGTATCTTCAACGATCTCGGATCCGGTTCGAACGTCGATGTGGCTGTCATTACAAAGGAAGGCACCGAGGTCTTCAGAGGGTACGAGAAGCCGAATGAACGTGGCGTGCGTGAAGAACGATACATCTACAAGCGTGGCACGACGCGGGTCCTCGGTAAGGAGCAGATTACAAAGTTTGTCACGATTGAGACCTTGCCAGTAGAGACGCCGGCAGAGGCGATGGAGGTGGATGCGTAGCTTGCTAGATCCATAGCTACATTGCGTCTCTACAAGATGAACGCGTCAATCTAATCTGGCCGTTTACTTTCGCAAAATCCACAGCTCAAACGCGTCATAGGATTGCGATACCCAAGCTGAGCGCAGTCGGTCGACTTGCATTGCCAGGCCTCGAGTTGTTCATCGCGTAAAGTGCCGCAGCCGCCGCATGTCACTTCATCAGCTGCATTGTCCATTGTGCAAATTGGGCAGGCGTCTGTATCCACTGTTGAGTTCGCCAATTCCTTCCCCTTGCCTGGATCGACAATCTCGATGCTTGTCGATGTTTTTGTGTTTGGCCGGTCATGCACGTTGCCCGGTCCAAGCAATGCGTCCATCTCCTGCATTAGCCAAGCTTTTGACTCTGCATTCTCATCCTCCATCTTGTAAGCCGACAGCTCCGTCACCTCTTCCTCCGAATCACTGTCAAACGCATCCTTGTCGTCCTTCTTTTCCTCCTTGACCGCCTCTTCCAGCACTTGCGTCACCTGACTTGACAAGCGCATCTCTGCGGCACTCGCACGCAACTCTTTACCTCGCTTCGAATTCACCACGCGCGGCGTCGCTTTACTCTTGCCGCCATCGAGCTGGTTGCGTAAAGCCAGGTCGCCACCAAGTTTAGCGCCACCGGCACCAAACTGCTTGCGACGCTTGCGACTGCCACTTGCTGTTTTGCGGCGATAAGTGCGGCGTTGACGAGAGCCACCACAGACGGTGCGTGGCAAATCCGTACCAGCCAACGGCGTGCCGAGACCTTGCTTTTCAGAAGAGCCAAGGACCGTACCCTGACTCCAAAAGCCTTCGCCCGTGTAGTCTCTACTCTTGAGCCCGGCACTTTCAGCTTGATACTTTTGAAGTTGCACCCAAAAGGGCTTGGCGTGATGCATATTCGTGCAATGAGAAAGTTCATGCAGGAGGACGCCAAGCACAAAGGACTCTGGCATCCAGTCGCCTGTCTTCGTTCTCAATACGAGTCCAATGCATTCGCCAGCGTTATAGTTAATACCGGCATACTCGCGATTGAAGTCATGCTCTTCGAGCGAAGTGACTTGCAAGCCGTTTGCCTTCATGATGGGATAGACAAAGGCAGCAAGCCGGTTGAGCGTATTCAGCGCGCGTTTTTGATCAGCAGGCGGCCGATCTTGGCGCTGCTTGATGAAAGCAATGAGCTTGTTGGGGTGTCTCCCATGATCGTTGAAGCGTTCAACGCGTAGCGTAGGAGTCATGAAGAGCTGAGAAAGCAGAGCATAGCAGCGAGACGTGCGTTGTAGAGTGCTTGAACTGTGCAGTACCTAGATAAAGTAAAGTGACGAGTGTGTCAGATGGAAATCCATAACCTTGGTACGTCACTACAAACGATGAATCGATCAACTAAACTAAAGAGGCAGACTATCAAGCGAGTCCTTTGGCTTGAGATCCGTCACAGACTGGACCTTGGAGCCCTTTTGAGACTCTAGCGCTTTTGCGGCATCAGCCGATTTTGGAGGTGCGTCCGGCTTCTTGGTCTTATCGCTTGACTTGGGCGGCGGAGTCATCGGGTCAACCGGCTTGTCATGCTTGTCTCCCTTGTCACCTAAGCCGACTGACAGATCGTTTTTCACAGTCTTGTGATCTTGATTGCTTGGCTTGGGCGGCGGACTCGTTGCTGGCTCTTTCGCTCCAACAGCCGTTCCAGAAGCCGGCAATGTCACACCAGTCGACTTGTCATGCTTGTCATCCGACTTGGCCGGTAACTTTGGGTCCACAGGCTTGTTCTTGTCATCGGTCGATTGTGGTGTCAACTTTGAGTCAACAGGCTTTTTGTTCTTGTTGCTTGACTTGGGTGGCGGACTCTTTGCCGGATCTTTCGCTCCAACAGCCGTTCCAGAAGCCGGCAATGTCACACCAGTCGACTTGTCATGCTTGTCACCTGACTTGAGCGGCGTTTTCGGATCAGCAGGCGTGTGATAAGTGTCATCCAATCGAGTCGTCGTCAACTTTGGGTCAACAGGCTTAACATTTGTGTTGCTCGACTTGTTTTTAATCGTTGACTCGACCGACTTGTCCTTTTTATTGCTTGACTTGGGTGGGGGACTCTTCGTCGGATCTTTCGCTCCAATAGGCGTTCCAGGTGGCGGCAATGTCACACCAGTCAACTTGTCATGCTTGTCACTTGACTTCGGTGGCGTCTTTGGATCGACAGGCTTGCCCTGCTTATCATGCTTGTCATCCGGCTTGGATGGCGAGCTCGACTGTGCCGGCTGGTCATGCTTGGAATGGCTCGGATTAGGTGATGTCGTCAAATCAGGCTTCGCTTCGGTATGCAACTGTTTCGGCTGCGCGCCATCAGAGTGAACAGGCTTTACGGGACGTAGACCGGCACCATGCCCAACCTTCGTTTCTTGGCCAGAATTTGCATGCGTCGAGTACTCGGGCTGGGGACCGGTTCCATTCTGCTTCTTGCCTCCGTCATGATACTCCTTGGTGGTTTGATGCGAGGTCTCAGTCGTCTTCGTGACACCCTTCGTCTGGCCGGACCAATTTGAATTTGTCTGCGTCTCTGTATGTCCAGTGACGTCGTCTTGCGTCGAGTGTAGCTTGTTGAGGCTGTGAACTGCATCTGGCTCTGACACGGGCGCTGTCTCTGGGCCGAGATTCTTTGCTGCATCAGAGACTTGCGGTATACCATTAATGATTGTCGAGCCGTGGTCTTTGGGCGCGCTGCCGCTGCCAGATTCCGTGTTTGTTGTGGCAGGCTGTAAAACAGTAGGCGTATCTTCCTCGTCGACACATCCACATTCTCCATCATCTTCAGTCGATCCTTTGAAGTCTGTAGAGCCCGTGGTTGTCGTCTCTGTCGACCCAGTCGAACCGGTCTGAACAAGACTGACCCCCTTGCCAACCGTGTCATGATTCTCCGTCGACGACAAGTCTTTGCTTTGCCCTCCACCCGTCGTCGTCGTTGTCGTTTGACTTTGTGTGTTTTCAGAGCCTTTTCCAGACGTGTCTTCTTCAGTCGTTGTGCTGTCCGTGGTGATGACATCCTTGATACCCGTCCCTTCTCCGTCGCTAGTGGCACCCGGAACTTCAGGCGGTATAAAAGGATTGCCTTCTCCTTCACCAGCGCCGGATCCAGGAACGCCAGGAGGCAGGAAGGCTGTACCACCACCACCACCAGCGCCGTCACCGCCGCCGCCAGCGCCAAGTCCAACGCCTCCGCCGCCAGCACCACCAGCACCACCGCCCGAGGCAAATCCGCCGCTTTGGCCACCCGGCGTTGACCACCCACCACCGGTGCTGCCACCACCTGATGACCACCCACCGCCTCCACCGCCGCCATGCCAGCCAGCGTCATTGCCGTCCTTGTCGACTGGATAGCACGCATAGATTTGCGTACCGACCGTCTGGGGCGATGGCAAGGTTGCCGAGCCAGTCCATGAGAAGGTGACATCGGACTTGTAGGTACAAGAGCCTGGATTTGTATCGAGACTGGCAAAGAGTTTTGCAGGCGGCGTTTGGCAAGGCGTATCGGGTTGTTTTGTCAGCGTGATGCCGCTGTTGGTTAAATCGCCTGAGGATCCGCCAGAGAGCCCGCCAGAAGCATCACCTGAAGAGGAGATGTCCTTGACAGGTTTCTCAGACTGCGGTGTGTCCTTTGACAAGGTCGACGCTGGCTGATTCTTCGAGCCTGCACCAGCGCCAGGTCCAGGCACAGGCACGGGATTGACTTTCCACTGATCACCAGGCAACGGGCTGGTGGATGGCTTGGGTGAGAACGACGCCTTGCTCGGCCCACGATGCGCCGTCTTCTTCTTCTTCTTTTTGTGATGGGTATGAGGTCCTGCCGATGGTTTGGCGGATGGCTTCGTTGAATGCATGGCCTGCTGAGGACCAAGCCCGACGAGTTGGTCTGCACTGATGGGTTTGACGGAGGCATCAGGCAAGAAGACAGTTTTGGTAGGCGGCGGAGTGTCTTGACCCTTACTAACAGGTGCAGGGGGCGCATGGACCTGAGGTTTGCCATTAGGGACAGGCGGCGGGCTGTATTGGGGCTGGTCGACAGGCACAGGCGGCGACGCTGGCGGCACCGATGAATTGTCCTTGTTTAGCTACTAGGTCAGTCATGTCCTGTAGCGCTTGATGGCGTCTTACCACCTGTAGCTGATCATGATGAAAGAGGGAAAACGTTGGCTTCGGTAACGCTGCGCTTTGAGCGATCAGGGCGGCTAGGAGCGCCAATCGAAGCATCTTTGGACAAGTAGCCACGACGGCAGCTTGCAAGCTTTATAACAAAGTCATGGAGTCCAAGCAAAAGCATAGCCTGCTTGCTATTGATATTGCGCCAAAACACCAAGCAAAGGTGTTTGCAGGCAATCATCTTTATAGCGAATATGTGTGGTCGATCATATCAAGAGAGACAGAACGACGATGGATTATGCATCATCAGGAGCAGAGATTAACGAGCGGTCATAATGGTCTGCGCATCGTTCTGCAAGCAACTAGCCAATAGAGCATGTTCGGGTGGTCGTTGTCGTTGTCATCACCTGGATACCTACGCTAGCCAATTTATAGACTGGAGTCTGCAGCTGAGGCGCATGCAACAAACATACAAAGGATCATCTCGGGTAAGGTCGTTATAGCCTAAGAACCAACAAAGCAACAAGAATGACAAACCTCGCGCGCTCATAGCTTTAGCCGGTATGCATTCCTCACCGAATAGATGGCATGCATCGTCCTGCAGCTGAGACTTCACTTGCCTCTGCGCACAAGCCATTCCACCACGCAATCCAGATTCTTGTCCTCCTTGACCGAGATGGAGTAGCAGCTGACTTCCCTGCCTTCCACTTTACTGAGACCAAGCTTCTCAATCACCTCATCCACTGAGAGATGCTCCGCCAAGTCATTCTTGTTGGCGAGCACGAGAAGCGGAATACCCTTGAGTGTATCTTTGCGCACGAGACCATGCAGTTCTGTGCTCGCCGTTGCCAGCTTTGCAGCATCCGCCGAGTCGACAACAAAGACAATCGCCGTCACGTTGCGACAATAGCGCTCCCACATGCTCCGAAACCGCGGCTGCCCACCTAGATCCCAGCACTTCATCGTCACCCTGCCCTTTGTGACTTTGCGCATATTGAAGCCAACGGTTGGAATAGTATCTTCTGTAAACACGCCGCCGGCGAGAACATGTAGCAGGGTTGATTTGCCTGAATTTTGAAGACCGACGAGGGTCACCTCCATCTCTGTGGCCCAGAAGATGGAGAGCATGTAGTTCCAAAACGCTGCGAACGGATTCCACATGATGCGCTTTGACTATGGTATAAGATGCGCCTGGATGCGCCTGTCTCTCTGCGCCTGTCTCTCTGCGCCTGTCACTCTGCGCCTGTAGCTCTCTGTTCCGTCTCTTTGCAATTGCGCCTCGTTGGTTGTGCTTCAGGCCAAGAGGATGAGAAGGTGGCGCGTTGACGTCGCTTCACCCACACTTGCAGCCCGCTCACTCAAAACTTTTGATATTTGTCATTCCTGCTTTTCCAGTTCACGCTGCTCTCATCCGTCTTGTGTTTGCATCAAGTCGCGGGAAACAAATCAGACAAATATCAAAAGTTAGACCCTCTTCTCCTAGCTAGTCGCATCGATGCATATAAACAGTATTCAACTGCTTCATCCACGCGCCTTGGCCGCACCAAACAAGCTCGAAGGAGCCCCACCCCCTGTTGCTTTACTCGTTCGGCCACCGCTCTTACTCCCTGCACTCTTGCGACCCGTTGCAGGCGACCGGCCATGACCACGCGGCGCACGTCGCTTGCTTGAACTTTGTCCACCTGCTTTTACCTTTTCCGAGCGTCGATCTGGTTGCTGATACCCACAGTCGCCCGATCCAGGTTGTTGATATTGCTGTTGCTGTTGCTGCTGCTGCTGTTGCTGCTGCTGCTGTTGCTGCTGCTGCGGCGGCGGCGGCGCATGATGAGCAAAATGTCCAGACTGCTCCGTCATCCCCTCACCATAATCCGACTCATCGTCTTCCGCCTCTTGATGAAAATTCGGCTCGGCATAGTTGGGTCGCACCTGATTGGCACGTCGAGAAACACCGCCGCTGCCAGTCGCACGCGGCCTCGCCGTCAATTCAGTCATCTTCCTCGTTCCAGCCGGCGCACCCACCTTATCAAACCCTTGCGCTTGGCGTTCTTTGGCATAGCGATCACAAATCGTCAACAACGAGTGACCATACAAATCCACCTTGTCCGCCTTGACATTCTGAATCGCCTTCATCTCGAGCGCATTGGTCGGCAGGCGCACGCTAAAGTCATACAGCTGAGCATCGTCAAAGCTCGATGTATATTGGCGATGGCCTTGCTCCGCCTTGATACGATCGCGCTCTTTGATGAGTTCTTGCTTGCAAGCGGCATACAACTTGCGCTCAGCCTCCGAAAACGAGCGTCCAAATCGAGCACGCTCGTTCGATTCGCGCGTAATGGGTTCGCGGACAACGGCAGGCGTTGTAGCGAGAGGTCGCATTGGTCGCGCCACAGGGATCTGCGCAGGCGAATGCGTAGGCGCAAGGTGCTCAGGCGCAGAAGCCATCTGTCCGTTATACACGAAATCCTGCAACGCACCACGCGCAGGTCGTCGCGGCGATCCACGACCGGTCGTTTGCACCTGCGCCTGCACGTGAAATCCTTGCTCTTCTTCAATATCGCTGTAATCAGGACCGCGTTCAGCAAGCGGCTGTCGCTGTCCTTGTCGCGGTGACTGTATACGTAGCATAACAGGCCGTTTGCCATCGAGAAATTTGAGTGCTTGTGGACCGAGCTTGACGTAGGAATGCGTAAATCCCATGCGATTGGAAATGTGTTTTTCGCCAATCGCGCCTTCAGAGACGAGCATGCGATAGAGACGCTCGACATTGGTTTGGTCCCAAGACGCACCAGCCAAGTGACGCACGCCATTGTAACTCGGCATGCTGCACCAACCCATATCACTCAACCGCTTGAGCTTGCGACCCATAAAGATATTGGCACAATCAATCAACGTTGCCTTGTCCTCGTCGGTCGTCAAGATTTGCTGCACGACAAGCATCGCACGTCGTGCAGCATCGGCGACATCGACCGTCGAATACACCTGTCCCGATTGGCAATTGTCACACGTCTTGTTGCACAATGCTGGATCGAACCGCTCGCTAAAGAAGCCAAGAACTTGCGCACGCCGACAATCAGCCTTGTTTTCGGCATAATCCACCATGCGCTGAATGCCTTGCTTCTGTGCCGCTTTTTGCTCGCGTGTGCCAGGGGAGGCTGGATCATCAATCATGCGTGTCAGGCGTTGCTTGTCGGCAAAGGTCCAAAATAGATAGCACATCGCCGGCTCGCCATCTCGACCGGCACGACCCGTCTCTTGATAATACCCCTCGAGTGATTTTGGCAAACTCCAATGCATGACCCAACGGACATTGGCCTTGTCAATCCCCATGCCAAACGCAATGGTTGCAACAATAATGCGGACGCGTCCTGCCTGCCAGTCTCGTTGAACCTGTGCGCGATCAGCCTTGTCGAGACCAGCGTGGTAGTAGGCCGAGTTTGGAATCTTTTTCGATAACTCCTCGCATGACTTTTTCGATAAGCAATAAATAATGCCAACTTGACCACGATGCGGTCCATTCAACAGCTCGAGCACTTTACCAAACGATCCTTTTGTGCGGACAATCACTTGATATTCGAGATTCGGGCGATTGAAACTCTGCTTGAAGAAAGCCGGCCGATCGAGTCCTAGATTGAGCTTGACATCTGCTTGCACGCGGTCATTCGCCGTCGCTGTCAGGGCAATCACAGGGACACCAGGAAACCCTGCTCGAAACTCGCCTAGTTTTTTGTAATCCGGTCGAAAATCATGTCCCCACTGCGACACGCAATGCGCCTCGTCAATCACAATCCGCGCCAATAATGCCCGTTCATGCAATTTTTTAAAAGTCGTCATGATGGTGTCACTGACGGCAAGCAACTCGGGCGTCACATAAAGACACTTGATGGCTTCGTCGCCAGACTCAAACAAATCGCGTCGAATGTCTGCCTTTTCCGATGCCGAGCGATCGCTATTGTAGGCGACGGCACGAATGCCGACTGCGTTCAGATGATCGACTTGATCCTGCATCAAACTGACGAGCGGCGAGACAACAATCGTCGTGCCACGCGTTGCGCCGCCCTGGATGATACTCGGTAGTTGATAACACAAGGATTTGCCACCGCCTGTCGGCATGAGCACAAAACAATCCTGACCAGCCAAGGTGGCATTGATGGCATCGAGCTGATGCGGTCGAAATGCTTGTAGCTTAAAGACCGAGGTCAGCGCCTGTTTGACTTCAGCAGACCATGCATGGTGCATGCCTGGCAGCGACATGAGGTCAGGAGGCGGTCCGGCATGACGACTCTGTGCAGCTTGAGGGCGTCCTTGCTGAGCGTGTCGCGGCGGCTGAATGACTTGAGGGCGTTCCGGTGAAGAGGAGATGAGGACGTTGGTCGTCTTGGGTTGCAGAGGTGGTCGTCGGGCAGCCACAAAGTGGTCCAACGTGACACTCTGTTTCAATCGTCCCGAACTCGGCTGGGCCGGCTGAAACCGTGCAAACGCTTCCTGCTGTGCAGCGAGGGAGAGTTCTTCGGGATCATAGTCGGAAAAGTCTTCAAAGCCTTCGAGGTCAAGTGCTTCGACGTTGCCGTGCATCGTGCGGTCGAAACTTTCTTGATCGCTGTCAATGGCAATCACCTCGTTGTGTGCTTCTTGAGGCGGCGAGGGAAAGAGTTGACGCGCGAGGTTGCTTGGCTCAGCCGGTGTGCGGTTTGTCACTGTGACAGGCGCTTGTGCTTGTGCTCGTGCGTCGTGCTGCAGAGGCGCTTGATGATAGACGGGCGCAGCGACAATCGGTGCTGTCGGTGTAGGCAATCTCGTACTCTTCTCCATTGCAACAGCTTGAGGCGCTGCAGTAGCGAATCCGACCTCCAACCTCTGTCTGAGATCAGCCATCTCGACTCTCAACGTATCCGGCGGTGTCGTTTGATTCATGAGGTAATCGACCATCTCAATCTCAATCTGGCGCATACGTTGCTGTTGCACCAGAATCGTCAATTGCTTGCGCTGGGCAATGAGTGCCGTTACTTCCGGACACGCTGCACCGCGTTGTGGGTCCAGAAAATAGTCGAGAATCAGACGATCAAGTTGTCCAAGCTGAGCAGTCTGCTTAGGTGTTGCGCCAGAGAGGTTGCTGGATTGCTTGGGTGCTTGAACAGGTCCAGAGACGGCACTGGTGGGCGGTGGAAAGCTCGACGGCGGCGGTACAGGTGTTTCGATGCGGGCAGGAGTAGAGACAGACACAGCCGTCGGCATCCGCATCGTCTGAATCGAAATTAACCTCGGTGGCTCTTCATGGTAATCAGGCGGCGGTGGCATCGCCTCAGGTGCATCCTGCATGGCACCGTCCAACTGTGCCTCGTGCTCCATAAACGCCAAGTACGCGGCATCGGTATCGTCATCATCCATGAGCACGAGATCTTCCATCTCTTCGACGTCACTGTCTGGTACTTGCAACGTGAGTCGCTTGGCAGGGGACTTGGGTCGATGCGGTGAACTTGGTCCACGTTTCGCTGCAGCCTTGACGTGTGCCACCTGCTGGGATGCCCTCGGCACAGCGACTCCAGGCGCACCCGGTGAGTCCAAATTGACTGTATCACGCGCACTTGGAATCTCATACGCCGCCGCTGGTGTGATATAAGTCGGTTGCGCAGTACGTCGCGGTGCTGGACCTGGACCTATACTCGAGACAGACGCTGTTGCCGATGCCGAGGAGGCGCCTGAAGAGGCGTCTGGCGTGCTCTTGAGACGCGCAGAGAGCAGCCTTGGCATGAGAAGACTGAAATGCGCGTCGAGCTTGTCGCCCAGATCTATAGGCGCGTGTGCTGTGTCTCTGTTGTTCTGTTAGTTGATAGGTCTCTCTGTGATGTGCGTGGAGGCGCACCTGGGTCGTTGAAGTGCAGGAGGGAGTCTATAAGGTTTGTCTCTGTTGATCCAGGCTATCTGTTTGTCTAGATCATGCCACATATCATGCCATCTGTCTGCCTTTGCTGTGGCTATTGCTCTATCTCACTGATCGTGTCCTTGTTCCCTTGTGTTGTTGTTTTCTTCTCAATGGCGAATTACGCAGAAATCTACTGTAGAGAAAGGAACGCGACGCGACAGAACACATGGATACATGCATATAAACTCTGACTTGGACAAGCCCATGTAAAGAGAGCTAGAACTAGAACAAGATCGATCCATCAGCTAGCGTGATGTCAATCGAAACATTCTGTCATGGAAGCTACCTCGTTAAAGAGTTTGTTGGCTTTGAAGCAGACAAGATTGCACTCGACACGCTTCTACCAGAGCTCCAGCTCAAGACCATGTCCAGCTTTGGCACAGGTGTCCCACGTCTTGTCTGTGTCCAAGCAGATATACAGCAAGACGGCACCAAGCCAGTCTATCGTCATCCGGCAGATGCTATGCCAGAGACAATGCCCTGGTCACATACAATTGCCTGGCTCGTCCAGCTCATCAACGAACGTCTCGAGATGCGTCTGAATCATGTCTTGATCCAACTCTATCGCAGCGGCAGCGACAACATCTCAGAACATAGTGACAAGACGCTGGATATCGTGCCAAACTCCTTGATTGTCAACTTCTCAATCGGTGCCCAGCGCACCATGACATTGCGCTACAAGGACAACAAGACTTTGCAGGAGTCTGAAAGGCAGCCGAATGTTCAGTTACCCTTGCCACATAATTCGCTGGTCGCCATGAGCCTGGAGACGAATGCGCGTTGGACACATGCTATTCGACCCGACAAGCGTCGTCCGGATGAAAAGACGCAGGAAGAGCTCGCCTATGATGGTCAACGTTTGTCCATCACGCTGCGTGAAATTGGCACCTTCCTCACTCCTGACGGTCGCATCTATGGCACCGGCGCTCTTGGCAAGAACAAATCCGGTGCTCGACCGGCCATCAAGAAAGCTGAGGCTTGGGCGTCGCTCATCACGGCATTCGGCAAGGAAAACAAGAGCTCTCAGATCGGCTGGCAGTATTGCTACGGACAAGGCAGCGATGCCATCCACTGAGATTGTGACTGTTTATGATGCTGCGAATTACGTAATGGCGCGACAAGCACAATGGACGATACTGCAAGATTATTGCAACTCCAACAGAGCAAAGCAAAGCATCGCGCATCATGTCTTCCTCTGCAGTCGAAGTCAAGGCCCTCAACTTTTCACATGCACCAGACTTGCCTCTCTCGCTCGCAAACCTCAACTTGACCCTACCAAATCGATCAGCCACGTTACTCGTCGGTGCCAACGGTGCCGGCAAATCAACCCTCCTCCGCTTGCTCGCCGGCAAACGTATTGCTCCCGCCGGCACAGTCTTCATCAACGGCACCGATCCTTTCCGAGAGCATTCACCAGGAATCACCTATCTCGGCACGGAATGGGCCAACAACCCCGTCGTCCGCAACGACATCAAAGTTTCTCACTTGCTTGCTTCCATCGGCGCCGATCACTACCCTGAACGCCGCAACCAGCTCATGAAGATTCTCGATGTCGATTTGCAATGGCATATGAATCAAGTTTCTGACGGCGAACGGCGGCGTGTGCAGCTCATTATGGGTCTCATGCGACCCTGGACGGTCTTACTACTCGATGAAGTCACCGTCGATCTCGACGTCCTCGCGCGTTCAGACCTCCTTGCCTTTCTCAAGCAAGAGACGCAGGAACGTGACTGCACCATCGTCTATGCGACCCATATCTTTGACGGTCTCGCGAGCTGGCCGACCCACCTCGTGCACATGACACTCGGTCAAATCCTTTCCGTGGGTCCGCCAGATGAGTTTTTGACGGCTGTGCAAGACCGTGACGACAAGGCCAACTCGGCCCTTTTGGAACTCTGCTTGCGTTGGCTGACGGAAGACCGTGATGAGCGTGGCAACCGCGGCGCCGAGAAGCGGTTGACGTGGGATGATATTCCCGAGGAGGAAAAAGCAGGTGATGTCAAGGACTCGGCTGTCTTTACCTCTTACTTCAAGACGACGCGAGGGCATTAGCAGCTTTGCGCTTGTTGAGCAAAAGCTACGCCAGCATCTCGAGCTGCTCGGCGCTTTAAGGATCCCGGTGATCACAAAGACGCCCTTTTATGTATTATCAACCATGCATCACGACCCACCAGACGACTCCACGTAGATCATAGAGGCCCCTTCTGGCAATCTCGCAGCTATGGCAACTTCAACAAGTCCGTTCTGGCGATCTCTAGCCTATTCAAATTATTGCATTGACCAAGCCTACACCCATCAAGCTCATGACTATTGCTTCATGATCAGAACCTTGCAGCTCTCAAGAGACAGGCTAGCAAGCTTACACGCGGCAGACACTTTGCTCTTTCCCGGCAGCCTCATCTCTGCAAGGCTCTTGTCCTGGTACGACCATCGATCAGACCTCTTCTTGAGTCTCTTTCCTGGGGATTGCGCCTTGCCAGACGCAAAGTCCTGGGGCCTCCTCTGCTTGCTTGCTCTACGTAGACCTTGCTTTGAAAGGCTTGTCTCTGGCGAGCTAGAGGAACACGAGATTGATGCTGCCACCATGCTTGCCGGGCCACAGGACACCGATATCTGCTATCACGTCTGGCATGTCGAGCGCACCGAGTATTGGGACAAGCAGACGCACGGCAGTCTTGGCAGCTGGCTTGCAGCGTTTCTGCCAATGTACGTACACAGTCTGTCTCTCTCCAACAGCGCAGCAATCTCCATCTCTGCCTTGACGGCAACACGCGGCGGCATCCACTTATTCACGAGCCTCGGCTTTCAAGAGCGCGGCGTCTATGACTATGTGATTCAAGAGGCTTCCGGCAAGCAGATAGTCAGACACTGTACGCCGCCGCAGACGCTCTTGCTGCAGGAGAACGAGCAGATTATTCAACCCTGTCCCATGATGACGCGTATCTACCAGGCAGACAAACAAGTGATTGGGAGACGCATGCCTACGCTACGCTACACGCAGCCGACGTTCCAAAGAAAGAGATAAGACGAGCAAAAGACGGCACGAATGTTTTCAAACGCACTTTTCACCGTCAATCGAGTAGAATCCACATTGACCCACGCGATTAGCTCGCCCCGTGCGTTCATCAAAGATCTGGCACCCAAATTGAGCGGCCCAAGGTGGCGTGTACAGGTGCAGCGAAACAGCCACTTCATCCGTCTTGTTGCTGATGCGGTGAATGCCAAGGGCATCGTTGATATAGGCCACCTCATCGGCTTCATAGTCCATCACGCGACGTACCTGTAGCCCTTCACTCTCATCTTCTTCCTCATCATCACTTGTGCCGTCATGCTCCACCTTGGCGTCAATCGTGACGGCCGTTGCTTGCTCTGCCGGCTTGGGCTCCATCGGCTTAGCACCTTTCGGCCACGCATACAGCGTCTCATTCAAAGTCCCCTTCAAAACCTTCATGACACAATGCGCATTCGAATGACAATGCGCAGGACTCTGTCGCCGTGGATTCCACACCAAGACAAGCAAGTTGGCCTTGCCATTCACATTGCTCACAAGGTTGCGCGTATAGCCACGGGTCGGCTCCTGCAGCGCATACTTGATCCAATCGGCTTCGAGCGAGGTATAGTTGTTCATGATCTCAATGAGACGGGCGAGGTGCGCATCCGAGCTGTCGATGCCGGCATCGTCGCCCAGACAGGCATGAATATCCGCCACAAGTTGCTGAAATGGAGTTTGTTTGGCGCTTGCAAGCGGCCCATCTGCGCTGGGTGAAGCCTTTGTCGCCATGATGTTTTGAGATGTTGGCGCTGTCGTCCTAGACTTGATTTGATGCAATCGGAAGGAGCTCACAAGAAAAGGGTCCCGTCGGCTCTTGTCATGGTCGCTCGCTGTCGATTGCGGCGAGACAGGCATTCAGATGGGCAGCATCAGCAAGGTGCTCGCTCCAGATCATCTTCATGATCATGTCTCTATACAATGTACATACAACTACTTCTTACGAGGACTCGGCAGAGGAACTTTACTCGAGAGGCCCATCGAGGAAGGCGGTCTTCCAAGTGCCAGCCCACCGACCTCAGACGATCTTCCCGCACCTGTCCTCCCTTTTGCAACACTCGTAGCGCCTGCCTTTCTCAATGAGGGAATACCTGACGGCGTGACGGGCTTTAGAAGGCCTGTTCGCTGATTGACTGGTGTTTGGAAGGCAGGCTGCAATGGTGCCGGTGGCGGCGGCAAGACACCCAATTGAGGGCCTTTTGGCTTTGACAACCGCTCAATCGTTGCAGCACTCAGATGCGTCGGCATCGGTGGCACAGGCGGCACCGGTGAGCGGACACCGCTTGTCACGCGCCGTGTTGAGCTTCTCGGAATGCCAGACACGCGTCGGTCACCAGACGGTGTACTCGCACCGACAACTCTGCTGAATCCAAGACTCGATTGGGCACCGCTGCGCAGACTCGATGGATGACTCGCCAGACGGGATACACTCCGCATCGGCGTCAGCGGGTCCTTGAAGTCTGGATCACGCGCAACGGCTGTACCTGCATTCCAAACAGGTTTCGGCGGGGATTGCAAGAGACTGTGATTGGCAGCACCATGCATGCTGAGACGTGATCGACTCCGTGGTGGGTCCAAGGAGATATCGCGCCGAAAGAGTGCTGTTGAGGGTGATGCAGTCTGACTTGGCGTTGGTTGTGTGCGTCGCGGTGTGCCTGGATACAGCAAACGCGGCTGAGCTATTCTTGTAGCATTTTTGAAGCGTGGCCCACTCGTCTTGCGTTCAGGCGACTGGCGATTGCCACTAGCAGGCCCTAGCGTACGACGCATCGATCCGCCAGTACGAGCACCCTCAAGCTTATGCTGCATCGCCTTCATCGCTGCTGCCAACATTTGCCAGCGCTGCATCAACAGATCGTAGCCACGAATAATCTCGCCATTCAATGTCGAGCGATTCTTGACACCGGCGGCCATGATGTTGAGGACGGCTGGGATGGATTTGCCATAATGCTCCGCCTTCATCTCAAATGCCGTCGCCAGCTTTTCCGCTTCGGCGCCCTTGCATGGCAGCGCCTCGAGCCGCTTCAAAGTCCGTTCAAGCGATTCCATCATATCTGACGCTTGCTTGTTGACTTGTCGAAATACAGCCATCCACTTGTCTTCCCCAAGCTCTTGCTTGAGCGTTGCAAATTCTCGAAACAAGATGCTGCATTGACCCTCGAGACTCGTGTAGGTATCGCGCAACGCCGTCACAGCACTCGGAAATCGACCCGATGCACGAAGCTCGAAAATCTCGATCCGGGGTCGAAAGAGACTGATGCTGGCCCGCAGCGGCTGCAGACGACTAGCAAGTTGCAGCATTGTATCAGTCAATTGCCGATCCCATCGACTGAGCAAATCTTCGCCAAAGACCTTGCCTGGCGTGCCCGTGTCCTCGCCTTCAGGTTCCTCCTGCAAGATGCCAGCCAAAATGTCGGGTGCAATCGGCTCTGGCGGCATAGCGACATGACGCTGCTCCTCCACTTGAAAGATGGATGTCCGCAGCGCCTTCATTTCTTGCTCAATCGCCTCTAACGAGCCGCGGCAGTCTTCATAGTCTTCTGTCGCGTGCAGCTGTGTTCGCATATTGTCCAGCGCCGGCGACGCATCCTGCATTTTTTCGCGTAAAGTGGTATAGCCATCAGGCCGGGAATTCATCGTCCCGTGGAGCTTCTCAAACAAGTCGTTGACGTACATTGCCGCCTGTCTTCCTTGAAGTGCCCAAGCCATGTCGTCTTCTACCTGCAAATCATTCAAAAGAACGAGTGCTTCTTCGAAACGGTCAAGCTGAGCAGCCTCTTCATCAGCCTCTGATTCCTGTGACTGATCCCCGGCATGCGACATTTGCCGAAGGCCAAGCGCTTGGAGCCGGGCGAGCTGGCCTTCGAAAGGGCCGCTTGCTTGCCGCATATTGCGCGTTGCCAGCTCGATCGGTGTCCGCCGAACAATCTTGGACGGTGTCGCAATATCCAAGGAGCTGACAATGGCATCGTGACTTGGGAAAGTGATGGGACTGTAAGGCTTCTGGGCCGAGTCGGAGACGGCGGATAACGAAGCCCGGGTTGAGGCGGTCGTTGGCGGCGTATCGAGCAGGGCCTCTCGCTTGAAACGCGCCGTCATATTGTTGATAATGTACAGTTGATGGGGCTGTCGTCTTACAAGGCAATATGCGTGTCAAAAATAGATGACGGAAGCAGACGATCGCGTGGTCAAGCAGCCTGTTGGTGGTTTGTTTGTTGTCGCGAAAGAAATTATTCAGATGGAGAAGCAACGACATTCCAAGGTTCCAAAGTTGACACAAGTTGCATTGCAGCTGCTTCGGATAGTAAGGTAATATTTCAAATCTCTATCTGCTCAATGTTATGTAGTATGAAGCGTAAAAAAATCGTTATACAAGAATAGAAAGATATGCTCTACTGGTGGAGCATGACACCCTCGCGGCGGCGATGACGCTTGCGCATGGGCATCGTTGCATTGCCGTTCATCGTGCCGTTGATGGACATAGACGGCGATGGAAGCGCAGTAGCAGTGGCGGTCGGTGTCGCCGTGTTGAGCACGGGCGCGATACCGCCGTTGCCAGTGGGTGTCACAGTCACAACCACCGTCGTCGTTGCAAACACCGTGGTTGTCGAGAAGATAGTCGTCATGGCAGTCGAGGTCTGACCATCGACACCAACACTGACAATGATGGTGTTGTTGACGGTGATTGGCGTGATGCTGACAATGATGACATAGACGGTCGGCGTGATGATGATTTGCTGCTGAACAACCGGTGGCAAGGTACCAGAAGCAACGACGCAGAGAACCTGGCCAATGGCAAGGTTGGTGCAGCCGCTGTTGATGGCAGTGTTGAGAGCGTAGAGCGTAGCAAGTGTGAGGCCAGGGAATTTGGCAACAATCGTGTTGCAGATGTCACCAGCCACCACCGTGTAGGTCTGAGCACAGCTGCCGGGGATGAGGGCGTTGTTGTTGGGCAAGCCAGCAACACCACCGTTGCCACCAGGTGTAGAAGCAGGTCCATCCACCGTAACAAAGAGCGTCGAGGTCACCGTCGTGCGTGTCGTCGGCACAGTCACAGCCACCGTGGTCGTCTGGCCAGGTGCCACAGTGATGACCTGGCCATCGACAAGCGTCGTTGTCAAAGGCGAAGCACCGACGGTCTGCGTGATGGTCAAGGTCGTCGTGGTGAGCTGAGGAGCGACGTTGCCGCCAGGAAGAATGATAAAGACTGAGCCAGGAGTACCAGCAACCGAAGGCGGTGCAGTCACCGTGATGGTCTGGGTCAAGGTCGTTGTGACGGGCGCGGGCATAACACCAGCAGTCGGCGAAGGCTGCAAGGTCGTGGCAAACACGGTCGTAAAGGTCTGCACAAGGATGCCAGGCTGGAGCGTGATGGTGATGATGACCGAGATCAGGATCGGCTGCGACTGGAAGACAATCGTAACCACAGAGTTGACTGATGTCACAAGAGGCTGCAGAGTCTGTGTCACAGTCATCACGGTCGGCACAACAGTCGTCACCGTCACGGGCATACCGCTGACGGTCTGCACAACCGTTGTCTGGACAGTGGTCGTGATGGTTGTGATGACACCAATGGGCGTGTTGGGCAGGGGAGCGATGCCGCCGTTGACTGTGCTGGTCGAGGGCGCGGTGGAGACAGCGGTGACGGTCGACATGGTCGAGGTCGTGGTCGAGACATCCAAAGAAGCCTGCGTGGCAGTGCTGGTTGCAAAGCCGGAAGCACCAACGGAGACCGAGACGAAGGGAGCAGAGACGGAAGCCGAGCCAGAGACGACAGGAATGGTGACAGAAACGGAGTCCGTAGCAGTGACAGAGACAACAGGGATCGTAACAGGCACAGAGCCCGTGGCAGTAACAGAGACGACAGGGATCAAACCAGAGACAGAGTCCGTAGCAGAGACAGAGACAGAATCCGTCGAGGTCACGGCCACGGCAGCATTGGCGGCAATGACAATCGTCGTCACACCCGCGCCGACAGCAAGCTGGTTCTGACCGTTAACACCGAGTGGCGCCGGCGGGTTCTGACGACGAGAGAGACGGTTGCCAATGGACGCCTTCAAGAGACCTAGGGCGTCAACAACGAACTGAACACGGAAAGCACCGGCAGGAACTGGCAGCAAGAGTGAGACGACGTTGTTGGTGCCATCAGGGAGCAAGACTGCCACAATGCCATTGCAGGCAAGCGAACCATCTGGGAAGAGTTCAATGGTCGAAGCATCCGTAGCAGGTGCACCGGGAACCAAGACAATGAATTGACCGATGCAGACAAAAGGTCCGAGTCCGACAGCAACGAGCTTGAAAGTCTCAGGCCTGCCGTTGGGCACAGGAGCAGGCACAGTCTCTGAGGGAGCACCGCCAGTTGCGGGGGACGAAGGAGGCGCAATGACGCTGTCAGTAGCAGTGCCGACGTCGGTAGGGACCGAGAAGACGGCAGTCTCGATAGCGCTTGTCGAGGTAGTGGTGTCAAGAATGGCAGTCGTTGTGTCGACCACGGCAGTCGTGGTCTCGACAGGCGCAGTCGTCGTCTCAATCGGCGCAGTCGTAGTCTCAACTGGGGCAGTAGTCGTCTCAATCGGCGCAGTCGTAGTCTCAACTGGGGCAGTAGTCGTCTCAATCGGCGCAGTCGTAGTCTCAACTGGGGCAGTAGTCGTCTCAATCGGCGCAGTCGTAGTCTCAACCGGGGCAGCAGTAGTCTCAACCGGGGCAGTAGTAGTCTCAATCGGCGCAGTCGTCGTTTCAACCGGGGCAGTCGTCGTTTCAACCGGGGCAGTCGTAGTCTCGACAGGCGCAGTCGTCGTCTCGACAGGCGCAGTCGTAGTCTCGACAGCCACAGTCGTAGTCTCGACAGCCGCAGTGGTAGTCTCAACAGGAGCAGTCGTCGTCTCAACAGGCGCAGTGGTTGTCTCAATGGGAGCAGTCGTAGTCGCGACAGCCGCAGTCGTAGTCTCGACAGCCGCAGTGGTTGTCTCAACAGGAGCAGTCGTAGTCTCGACAGGCGCGGTGGTCGTCTCAACAGGAGCAGTCGTCGTCTCAACCGGGGCAGTCGTAGTCTCAACAGCCGCGGTGGTTGTCTCGACAGGCGCTGTCGTAGTTTCCACCGGGGTTGTCGTGGTCTCAACAGGGGCAGTTGTCGTCTCAAGAGGGGCCGTCGTCGTCTCGATAGGCGCGGTGGTGGTGACATCAATAACGACAGGCGCAGTCGTTGTTTCAACAATGACCTCAGCAGTGGTCGTGTCGACAGTCGCCTGTCGCCTGCCGAGGTTGTACCGGGCCATACCTTGACCGCCGGGCGCTGCAACGACGACATTGGTCGCCGCGAGAAGAGAAAGAAGGGCACTGCTGAACAACATTGCAAAGTCTCAGTGAAGCCTCGGGTGTATGCGTAAAGAAGGACTTTGTTGGACTGGCAAACGACCCTTTGAGGAGAGGTGCTGAAGTGAGAGAGAGAGTGAAGAAGAGTATGAAGAAGAAGGTGAGTCAAGTAGGAATCAAGTCATTATAACGAGACAGCTTGAGATGAAGCCAGGGACGAAGTTGTTGACCTAGGGGACCTCCTGTGTTGGCAGACACGGTCGTTGTGCAGCATATTGCAGCATACGAGCGTGGGTCCGTTGGGAGGTGAGGGCGGTTGCACCGGTGACCGGCTCTCCTGTGCTCAATTACATGTTGGAAAGCAAGGGAAGCCCAGGAGCAGTGCTTACGCCGTACAGCGTGCAGCCTGTGGTGCGGACTTTGCTTCAGAGCTCAGAGCGCCACGGCCCAGGATGCCCTCATTGCCCTGTGCAGGGTGAAAGATTGCAGTAGTGAGCACTGAGCTTGGCCTCAAAGGAGGACAGCCTCAGGATTGTGCAGACGCACTCCTCTCCTGGCTTGGTTGACTGGGAGGATAGCCAGCAAGACTAATTCTTCTTGACATGCGATGCGAAGCAGTAGCAGGCCGGGACTCCGGGAGCGCTAGCAGCTGCAGCAAGCAGTGGTGCGCCGGAGATTGAGCTGGTTGAGCTGGGCCCGGGCCGGGTGAAGATTGTTCAGGAGCGCAGGAGGTGGTGCAGCGAGCGCGCGCTTCCAAATTTCTCCTTGCCTCACTCACATGCGCGCCAAAATGCCAAAGGTGCCAACTCCGGTTCCCGAAGCAATTCGCGAAAATCAGACGCGCACAACGACGAGATGCATGCTGCAGCCTGCAGCAATCTACCTAGGTATGCTGGCACGGCGCGCACCGATCGAGTCTTACGTCACGCTGCCCGTCCATACACATTACCTAGGTCCTAGGTAGTTCGGACCTTCGGTACCGATTACATACACACTGAAGCTACAAGTGTATTCAGCCAGCAAACAAATTGCCTGTCTCTTGCTCTATCGACAACGACTCTACACACGCGAATCGCGGCCTGCTTGCAGCTGGAAACCTAAACCGGACCTTGCATCATATACATACATTCCGCTTCGAGTGGTGTGTAGAAGCAAAGGTCGTCGAAAGAGATGGTCTTGCGCTCGAGTCGTGGGCGTCTGCCTATGTTGAAGTTCAAGCATGCTGCAGGCCAAGGTGTCCTAAATAGCAGCTTCACTTGTGACAACCGCATTGCAATACTAGTGCTTGCAGCTGTAGACTGACCCGCTGATTTTGATTCCGACTTGATTGTATCTATATATCATCTCGCCCGTCTAGCAGCAAAGCTTTACTGGGTATTGCAAAGGAACTTTACAAGGCACACCGAAGATCATGCTGTCTGGCGGTTTGTCAGGTGCCTGAGCAACGGCACTTTTCCCGACTGTCACTGATTGATGCTGATTATTCAGCGACAAGCACGTAGATTGAATCAGATAGTCTTTGAAGAGAGATCGTGCAGCGCGTCGACAAGCGCCAAGATTGCTTCATTTGCGCCAAAAACGCGTGTATTCAATGTCAGTTGTGACTGACAAAACTGGCAGTGACAGACGTCGAGGCTGCTCTCCAGTAGTAGTAGCACTTGGCTGGATTGTCTGCGGAGCTGTTGGTATCACTGCCCCTGCAGGCGACTCATGCGCTTTTGGCATGGCCGTGATTGCTGATGGTCGACGAACGAAGTTGTTGAACGAGCTGCTCTAGCTCTATCGTGGATGACTCAAGATGACCAAGATCGTTCGCATTCGCACGATGTCTTATGATTGTCTCATTCAATATACGGAACTTGAGGCTTCTCGTGACAGATGCGAGCAGACGATGGAGAGCTCGATAGATAGACGTAGCCCAGCCTGCTTGCTAACAATCATGTGGGCTATCTGCATTTTGCAGACAGAGCAGATCGTAAGCTTGATCTCTAGAAGGAAGGGCTATCTGCACACTGATTTGAGCTCGTATTCAACGTTGAGTAGCTAGAGGTTGAAGTGTCGGCCGTGTTTCGTGCTCCTCTTGTGTTCAAACGCGCTGTACGTCCTGCGCTTGCGGCATAACGCAACACTTAAGCTCGAAATGAACTTGCCACCAGCGCTGAGCATCAGAATTATGCGAGATTATGAGAGAGCACCTCTCTTCCGTGGTCAACACTGACCAATTCACGAAGCGCATACACCGAATGCCTTATGCATTCTGCAAATTCGATGATGCAGCTGACCTGACCAGCCAATGACCATGGCCCCATCCACCTACTGACCTCTGAACGCCTCGAGCCCCGTGACCAGCGCCCGCCCAGCGGCAATACCATCCGCCACCTTGCGTGCATTCAAGATGCAGTCATTGACACTGACACCGCCAAAGCTGCTACCCACAACACTGAGTCGCCCTTGCATCGCCGCCAGCTTTTCGTCCAAGAGTCGCATTCGCTCTGCATGACCAACTGTGTATTGCGGGATACAATCACGCTGCAACTTGGCGTTCCAAAGCGCTGGCGGATGCGTGATGCCCAGATGCCGCTGCATGACGCGTTTCGTCCGTTCAAGACCTTGTTCGGGCGTCGGCAACGCAACGTCTTCTGAATCCCGCCACCAATGTCCACCCATGATGCAGGTCACTTTTGTACCGGGCGCCGTGTCTTGGCCTGGCACGGAAGCCGAATCAAAGACGACGCCGAGGGCGCGATCTGGGTTTTCTTCGAGGGGTACGGATTTCGGGATGAGGTAGCCAAAACCTGTGATGGGTAGGAGGTTTGGATCCTTGTAGTAGAGGTTGATGACCATGACGGTGGAGTACTCAACCGCATCAAGTTCTTGCGTCTCGAGTGAGCCGCTAATCATTTTTGAGAGTTGCTTGGCGCTCACGGCCGAGACGACCTTGTCGAAGGTATGCGTCGTGCCATTCTGAATGACTTGCATTGAATCTTGCTTGTCGACAATGCGCTCGACCCGGTGACCCTGACTCAGCGTTACGCGACCGGACTTGACAAGCTCGGCACGCAGACGGTCTGTCATGGCTTGCAATCCACCCTGAAACGAATAAACGCTTGTATCCTTGAGCTTCTCACTCATTGCCTTGTTTTCGAGCTTGAGTTTTGCAAAGAGCGAATGATCAGCAGAGGACATGGTATCTTTGCCTCGGACGATGCCAGCAACCACGCTGCCCGCGAGACTTTCATAATCCCAGAGCGCCTTGAAGGTGCTTTTGACGGACAGTCTATCAATCGAGCCAGAGTAGATGCCGTGCACAACAGCCGAGAGCATATTGTCAGCGAGAATGGGCGAAAAGCGTCGAGAGATGAAGGATGCAATCGACTCGTCTTGAAGGTCTGCAGGTCGTTTCCGCTTGAACGGCTCCAGCATCAAGGATCCGAGCGAGCCCTTCAAGATTGGATTTGTCACTGCAAACTTGAGAAAGCCAGTCAAGGAGCTCGGCAGTTTATGAATCTCGCCTTGATAGTAAATGAAGCGGTTCTTGGCTGAGGGACTGCTCTTTGGTACAAGAATCAGCTTATCTTCCAGCTCGAGCTGACGCACGAGATCCAAGGCACTCAAGCCTGGTAGGCCAGCAGGTCTCAGACTCCGCGGTCCTTCTTCAAACATGACTTGTGTCTGTTCACCCGCTTCAAGTGCTTTGGATTGAACCCAGCCGCCTGTACTTTGTGCTGCTTCATAGAGCGTGATGTGAGCAGCTGGCAGCTGCTTTTGCAGAAAGTAGGCTGTAGAGAGCCCAGCAATGCCTCCGCCAACGACAGCAATCTTTGAGCTAGCGAAGCGGCGAGCATCATAGCATAGAGCAACAATTCTTAGTCTCCGTGGCTTGAGCATCGTTCAATGTGTCTGGATGAAGCTAGTGCGGGGAGTGCCCAGATTAGATTTGCGGTCGTTTGGCCACCTTTTACAAATTTAAAGACCAAAACCATACACCACAAAGCTTTGAAAACCTAGTCTGGTTACACAGTCTTTGCGTGACTGATTGCTGTTCAAACAAAAGCTAGCTATACTAATCATGGTGCTTCAAGATTTGCTAACACGCTATCGCCTGCTGGCTTTTTGCTCAATCCTCGCGCTCTTCTTCCTCGGCACACAATACCGCTCGAGCTTCTCAACGGTCCGCTTGACTGCCAAACAACAACGCTGTCAAAACCTGAAGCACGTCTGGCGCGGTTATAACGACCGGGTCCGGCCAGACCTGTCGCGGCCCATCATGATTGAACATATTGATCATGCCACCACCAAAGTCGAGCACCAGATCCACGTCCTCTTGGCGCGTGCGCCGATTGAAGAGTTTGACATTGAACTCAATGTCCAGACATCGCATCACGTCGAGTCGGATGATTTCAGTATCACCATGAATGACGGCTTATTACAAATCTATACGTTGCTGAGCCCTGATAGCGAGCTCGGCAAGGCACCGGACCACTGCGTCGCCATGCAAATCATCCTCCTCATTCCACCCTCGCGACCTTTGCCCAAACTTTCACTTGCTTTTCCCGAGGCAGATGTTGCGTTCTTGGAAAGTGTCTGGGGATCGTTGCCTGAGCTGGATATCCAACTTGGACGCGGCGATGTCATTGCAGAAGCCGGTCAGCGGTTACACACCGGCAAGTTGACCGTCAACACCTCCTCCGGCAATATCAAGGGTAAATTGCTCATTACCGATCAGATTGACCTCTTGACGCAATTCGGTCATGTCGACATCCAGCTTGGTTATTCACCCTTTGACGTCGGCGCCAATCTCAACGTCAAGGTGGAAACAGGATCGATTCGCATGGAGGTGGAAGATTTATTCTATCGACCGCTCTACAGCAACTATCTCATTGGCCAGGGTCCCTTGACGTTACGCTATCCAACGTCTTATAGCGGCCTCCTCTCACTCGAGTCGGCCAATGGCGCCGTTGATGTCCGTGGCAAAGGCTTGCAACGCAGCGATAGCAGTAGCATAGGCAGTATGCCGGCGTATTGGGAGGGTCGGCATGGGCCTGGCCGACAGACGGCGATTGCACGCGTGGTGGAGCGTGGCAGTATTCGGTTTGACATGCAATAGAGTTCATTTTGCTGTAATGATGCTGTAGATAATAGGTTCATGATGTTTTCTTCAAGCATCTTCATCGTTCAAGATGTTGCCATCCGCGTCGCCATGACCTCGTGCCAGCCTTGCCAAATCCACCTCAATTTGCACGAACTGTGCCTTCAAATCCAACACCTCAGCCTGACATCCGGCATACGTCTTGTGCATCTCCTGCCGCAACAACGTCATTTCCTCACGTGTCGGCAAGTCCCGCTTCAAGCGCGCCAAGTCACGCTCGGCACTGGCCAAGCGACGCACATGTTCCGTCACCGTCGTCGTAGAACTGCTGAGGTCTTGAACGGAGTGATGCAGACGTGTACTGGCGCGTTCATAGTCTTCGAGGAGGTAGCCGTACCCTAATGCACCGGCAACGGTCATGCCCAAGAGAAACCCAGTGATGCCGCCGCGTAAGCCACCAACGCGACGTTTGACCTTGATGTTCTGAACTTGCGGCTGGGCGGTCGAATCTAGAGGCGACGGGGAGGGTGTTGCGGGTGTCAGAACATGGGGCTGGGGTGCTGATTGCAGGGAGGTGGAGCGAGTGCCGAGGAGACCACGCAAGGTGCGGGTTGTGCTGTAGTGCCGTGCCATAGGTTCGTTACGGATGCACCAGCTACCTAGGTAATACTTGGCTTTAGTCCTTGGCTCTTGTCTTGGTCTTTGTCTTTGTGTGGTGTTGTGCGCGCCGATCAAAATCAGAGAGAGGCAATCATGACAAGAGAGAAGGCAATTGCAAGCAAGGGGAAGGGCATCTGTCCATAGAGTAACCCGAGTATAGAGACACAAGGACATCCTCGTCTTGATTGTAGCAGTCTCTCTATACCTTAAAGAGTATAATTGCTGATAGAGCGTCTCGATCACAAATGATAGCCATGTCCACAACTATACCACAGACTCAGTCTACCATTCCCACACTCATATCTTGACCGCGTTAATGTGCATCTGAGGATCAGACTTGACAATCGATGCCAGCAAGTTGTCCACAATCGCCTGCTTGCCCTCCTTGTGCGACTGCTCAATCTCCTCGAGCTGCTGCACAATCGCCTGTTCAGCCTGCTTTTCGGCATCTTCACTCGAGCCAGTGTTCTGCAGTGCGCGTCAATACTCGCTCATAAACCTTAGGACCGAGAAGCTTACCTCGCTTTCAAAGTCCTTGTACTCTGCCTCCTTCTTTTGCTTATACGTGTCTACCTCCTTGGCAGCCTCTGAGCGTGCATCTTTCAAGCGCTGTGTCCTGTAGGTGCGCGCTTTCTCTACGATCGCTTGTGCCTCCTTCTCTGCCCCGAGCAAGGTCTGGATCGATGCTGTCTGTGTTTGCGACATCTTCTTCTCTGCTTCTCTCTCTCTGTCTCTAGAGCTCTCGTTGTATAGCCTGAGTCGGTCTGTCGTCACTGGCACATTTCCTGATTCCTGATCAATTCCATGGATGTGCTGATTCCTGACTCTAACCGTGAGACAAATAATTTTATGCGACAACCAAGAGACCAGGCATGACAAAGTCACAGAGTAAAAGAAAGACTAGTGTAAAGATGGCCAAGGACCCGGTCGTCAGGCCCAAGACCTCATTCAATACCCTCAAGGTAAGGGCCTGTTGTCTGTCTATAGATTGGCTAACAAGACCAGCGGCAAAAGCTCTTCACAAACCCACCGAAGGATAAGAGCGCCTATCCAGAGCTACTCAAGGCTACAAAGCCGCATACCGAGTCCTTTGATGCCTTGTTTGACGGCCCGGACGGCGGTATGCTCGATCTCGCCTGCAAAGATCTCGGCCATACCGTCATCTTTGATAAAAAGAATGAATCGTTGCACAATGGCCTCGGCAACAAGCTGACCCTCAAAATCGATCAGGTCACTTGCGCCAAGCCCTCTATTGATCGACGCGACCGTGATGCACTCAATCGCAACATTATGCCTTCCGAAGCACGCGAGCGACTCATCACCTACCGTGCGCGACTTGCCTTTCGATTGAGTTATCTCGTCAATGACACCAAGACTTGGTCGTCTATTACCGTTGATGCAGGTCAATTACCCGTCATGGTGCGTTCTTCTAGGTGTCACCTGCATAATCTCTCACCCTACGACCTCATGCGCGCCAAGGAAGAGACGGAAGAGATGGGCGGCTACTTTATCGTCAATGGCAATGAAAAACTCATCCGCATGCTCATCCTGCCGCGACGCAACCATGTCATTTCGCTTGTGCGCAATTCCTTCATGAACCGTGGACCGAGCTATTCCGAGTTTGGTACCCAAATTCGATGCGTGCGGCCCGATCAAACCTCGCAAACGAATACTGTGCACTACCTGCAAGATGGCAACTGTATGCTGCGGTTCTCCTGGCAAAAGAATGAATACCTCGTGCCCATCATGATGGTCTTCAAGGCGCTTGTCGAAGTCAGCGATCGTGACATCTTCAAAGCCCTCGTTGGCAAAGAGACGAGCAACACCTTTCTCACCGATCGCGTCGAATTGTTGTTGCGCAACTACAAGAGCTATCGTCTCAACAAGCGTCAAGAGACTCTCGCTTTTCTCGGCGACAAGTTCCGGATTGTCATGAATGCACCGGAAGACGAGTCCGATGCCGAAGTCGGCAACCGCGTCCTCAACCGCATCGTACTCGTCCATCTCAAGGATAAGGAGGACAAATTTCGCCTACTCGTCTTTATGGTGCGTAAACTCTACAGTCTCGTCTCAGGCGACTCGGCACCCGACAATCCCGACTCGCCGGCGCACCAGGAAATCATGCTCGGTGGATTCTTGTACGGTCAAATCATCAAAGAGAAGCTCGAAGATTGCCTACGTGGTATTCGTGCCCAAATCGGCATTGACCTCCGTCGTGCTGCTACAGCACCGCACGTCAAGTTTGAAGACCCCAAATATATTGCCAAAACAGTTTCAAAAGTCAATACCGATATTGGCACCAAACTTGCGTATTTCCTATCGACTGGCAACCTCGTGTCGAATACAGGTCTCGACTTGCAGCAAACAACAGGCTATGTCGTCGTTGCTGAAAAGCTAAACTTTTATCGATACCTGAGTCATTTCCGCATGGTCCATCGCGGCTCCTTCTTTGCCGAACTCAAAACCACCACCGTGCGCAAGTTGCTGCCTGAAGCATGGGGATTCCTCTGCCCTGTGCACACACCGGATGGATCGCCTTGTGGTTTGCTGAATCATCTTGCGCATCAATGTCAGATTGTCACGACAATTTGCGACACGACGCAATTGCCAGCGCTCTTGCTCTCCCTCGGTGTTGAAGACGCCACTACCGTCTCGGGTGGCGGCGCAGGCCGCTCGACTGTCCAACTTGATGGCCGCATCATCGGCTCGCTATCAAATCACAAGGCTGAAAAGCTCGCCACCAAGCTGCGTGATCTCAAAGTGGCCTTGGACAAGCGCATCCCGCTCGATCTCGAGATTGGCTTTGTGCCGCCTTCTAAGGGCGGCCAATATCCTGGCTTGTACCTCTTCGGTGGTGTCGCGCGTATGATGCGACCCGTCAAGTACCTCAAGGGCAAAGAAGGCAAGCAAAACGATCTTGTCGGCAGTTTTGAACAAGTCTATATGGATATCGCCTGCATGCCTTCTGATGTGATTGACAAGGTCACGACCCACATGGAACATGCGCCCACCAATATGCTCAGCATTATCGCCAATCTGACACCCTTTTCAAACTTCAATCAGAGTCCGAGAAATATGTACCAATGCCAGATGGGTAAACAAACGATGGGTACGCCGAGTACGACGCTGCGGCATCGTACAGACAACAAGCTCTACCGCATTCAAACGCCGCAGACGCCTATCGTGCGACCGGCCTTGCATGACACCTATGGCTTTGACAACTTCCCTAACGGTGCGAATGCCATTGTGGCTGTCATTTCGTATACGGGTTACGACATGGAAGACGCCATGATTCTCAACAAGTCATCGCACGAACGTGGCTTTGGTTATGGTACGATTTACAAGTCTGAAAAGGTGGATTTAAAGGAAAAGTTGCGCAAGGGCGAGTCGAATCACCTGCATTTCGGGTTCGGCAACAGTACGAAGCCACGCAAGTGTGACAATCATCTCGATGACGATGGCTATCCCTTCATCGGCGCCAAGCTTAGCGAAGGTGATCCTCTTGCTGCGTACTATGACGATGTCACTGGCAAGTGCACGGTGGTCGAATATCACGGTTCTGAACTTGCTATTGTCGACGAGTGTCGCATTCTTGGCAATGACGCCGGCGACTCTGAGTGCCAAACCCTTCAGATCCAGCTCCGTGTCACCCGTTCACCCATCATTGGTGACAAATTTTCCTCGAGACACGGCCAAAAGGGTGTCTGCTCACAGAAATGGCCAGCAATCGATATGCCCTTTTCAGAATCCGGCATGCAACCAGATGTCATCATCAACCCGCACGCTTTTCCCTCACGCATGACGATTGGCATGTTTGTCGAGTCGATGGCGGCGAAAGCAGGTGCCCTGCGTGGCCATGCGCAAGACGCAACGCCTTTTACGTTTGATGAGGAACACACGGCTGCCGACTTTTTTGGCAACCAGCTCGTCAAGCAAGGCTTCAACTATCACGGCAATGAGCCCATGTATTCGGGTGTCACAGGTCAAGAGTTCAAGGCGGATATCTATATCGGTGTCGTCTACTACCAGCGATTGCGACACATGGTCAGTGACAAGGTCCAAGTACGTACCACGGGGCCGGTGAACCCGTTGACCCATCAGCCCGTCAAAGGTCGAAAGCGTGGTGGTGGTATCCGTTTCGGTGAAATGGAACGTGATGCCATTATTGCGCACGGCGCTTCCTTTATCCTGCAAGACCGTCTCAACAACTGTTCCGACTACGATCAGTCCTTCATCTGCAAGACGTGCGGATCCATTCTATCGATTCTACAGGTCTCTGCTGCCGACGGCGCCGACCAGCCACAGACGCGATGCTTGCATTGTGCCAAAGAAGTGACGCAGGTCAAGAATGAAGAAGATGTCTGGGAACTCAACGAACGGCGCTTTACGGGCGGCGGCAACACGGCCAAGGTGGCGATCCCGTTTGTGTTTAGGTATTTGAGTGCTGAGCTGGCTGCGATGAATATTCGGCTTAGTCTCAAAACTGCATAGCACCAACAAGCTTAAGCGACTGACCATACCCACTTTATAACTGATGTCCTCCTACAATCGCTTCGCTCTCCTCTCTGCTAGCTGGCACATACGTGGCGTCCTGCCGAGCCTTCAGGACAAATAGAATCTCGCTGGTGGACGCGTGGTATACGACTGTTTGTCAATGCAAGCTCACCTGCTCAGTATGGGCTTGCTTGACGATATCTAGTTGCTGTTCCGCTTCCCATCGTTGCTCTTCTAGACATGGCCAATCCGCCAGCATCCTATGCTCAGGCTGAGGTCAAGGCAACGGAGCCGGTCGTCGCCAAGCGCGGCTTCTTTGACCTGTTGAAGGCATTGTTCTTCCTCAATGCAGATGTGAAGCGCAATCAGAGCGATGCGGCGGCAACTCCATCCACTCCTGAGGCTGAAATTGTCAAGACAAGACTGCAGGGAGAGCAGACGCAGATCAAAGCCATTGTCGAGCTGCCGGCCAGCTCAGTTGATGTGTCTGACCTGGCCACCGTGGTTCATCGACCAGCCGCACGCCAATCGCGCCGGATGCCAAAGGAGACCTTCACACCTTCTCTTGCCACGGTCGAAAAGGCAGTTGCGACGCGTACTTACTTTGAGACGTACTTCAACAATCTCCTCAATCGACCGTCTCGACGCGGCGCGCGTCAAGCGGAACTGGATGCACTCCTTGCAGGGTGTGCTACGGAAGCAGAGCGCTCTGCAAAGAGGGCTGAATGGAATGCGTTGGAAACGCAGCATCTGCGCCAGCTGCGCGCTAAAGTCGACATCTCCAGCTTCACGCGCCTCAAAACCATTGGCCACGGCGCATTTGGCGTTGTTCAACTCGTGCGTGAGCGCAAGACGGGCGAGGTTTTTGCCATGAAGTGTCTCAAGAAGCAAGATATGCTGAAGCGCGCTCAAGAGGCTCATGTCAAGGCTGAACGCGATGCACTCGCTGCTGCTGCCGATCGTGGCCGATGGATCGCCAAGCTCGAGTACTCGTTTCAAGATACAGACTTTCTCTACCTGGTCATGGAATACATGCCTGGCGGGGATCTGCTGCAATTGCTCATTGCACGCGACACGTTTCCCGAAGAGATGGCCAAGTTTTATGCTGCAGAAATGATTATGGCTATCGAAGAGGCGCACAACATGGGGTACATTCATCGTGATATCAAGCCAGACAATTTTCTGTTCAACCGTGATGGCCACATCAGACTGTCAGACTTTGGTCTCGCCACAGATTTGTCCTGGGAACATGATGCTGCTTACTATCAATTGCAGCGCAAGGATTTGCTGCGACGAACAGGAATAGACTTGCTCGAGGGAGATACGATCGATCGCCGTGCTGGCGTCCGAGTGGGCCAAGCCGTTGCGGAGGAGCAACCGTGCACGCATCAGACAACCTGGCGTAACGATCGCCGCCGACAATTAGCCTATTCTTTGGTCGGCACGAACAGCTACATGTCACCCGAAGTCATCAATGGTGATGGCTACGGCTTTTCGTGTGACTGGTGGTCCTTGGGCGTCATCATCTTTGAGATGCTCTTTGGCTATCCACCCTTTTCTTCCAAGACGCGGCACGTTACGCGCATGCGCATCTTGAACTACAAACAATTTCTCACATTTCCTTCTTTGCCCAAAGTATCACAAGCTGCCATCAACCTGGTGAAGCAACTCTTGTGCGATCGCCAGCAAAGGCTCGGCAGTCCCAAACGCCACAAGCGTTCAACCTTTCGGCGGACGAGCAATATCTTGCCAGCCGTCCCGAAAGAAGGCTCAAGATTCTATGAGCAAGAATGTGTCCAGGACATCCAGAATCACGCTTGGTTCTCGGGCCTTGACTTTGGCACGCTGCATGCGACCAAGCCACCGTTTCTGCCCAAATTGGAGAACGACTTGGATACGCGTTACTTTGAAGAGCCGTCTCGTGATGAAGTACTCAATGCAGGCGATGATGACAAGAAGAAGGAAAGGGCACGAGACATCATGCTGCGTGATAAGCGGCATGGGGAGGATATCTTGCGGTTGCGTAAGGAAGTTGGCTTCAAGGGCTACACCTATCGTGGCCAACGCCGGCTCGTCCAGCCGCCTGGGGCTTTGCCAGCGGATATTGCAGGACATGACTCTGAAGAGACAGACACAGAGACTCGAGGACGAGCCATGTCCATATAATAGTTCATCTTTCCCTTTAGACATCTAGCTACCTAGGTAATAATTCTTTGGTCGCGAGTCCTTGCCAGCCCATCTCGTCGCAAAGCACACAACATCACCGCGAGTAACATCAGTTAACGCGACCGACAAGAGGCCCGGCATGGCCCTGAATGCTTTCGTCTCAGACAACTTGACTGCCATTCTTGGTCTATCCGAGCGACATGTTGAGGACTTTATCATCGCTGCAGCAGGGTCTGCAGCGTCCTCTGCCGACCTCAACAAAAAGCTGGCTGCCGTGGGACTGCCAGCTGATGCGCGCACGGCTGTTTTTGCCGAGTCACTCTATGAACGTGCTCCTCGGAAGCATGCGAAAGTAGATCAGGCTGCAGAAAAGCGAAAACGAGAAGCAACGGCGAGTGCGAAGCAATACACAAAGCGATATGCATTTGCCGTGCCGACCGAGGAAGAAGAGTTGGAGATACCATCTACATCTGATGCGAGCAAGCGAAGCAATGAAGGGAGGAGACGGAGATCGCATAGCAAGAGCCCTCGGCGTGGCGAAGACGACCGTCGACGGCTAGAGCGTAAAGAACGGTCGCACAAATCCACCCGCAGAAGACGCAACAGCTCGGGTGATCGATGGGAGGAGGACGAGGTGCCTGTCCAACAGGATGAAGAGGCACAGGCAGAGGAGGTTGCGTACGATAAGGCCTTGGAAGATCTCTCACCGGAAGAACGCGAGGAACGCGATCGGGCACGCGATCAAGCTGAGAGACGTGCTCTAGACGAACGTCTGAAGCAGCGCGAATTGGACTCAACCAAAAAAGTCACCGAAGATCGCTCATCCAAGGATTTTGCTGAAGTCTTCTCTCGGCGGCAGCTGGCAGATGACGAAGCGGCAAGGAAAGCGGCAACGCCGGAGCTGCGCGAACGTGCACGGCAGGAGTATCTCAAGAAGCGATTGCCACAGCAAATTCTCTTGCTCAGACAGAGGATCAAAATCGAAGAAGAGATTCTTGCAGAAGCTGGAGACGATGCAACGGAACGTGAGCTGAGAGCGCTTGCCGACATGAAGGCGACGTTGGCAACCTACGAAGAGGCACAGCGCATCGATATGGGCCAAGACGCCTATCAATTGCCTTCCGACTACATCACTGAAAAGGGCATGATTGATCGCAAGCGCAAGGAGTCTGCACTCTATGCGCGTTATCAAGGCGGCAATGACACGACGCGCGAAGCAACAGAGCAGGAGCGCTGGGAAGCCGAACAAACACACAAAGCTACTGCACGTCATGGACTGCGTGAGGAAAGCGGGAAAGCTGCTGAGGACGAGTACGAATACGTATTTGATGACACTCAGCAAATTGACTTTGTCACAGATCTCGCAGACCGCGATCCTGGCGATGCTGACATGCCGAGCGTCAAAGTGCTCTCCGAGAAGGAGAAGAAGGCCATCACGCTCAAAGAGATTCGCGAGTCGCTGCCCATGTTTACATATCGCGACGATATTCTGGCAGCTATTGAGGAGTGTCAAGTTTTGATTGTTGTCGGCGAGACTGGCTCTGGCAAGACGACGCAATTGCCGCAGTACCTGCACGAATCTGGTGTCACGAAACGAGGCATGGTCGGCTGCACACAGCCTCGTCGTGTGGCTGCCATGAGCGTTGCTGCGCGTGTCGCCGAAGAGATGGGCTGCAAGCTTGGCAACGAGGTCGGCTACTCTGTGCGTTTCGAAGATGCTACTTCGGAAAAGACAGTCATCAAGTATATGACAGATGGTATGCTGCTACGTGAGTTCATGACAGAGCCCAGCTTATCATCCTACTCTGTGCTCATCATTGACGAAGCCCACGAGCGTACATTGAACACGGATGTCTTGTTTGGCCTCGTCAAGGATATCGCTCGCTTTCGTCCAGACTTCAAGCTGTTGATCAGTTCTGCCACCATGGATGCGCAAAAGTTCAGCGAGTACTTTGATGATGCACCCATCTTCAACGTGCCCGGGCGCAAATTCCCTGTCGATATTCACTACACGCCTCAGCCAGAAGCCAACTATTTACACGCTGCTGTGACAACGATCTTTCAGATTCATACAACACAGCCCAGAGGTGACATTCTCGTCTTCTTGACTGGTCAGGATGAAATCGATGCTGCCGCGGAGAATCTACAAGAGACCTGCCGCAAGCTCGGCGACAAAATTGGTGAAATGATCATCGCGCCCATCTACGCCAACTTGCCATCCGAGATGCAGTCGAAGATCTTTGAGCCGACACCAGCAGGAGCTCGCAAAGTAGTTCTCGCAACCAACATTGCCGAGACGAGTATCACCATCGACGGCGTGGTCTATGTCATCGATCCAGGTTTCAACAAGGAGAATGTGTACAACCCAAAGACGGGCATGTCTAGTCTTGTCGTTTCGCCGTGCTCTCGTGCAAGCGTCAATCAACGGTCAGGACGAGCTGGCCGGTCAGCGCCAGGCAAGTGCTTTCGGCTCTTCACCAAATGGGCTTACTGGAATGAGCTCGACGAGTCAACAACACCCGAGATTCAAAGAACCAATCTTGGTAATGTTGTCTTGCTTCTCAAATCTATTGGCATCAACGATTTGCTTGAGTTTGACTTTCTCGACAAGCCCCCGCCAGAGACGCTGATGCGATCGCTCGAGCAGCTATATGCGCTTGGCGCTCTCAATGTACGCGGCGAGCTCACCAAGATTGGTCGTCAGATGGCAGAGTTCCCCACCGACCCAATGCTTGCCAAATCGCTGCTTGCTGCTGCCGAATACAATTGTGTTGAAGAAGTGCTCTCTATCGTTGCTATGCTGCAAGAAAGCTCGGCGCTCTTCTACAGGCCCAAAGATAAAGCCTTTCATGCCGACCAAGCACGTGCAGGCTTTACCAAGCCCGGCGGCGATCATCTTACATTGCTCAATATCTGGAACCAGTGGGTCGACACCAACTTCAGCTTCCAATGGGCAAGGGAGAACTTTCTGCAACATCGCAGTCTGGTGCGCGCACGAGACGTTCGAGACCAATTGTCGCGCCTCTGCGAACGCGTCGAGATTCCCATTACGGGAGAGAGCAACCCGGATATGATCGCTGTACAAAAGGCACTCACTGCCGGCTTTTTCTACAATACGGCGCGACTCAACCGTGATGGTCAATCCTACCGTGGCGTCAAGTCTGGCCAGACTGTCTATATTCATCCATCTTCCACGCTCTTCGACAAGGGCACCAAATGGATCCTGTACTACGAGCTGGTCTTGACGACAAAGGAGTACGTCCGCAGCGTCATCGAGATTAGGCCCGAGTGGCTCCAGCAGGTGGCGCCGCATTACTACAAGCAGAGCGATCTCGAGCAGCTTGACAAGAAAACTATCAAGCAAAAAGGTCTTGTAAATATCTAGTGCAACTGATTGTAGATCTAGTAATACGGCTGCCAACCACAGAATATGATTGCCAATCGCTTGGGATCGACTGCCTGCTGGATGAGATCGTTTGTGATTGCCGTGGCGTTGAGCGTCTTACTCAACTTTTGGTGTACGACCAGCAGTGCCCAATTTGCCCCTTGCTCGCCAGATTTGGCTTTGCTGCGAGAAGTAAGCTCGCCCTCATCCACCGCCGACCCGTTCGCTTCCTGCTTCTTCTGCTTCTCCGGCGAGATGGACCAGTCGTAGAGCGGATCGTAGCGTAGAATGTCAAGAATGCTTCGAATACTGTCTTTTTCCTTACGCAGGGTGTCCATGGTAAACTCACAGCATCGTTTGAAAATACCCTCAACTCCTTGAATGCCCATGCCATCAACAACATCGCGCGTGAGGCGGAAAGGGACAAGTTCAGGAATTTTGAGCAGTCGTCCAGCTTCAAAGCAGATTCCTAGGTCAATGTGGACCATCTCACCGGTCCGCTGGTCGATCATGACGTTTGACAAGTGCCGGTCCCCAAGACCAATCACCCAGCCCAAAATGGACATGGCTGCCGTACTGCGCGTATAAGCCAATTGAGTCGCAAACCAACGGTCGGCTGCTGCATGCCACTCGATAAAGACATGCCGCATGACCGGTTTGCAGTGTTGCATGATTGTTTCGTAAGCTGCGACACGATGTTTCCTGGACCGATCCGCGACGTCTCTCATCTTTTCGCGGCACGCCTTCTGGTCCCAGTCGTCAGGTCGATAGCGTCTGTGAAGATCTGGAAGAAAATCGTTGAGCGACTTGGTGCCAGGAACAAATTCAATGACACCGACCTTGTCCCCGAGCGGCAAGACATGGTAGGTGCGAACCATCAAATCACGTCGACGTGTTTCCTGGTTGCGCTTCAAGATTCCGTTGACTCCGAGGAAGACTTGCTGCATGATGGCATCTTGTCGCAAATCGTCGCCGCTCTTCAAAAGCTCCTTGATGGTTGATCCATCGCTCAATATATTCACGACAATCTTTGGTCTACTGTTGCCATTTGCCACGGTGATGCGCGAGGCATACTTTGACAAGATGGGCAGATCCGAGTAATCGCATGATGGCCTTGGCTCAATGCGTAAAGTGAGCGGCGGCACTTTGAGCTTCTGCATGGTCGCGAGAAACTCCTTGCCATGAGGTGCATCGGTCAGTTCGAGTTTTGACGCCGAGGTTGGCATACTGTCTCGCGCAAGTTTCGCATAACTCAGGCAGCAGCTATTCGAAGCTGACACAAGAGTTTTGAGATGAGCTGAGCGCGCTTTGATCTTCTGAAGCACCTGAAGAGCAGCATTGCGACGAGCCACGGTGGGCGAGTCTTTCTTATTGGAAGCCGTAATGGCAAAAATGGAGTAGAGCACTTGAAATGGATGGTTCTCAGCGAGCCGAACAACAAGCGCTTGCAATTGTTGCTGAAACGCCGTAAACTCCTGCGTCAGTCTGGACAAAAGCTGATGAATGACGGGCAAAAACTTGTGCGTCGGTACGCGAGTCGAAGCAGCCTTCCAAGCGTCAGTGGCAACTAAGTTGTCGCTGTTGGCAAACCAGAGTGAACAACATCGATTCATGGAATCATCGTGGCGGTCTGAAGCGTCAAAAGACGACAAATAATACTGCAGGCTCTGCTGCAGATAAGTATTTTTGGCCCTCTCAATTCGTCCCAACTCTTCTTGTGATTGCTCTGCAAGCTCTTTGAGATGCCTCAGTTTGACCTGCTGCCCGCCGCGACTCGAGCGTTCAATTTCTGCATGCAACAGTTGAACCTCTTCTTGCTGTGTCTGACAAAGCTGTTGCATCCGCTCCGAATCTTCGGCCACCGATGAGGATGTCATCTGATCATGGCAGAATTCCGCATAGTCATGATAAATCCGCCCAATTTCGTCAATGTGATCATGATCCAAGCTTGTCACCGCTGGTAAGAGAATCTCTTCGAGAATTTCTTGTGGAGCACGAATCTGGGCAGAGGCCATGCGGAGACCCAGGTCAACAAGGTTGCGAATCTGCCGCCACGACTTTGGTGTACCTTGCTGGATTCTTAGCGCATCATTGGTAGTGACATCTTTGATCAGATCCAACGACATCATCCAATCAGCCTGATCCCACAAGACGGTAGCAAACATTGCTCGAACCTCGTCTCGCAAATCGTCCTTGAGGCTGTGACCGGCCGAGACTTGAATGCGTTCCGCTGTGGCTGCTGCTGTCGTGCGAGATTGCATGGTGTACTTTGCGGGCAGGAAATGGTAGTCTTCCACGAGCGAGCGCAACTGAGCGACTCGAACCTCTTTGACTGCAGGACCCGGGTTGCCATCGCTTAGGCTGTTTAACATCACTTGACGCGACCAGAGCAGGCCATCGAGATATTCGTAACTGTCTAGTCAGCAGGTCTGCCAACTATTCACGGGCTCGGCTTACCGTTGAGGTTTCGTTAGACAGGCAGCATGCGCCGCCCAGAGATCGCGACAAGCAAGAGCCTCGTGTTTGCTCCGGAGAACGTCTTCTAGCTCCATTGCCATTACGAGTGATAAGTCTGTTTCAGACTCCTTTTGACGCAAGATTACCTTATAGGCTGTTGCAATGACGTGTGGATCCAGAGACCGCTGTTCGATGAGCACATGTCGAGCGTGTTTGTGAAGAGCAAAGATGGCTTGATGAGGGCCTGTGCTAGAACTTTCGAGTTGATGCTTGCTGTGAGGCAGATTCCACTGCCCGAGCCGCCACGCAGCTTCGAAATCGCCATCATCTGGCGCTGGATGTTCTCCAATAGCATCTGAAAGGCCTGCATTGAATATGTGCATAGCTCGAAATGGTCTCTGAGCATGACGCGAGAGTTCCTGATTCTTTTCGGTGTATCCTGCAGACGAGAGAGCTAGAGTCAGTTTCGGAACAAGTGGAGATCCAAACACTCACCAGAATCAAAGGCTAGCATTTTGAGTCCGTTGAGCTCATGATTTGCAAGCCTGCTTGCGGCAGATATCGAGCCATCTACCCGCAAGGCATAAAACGAGTCGGGCTCCGTGATTGCTTGATAAAGCTGCATTTGAAGCGATGCTCTTCTGTCAGTTTCTGCATCGGGAGATTCGCTCCAATGATTGTGGAGCAATTGAAGGGCGTCGTCAAGTATACCGAAGTGCAGAGCAGCGAAAGCCGCATCCAGCGCATTGTATTTGAACAAGGAGCGATCAGTTGATTTTGATTCAGCTGCTGCTCCGCGCATCATCTCCAACGTGCCAATCACAATTTCAAAATTCGCTTGGCTGACGCTCATGAAGTCAGAGCACATGTGCTTGAAAGTATCAGCGATTTCTGCAACAACCAATTTGTCACCACTTTGAAGTACAAGTAGGAGCACCGCTGGGAGCGTTGACTGACGGAATCCAGAAGAATGATGCAACAAGGGCTTGATAGATCGAAGAAGTGGGTGCGCATCAATCGAGTCGTTAATTCGCTGCACGAGCAGTACACTCCACGAGTCGAAGTCTTTTTCACGAAGCAGGGAAGACCATTCTGGTGGTGGCGGAAGCTGTTTGAAATCTTCCAGAAGGGTCTCTTGGCAAAAAAGGTCCTTGTAAGGCTTCAAAAGCTCAGAGCTGATGCCTTCATGCTGAAGATTGGCCAAGGCAAGGTGCGTTCTGAGGATTGTGTCAAGCTGCGCCGTTCTCAGCTGCGTGATGACCTTGGTAAGTAAGACTGTCTCCGCGCCGGTCCAGCTGTCCTTACAGCGCACCGGAGTCGGCGGTCCGCGCTCACACCAGACTTGCGCACGTAGACGGCCTAAGAAAACAGTGTCTGAATCTCCAGCCGGCACATAATCAAGACCGAGAAAGTCAAGAAGCTTCGCTGCTTGAGTCGTGTATTTGAGCTGTCGACTCCATTCGACACGAGCAAGCAAGAGATGGATGACCTGCACTTTAGAAGATTGCACCTCTGAGGATGCCATGGACGAGAAAGCCTCGATCATGAAGTCCAGGAGCGCTTCCAGATCGCCGGCCATATGCTCCGGATCTGTAAAATCTGGCAAACACAAACAGCCAAATGAGACTGGCCTACCCAGAATCGTATGCAGCGCCAAGGGGATAGTGCCGACCCACTCAATGAAAGCCGAAGAACCTTCGATTTTGTCTTGCGTGCAAGAAAGGACGTGAAGCAAGGCTTGTACGACTGATCGACCATTCGGTGCAGGCCCTTTGCTGATCACATTGACAATTCGCCGAATGGCAGAACAGACTTGAGATTTCAGGTCAAACGGAACAGTGACGTGCCGTAGGGCGTCCATAATGAATTCAGCCGGATAGCCATCCAGATGGTCCAGATTTGTGAGCGAGAGGAGGAAGCGTAGTCGACTGAGACCTTCCGCTTGTAAGGTTGTCCGCGAGCTGGCAATTTGCCGAAGACACCCAGCAGCCATGGCCACAACATCAGCACGTGTGACGTTGAGCAAAGACATTCGCTTGTGCTTGCTAGAGAGAATCAGCAGCTGTTCAATATTGAGAGTCAAATAACTGGCATCGCTGGTGACCCTTGTAATTGGCAGAAATTTGACTTCGTATGTCCACGAGTGTACAGCGAGTTGCCAAGCGTGCTGAGCATCAGCTTGCAAGATGATCCGCTGGATGTGCTTTTCAAGCTTGGCAGGAGCCGATGGTGGTGCTCGGAGTGCAGCGAAAAGCGAGACAAAAACTTTGCCATCGTATTCAGCTTCAGGAATAGTTGTGAGACCCAACAGGGAGCATACATGATTCAAATGAGAAGTTCCGCCTTCAAAGCTGGAGATTGCATCGTAGACGAGGATCTGTTTGAAATGGCGCTTGACAAGGGTAGCCTCGGTCAGCTGCAACGTCGAGCACACTTCTGAGAGTTGGTCGAGATGGCCCAGGCTCATCAGCTGACTGACCAGCTCGGCTTGGCAGCTCTTGTACCAGTTTGAGAGTGAGGCATGTCCGAAAAGATAGTATGGAAATGATTGCACGCGCTCGCCAAATCCAAGCCAAGAAAAAAGAATGTGCTTGCCGAAGGTCGTATAAAGCTGTTCAGCTGAGCATCGAAGATGCTGTGCGAGAGCTGACAGGAGTTCGATCAGTGTAGAGCGAATCTCAACAAATTGGGACATTTCCACCTGTGCGTTAGTAAGGCTCTCGATCAGCCGGTTGTCAATACCAGATGGACGATCACAGAAGATTGCAGGGCATCACAGTGCCGAAAGATGTTCGACAAAGCAGTAAGTCTCACAGATAGTCCTTCTTGCGTATTGTCATGTGGCACGCATGCTTGATTGATATCGTCGTAGAGCGCGTCAAATTGGTCTTGGTCGACGGCCTGAAAGAGCACAAGGCAAGCGGACGCCGTTGCCATGCCGACTGATGCATCTGAATCCTTGAATCTCAAAAGCAGGGTGGTTCGCGTCGATTGTGCCTCGCCTGCATTGTCCTGCGTGACGTGCGCGCCATCTGCTGCAAGCATGTTTCCCATCAAATGGACCAGACCTCTTCTAGTCCCGGCAGAGCTGATGTTGGATGTCAAGCACACAGACACAAGCCAGCCAAAGACGTTGCTCGCCAATTTTGGAAAGCCACCCGTCTTGTCCATGAGCCATGGCGCAATCGACGACTGGAGAAAGTCAATCAAATGGCAATGCAAGATGGGGTTGCGCTCAAACGTGTAACTTGACAAGCATCGTCGCGCGACAAGCGAAAGAAGCGAGCAGGCCACATCTGCAGACTTCGAGACGGGCAACATTGCCATCGAAGACTTGGCTTCAGGAAGGAGAAGAAAGAGTAGGCCCGAAGACTGCCAAAATCGTTCGAGATGGTCGGGAGAATCGCCCAGCGGTTGAGGTTGACGACGTTGATCACGCTGCAGCAGCATTGATGCTGTGAAAAGAACTTTGGCCACTGTCTCAGGACGGACGCCATCGATGTTGTCTGCCGGGCCCACAGCATGTCTGCTTCCGGCCGCTGCAAATTGCTCAGAGTTTGCCGACACGAAAGACCAGGTCGCACCCCAAAGCGTTTCCATCAATGCACCTCGCAAGTCACAGCTATATTGCAGATCGTGTGTCGACAAACTGCTTTCTTTGTCTTGCAAGCACAGACTTAGAAAGCATTTGTTGAATTGTTGACAGAAATCGAGAAGATCTGCCGGGAGTATCGATGACAGACCTTGATTGACAGTTGAAATCGCGTCATGCATGGTGTCGCCGAGATCGAGCGACAATGCTGAAGAAGCAAGTACGAGTGCCATGACATTGAAAACTGTCTCTGGACGATCTCTTGTCACACCACGGGCCGAGCTCTCGGCCAACTGAGCAGAATCCTTGACAAGTGTCTGTTTGAACAGATCCGTCATACGTGATACCAAAGCGCCTTCATGAGGTTTCGCAATTCGAATGAGAAGGCTAACGAGCTGAACCAGATTCTTGTGAAAGGAAGTTTGCGTCGATTCTCTGGGCAGGACAACCACTAGCCAGTCGCACAGGCGTTCAGCAATATTGCGCATTGGCTCCGCACCAGTCTCGTCGACCTTATCAATCCATGATTCCAAAAGAGCAAAACTCCCGTAGTTCATGCTGGTGAGACCGGACAATTCAAATGTCTCATTCAACACACGCGAGACAGCCCAGAGATGAGCCATAGGATAGCGAATCAACTGAGAGGCAAGGAAGCAGAAGCAGTGAGCAGAGGGACCCATCATGGCAGAACGCAGGGTTGAGCGCATCATTGCGGTGTATTTGCTTGCTTCGAATGGCATGTCTCTTGACCAGACCGGAAGGCAGCCTGCCACAGCGAGACAAGCCCAATTTTGCACATCTCGATCAGCGGCACCCAAGAACGCGATGAGTGTGCCAGGTGAAACGTCCTGCGAGTCTATTCCTTCCGGACCTACGGTTGCCGCAATGGTAACAACTTGCAAGCCGAGTAATATCTTTGCTGCATCGGGCGAAAATAACAGTTCATGCAGGGTGGATACAGGCTGTGCGTCCTCGAGCTTCACACGTTTGGCAACATCATTTTGAGCAGAGCGTGTTGAGTTTGGCGCGAAGCGAGGCAAAGCTTCATCAATTGGCCTTGACAGGTGCTTCAGTGAAGCAATGAGCTTGAGGCAGCGCAGCTTGCGTCTTGACGAGGTGTCACTCAATACCGCACGCCAGGTACGCCGCTCGCCTGTTTCAGTGATAAGGACAAGTTTCTCAAGCGCCAACTCCTGGCCTTTTTGAGTCAATTCGGCAATCAAATGTGACGATAAACGTAGTACCGGCTGCTGAAAAGTCGGATTGATGGCTGCGGTTTCTTGCACGACGGGCATGGCTAGTTCGCCGAGCATTAGTAGCTGTTCGGCCAAGTCTGGACTGCGCGTTGGCCAAGCAAGCGCCATGACATTGAGCGCAACACCAACGAGATCCAGCGCAATCTCTCGACTGTTTCTCAAGCTGAATCGCAAGACTGAGGACAGGATGGCCGCCATTGGCACGTAGGCATTGTTTTCCTTGCCGTGTGCTTGGAAAAAGTCAATCAAGAGCCTGCTCGTCCTGACTAGGAGTGTTTCCGTTTGTGATGCCATTTTGGTGTAGTCGGCAGCATGCCAAGTCAAAAATAGGGCCAGACAATCAGCGAGCTGCACGACCTCGAGATGGACAGTGCTATTCTTGTCATCACCAACAGCTCCTTCGAGATTTTCAATGCTCGTGCTGCAGAAATTGACGCATTCAAGCCAGAGTTCGAGCTCTAGATGGTCCATATGGGGTCGATAGGATAAGACGTCGACGCATGCTCTTAGATAGTGGGAACTCAGTGGTTTGAACAGGATATCCCCGCGCGCTGGCAAAACGTTGAGCATACTAGCGAGGAAAGTTTTGACCGTCTTGTACGTATACGCTGGTCTAGCGCCATGCAGAATGTCCCTAATCAGCTGCCCTAGCTGTGACAGGCGCACTTCAGAAGTTGATCTAGCAGACGCAGTCTTGGCATGCTGCCATGCTTGCTTTTCTTCGACAGTACATTTATAGAGCACGGTCAACAGCTGCTTGATTGTCTTCTCATGCAGCTTTGCCAATAGACTCGCCTGAGCAATCTGTTGCCTGATGGCAGAGAGCAAGAGAGAGCGGTCTTTGGCGCCCGCAAATTCGAGCTTGGAGACTTGCTGCAGGAGGCCTGAAGCAGCACTCATTGTTATTCAGCCTGTCCAGCATCAGCTTACGCAGGCGTAACAAGCTGCTATGTAGCTTCTCTCTGTGACAAGCGCTTCCAAGAAATACAAGGAACGAGCCACACCGGCTTCCGTCTTCCTAAGTAGGTATACCGTTGGTGACTTGGGTCGTTGCGATGTGGCGTGAGAAATTTGGCCCAAAAAAAGTTGGAAACCATCGCGCATCGGGGAATGGCATGAGCATGAGCAAGAGCAAGAGCAAGCGCAAGAGCTAGAGCCGTTACAGTTGCAAAGCTTCGAGACAGGCCGGGCCATTGGATGCTGTCGCATTAAGAATCATGCGCACCGACGCTAAAAATACCACCGAGGCGACTAAGCGAAAGCACGTATGGAAGTCCTTTTCCACGCGCATCGAACAGACAAGCATTGATGTTGCGCATGGCATCAAGCGGACGCCACTGGACGAGGCCGAGACGGGCGCTTATTTTACGGCCGGCTTGGAGAAATGGACGGAGCTCAATTTGACGATTCCGTTTGTGCAATTTCTAAAAGACGTTGAATCAAAGGCGCAGAGCTTGCCGCAGATTGTTCACCATCAAAAGGAGATTCTCGATGCCTTGCTTGCGGCTATCGCTCAACAGGATGCGCTTTCTTTGGATGCTTTGCTAGAGTATGAACGCAATCGATGGACCAAGAAGACACGCTAACATTAGCCTCCTTGTTCAACTCATTCGCGATCTGGGTACCGACTATGAGCCACATGTACCACGCACGATTGATGTACTTCTGTCCCTGACCAAGAGCAGCGAGGTCGAGGTGATTGAGATGGCCTTCAATACCTTGGCCTATCTATTCAAGTATCTCACGCGGTCCTTGTCCATCAATCTCATTCCCGTTTACAATCAACTGGCGCCTCTGCTCGGTCAGCAATCGCAACAGCGCCCTCACATTACACGCTTCGCCTCAGAGGCCTTTTCATTTTTGCTCAGACGTACAAAGGGAGCGCATCAGGCTGATGTTATTGCACATGTCTTGACTGATGTGCAACAACGCGAGTCCAAAGTCTATCTGGAAGGTGTTTGCGTCATGTTTTCAGAGGCCATCAAGGGTGTCGAGCATGCCATTCACGCACGCGGGCTCATGCTTCTACAAGCGATTGTGACACACTGCATGCTACACTCAGAGCTCATGAAAGAAGGTGGCGATGGCGAAGCAGTCTGTCTCAACATCACCACAAGTCTGCTGCATCACAGCACACGCGAAACATTTGCGCCCGTGCTTGAGTATTACCAAAGCTTGTTTTCGAGTGATGAGGCACAACGCCAGTCACAGGCTGCACAGTGCGACTTTGTCATGCGCCTGCTCTATGTGTGCTGTGCCGTCCGCAAAGGCACGCGCATTGCTGATTGGTCTTCTCTGTTGCAAATGGCCAAGACTGCCCTCCAAGCGTCCAACAGTACTAATGCCGGACTCTGGAATGTCGCCCGACTGGCAAGTGTGCTCTTTACCTACACGCCCCTCGACCTCCTCGTGACACCGGCCCATGCCATCGTCAAACTCATCGCTGTACATACACTTGATTTCCTCGCTTTCGCCATTGTCTGCGCCAAACAGCGACCCGACGTTTTCGCAGCGATGATGCTGCCAACCTATCGCGAGGTGGTCAATGCCAAATGGATTTTTCACGAGACAGAGGTTGTTCAGAGCTTGCGACAGATTGCCAAGACGGGTGCGTTCCAAGCTGAATCCTCCGCACTCCGTGACGGCAAACTCCGAATCAGTGCCTCGGTCGCCGAGACGATCGCCGCCAAGCTAGGAGCTAGTCACGTCACGCCGGACTCGAAAGCCGCGTATCGCTCCTTGGTTGACATTTGTGGCTTCTTGTCGTCGTCAGTCGATCTCTGGCCAAGCCTTTTGCAAACGCTCAACGATGTACTTGTCAAGCATAGCGCGGAATCTCATCTGCTCATTGGCAGCGTACTTGCTCAACTCTCGGCCGGTCCCAAGGTTTCGATTGAGCTCGCCACACTCTTGCAGGAGAACCAGTCATTGTGGACGTCTGCTTCCTCCTTGCGTGGCATCAGCATGATGGTGACCAGAAACAAGTTGCCGTTGACATTGACGACCGAAATCACAGAACTATTATTGCAAAACCTTGCGGCGCCTGGTCACGCGCGACGCAAATTCTCACTTGCCATTCTTGCCAGCTTGGAACTCAATGAGCTCGACCGCGATTTGTTGTCAGTCTGCGAAATTATTGAAGCGACAGATTTGACGGTCGATGCTACGCGCGCGCTCGGCCTACAGATCCGCAAGCTGACGCAACATTATCCGCTCATCAAGAACCGACTCTTAAAGCGAATCATTCAATATCACAGTCTTGGTCTCATGACGACCAATTATACGCCATTCTGGGACATGTGCAGTGATTTGCTCGCTTCCATCGCACAGAGTGAACCAGACACCATCTGGCAACTTGCCAAGACTTGGTTTGATGAACCCAAGTTTGTCTTGCAAGCCAGTGAATCCTGTGTCGCGCCATCAAGGCCGGAGGCAAAAATTGAGGAAGCAGCGACAGACGCCTTCCGGTGTTTCAACATGGCTGAGCTGCGCCAGAATTGCTTGTCTGCGCATGTTGATATTCAACAAGTAAGCGACGCGGACGCCAAGGACTATGAGCAAAATATGAACGAGTTAGACGCCGTGACGACGGTTAGCCGTCGATCTCAAGCAATTCGCATTTTTGGAAAAGTACCGACCCTAGCTGAGCGGCATTCGCGTGAGCTCGTGCCTGTCTTTCTCGATCAGCTTGGTCGTTTTGAAGATGACGAAGAAGTGACGACCTCATCTAACCGTTTCTCACGAAAAGAGCGTCTAGACTACCTCGCTCTGTTTACCAAGTTTACAAATCCGGCGGCGTTTGCCATGGCAGACTCGTTTCGCCAACTCATCATGGATTTGCTCGGTTCTGGTGACTCTCGCATTCAGCAACAGGCACTCACGATACTCATGCATTTCCGCGACCCTACACTGCGGAAGTATGAGGACAATCTGAAGAATCTACTCAGCCAGCAGCGGTCTCGCGACGAGATTGCCACGTTTCTGCAAACTGATGCCGATGACACGCTGATCGAAACGGACCACCGACCCGATGTGATTCCAGTCGTTGCACGCATCTTGTATGGCAAGATGATTACACGTCGCCATGCAAGCTCTCAGAAGAAAGGACTTGGCAACTCGCGAACCATTGTCCTCAGTGCGATTGCCAGCATGCCCTCGCAAGACCTGGGCATCTTTCTGGACCTGTTCCTTAAAGGTTTTTCAGGTATCTCTCTTATCGACAAGTCTGGCAAAGCGTATAACGTCGTTGTTGGTGAGGACGTGCCTTTAAGAAAGCAGCTGGGTTTCTGCACCATGATGGAAGACGCACTCGATCAGCTTGCTGGTAAAGTACTACCCTTTGTGGAAAATCTGCTTGATGCATTGCTCTATTGCTTCGTCTCGGCGACGCAAGTCATTGAAGAGTCTATGGATGCCGCCGAGAATGAAATCAGAATCAAGGTCGCTAGGTCCATCCGTCATTCCGTCTATCAGACTCTCAATGCGCTCTTTACCTACTGTCGCGACTTTGCATGGCAGCCGTACATGCCCATCATCTTCCAGTACTTTATCAACCCACGACTCGACAAGCTTCCGAACGAGTCTTCACAAAACCCGTCTGGCGTGCTCAAGCTCTTGGGCAACTGGGCCTCATCGCCAAAGACATCGCCATTCTTGGTCACCTACAATGACCAAGCCTTGCACAGTGTGTTTTTGACATTGACTGAAAAGACATTAAAGGATTCTGTTGCCATCTTTGTACTCAATCTTGTGCAAGGCCTACTCGACCAACAGAGCTCAGATCTGTCCGAGGGCATCAAGAAACAGCTGGTGGACGACAAGGTGGACCTATTTCTTGACTGCATGGCCACCTTGCTGCAGCATCAGCAATTTACAAGCTCAAACAACTCCATCAACGCTGATTTCCTCAATCTCGAAATTAGCGTGCTTTCTGGTGTTTCGGCTCATGTCAAGGGCGGTGCTTCGGTGCAAAAACTGCTGGACCTGCTCATGCCGTTACTGCAGAAGCCCAACAAGGTGGTTCAGGAGGTAGTCAAAGAAGACATTTTGTCCATTGTGACCAACTTTTTGCCGCTCTCGGACGACTTTGTTGCCAACTCACCCTCGCTCTGGTCAAAGTTCAGATCCATTGGCTCACTGTTTGCTGCACTTTCTTCAAGACCAGCACGGGCATCTCTTGTTCAGATTGTTCACCTGTTTGCGCAAAAGGACGCATCACTCTCGTCGCTTGCTCTATTGCTCGAAGATTTGAATGCCTACTCCAAGCGACGACTCGACACGCCCGACTTTGACCGTCGCCTCGCAGCGTTTGCGCGGCTCAACGAAGAGCGGTACATGGAATTGTCTGCACGTGCGTGGCACGTTCTTCTCTACAATATGATTTTCTTTCTTGGCGATGAAGAAGAGCTAGCATTGCGAACAAATGCCGGCTACGCGCTTCGACGCTTCCTGGAAGTGGTCCGTGATGCAGAGGATAAGGAGACGCTTCTACCATTGCTAGAGGCGGATCTCTTCCCTGCCATCAAGAAGGGCATGCGACACAAGACTGAGCTCATTCGGCAAGAGTGGGTGAGTCTGTTGGGAACGCTTGTCAAAGATTGCAGCTTTTGGCTTGCTGTTGCCGATCTCGTGCCGCTCTTAGTCGATAATGACGAAGAAGCCTCGTTCTTCTCAAACATCTTGCACATTCAGCAGCATCGACGTATGCGTGCTCTGCGGCGTCTTGCAACAATTTCAACTGCGCATGAGATTCAGAGCAACAACATTGCGCAACTCATTTTACCATTGATTGAGCACTATTGCTTCATGCCGAAGGACGAAAGCCACAATCTCATCGCCGAGACGATCAAGACTATTGGTGTGCTTGGCCGATCGCTCAAGTTCAACCAGTATGCCGCCCTGCTCAAGCGCTACATTGGCTTGTTACGTCCCGATGAGAAGACTCAGGCGACCGTTGTTCGCCTTGTCGGCTCTGTTGTTGATGCCTTGGTGGGCAAAGTCCAAGTCTCCACCGAGCTTGTCGATCACTTGCAGGACAGCGAGGATGAGGACATGGCTGAATCGACGACGATGGTGCAAGTCGAGCGTACAGCGCCGGACACGTTGCATGCCACGCAACCCTCGCCTGAAAAGGTACAAGACGTGGTCCTGCACGGCTTTTTGCCGCATCTCGTCAAGTATCTGCACAGCAAGGACGACGAAACAGTTCATTTCCGTATTCCTGTTGCAGTGACTGCCGTCAAGCTGATTGCCACGCTGCCCGAGGAGAAGTTGCTCGCCAAATTGCCTGGTGTCTTGACGGATGTGTGTCACATTCTCCGCAGTCGCTCTCAAGAGTCTCGCGACATGACGCGCAAGACACTCGGTGAGATTGCTGCGCTGCTCGGCCCAAAGTACTTTTCGTACATTCTCGCCGAGCTGAAAGGCGCTCTGCAACGCGGCTACCAATTGCATGTGCTTGGCTTTGCTGTACACACAATGCTTGTCAAGCTCGAGGCTGCTCATGGGTCGCTCGATTACTGCATCAGCAAGATTGTCGACATGCTCATTGATGACATTTTTGGCGAGACGGGCAAAGAAAAGGAGGCAGACGACTACATTTCGAAAATGAAGGAACTCAAGACCAACAAGAGTTATGATTCATTTGAGATTTTGGCAAGTGGCATCAAGTTGTCGAGTATGGGCGAGGTGCTGTATCCGCTTCGGACGCTGTTGGCAGAGACGGGCTCGCTTAAGGTGATTCGAAAGGTCGACGAGGTGCTCAGGCGGCTGACTCTTGGTCTACTCAAGAATGAAGCATGTCATGGCCGTGATGCCCTGCTTCTTTGTCACAATATTTACGCACAGACGCTGACCATGACTCAGCCCAAGACGGCCAAGGTCTTGACCATCACCGAGCAAGCACGCAAAGATGCTGAAAAGAACTTTGTCGTTGACCTCAAGTCGCGCAAGCAATTCAGCAAAGATCACTTTGCCGCCAATGCACACAAGCTGCTCAAATTTGCTCTCGAAACGCTGCGTGCTGTCTTGGCGCGATTCCCAGATTTGCAAACGGCCGAGAATTTGGCAGCATTTGTGTCCTTGGCTGGCGACTCGATGATGTCTGGCTTTGAGGATGTCCATATTGCGGCGCTCAAGCTGTTGACGCAAATCATCAAACTCGACCTGCCGGCGCTTGACTCGGGCTCTGCCGTATTTCTGGAGCGTGCCGTCGGCTTTGTGCGTGCGTCTGCCTCGACGCAATCAGATCTCTGTCAAGCGTCGCTCAAGTATATTGCAGCGCTTCTCAAAGAGCGTCGCGGTGTTGCCATCAAGGATTCTGTTTTGGCTTACCTCTTGATTCGCATCCGTGCTGATCTCGAGGAGCCCGATCGACAGGGTGTTACTTTTTCGATTCTGCGGAGCATCATGGCACGCAAATTGATGGTCCCTGAGCTGTATGACTTGATGGACGCGGTTGGCACAATGATGGTGACGAATCAGTCGCAAGGCCCACGAGACATGGCACGAAGTGCCTACTACCAGTTCCTGCTCGACTATCCACAAGGTAAAGGTCGTCTCAAGACGCAGCTGACATTTCTCATCAAGAACCTCGAGTATGTGCATGCCTCTGGTCGTCGTTCCGTCATGGAGTGTCTTCTTCTCATTGTACAAAACTTTGGCGATGCCGTCTTGCAGGCCTATTTACCAACGTTGTTTCTGGCACTGACGATGGCATTGGTGAATGACGACGAGGCGAGCTGTCGCGAGATGGCAGGCGCGTTGATTAAAAAAGTGCTTGGTCGCGCAGACGAGACGCAAGCCAAGACGATGACGCAGGCGCTCAAGACGTGGGCATACAGCGACGGCGTTTTGCTACAACGTGCCGCGTTTCAAGGCTTTGGCTTGCTCTTTGAAGTGAGACCATCGCAAGAGTCGCTCAAGTTTTTCGTCGACAAGGTCACGACTGAGCTCGTGGCGGCTGCGGAAGCAATGACGCAGGAGGACGAGGAGGATGAGGAAAGCGATATGCAGCACTGGCAAGTCTTGTTTTATGGCTTGCAGACGTTTGGCAAGTTACTCAAGGTGGCGCCGACGAGCTACATTTCTGACAAGCATGCGGCGCTGTGGCAAGCCGTGCTCAAACTCATGCTCTACCGTCACGCCTGGATCCGGCTGTCTGCTTCGAACCTCGTTGGCATGCTCTTTGCCAACGCACAGACAGATCCGCGTTCCCAGCTCGTGACAGGCAAAGGTCTCGTGCTCGATGAACAGACACTTGTCCGCATCGCTCGGCAATCGCTCATTCAGCTACGCTCGCCCATGCTTTCTGAAGAACTCGGCACACAAATCACGAAAAACTTGGTCTTTTTGCTCCGCTTCTTTGAAAGCAAGAAGGTACTACTGCCGCCGCATGAAGACGCCGAAGAGGCTGATACGGCTGAGGAGGCCCGTGCCGTGCGTGGCGAGACGTGTACCGCTTGGCTTCTGAAACGCGTGGCGACCACCTTGCAATCAGACCGTGATGTCAAGCGCGAGACGACATCGCTTGTGCGAACGCTGTTGCTCAAGCTGCTTGCTGTGGCGATTGGCTTGCTGTCCGCAGAGTCTGTACAGACTTTTGCAGTCTTGTTAGCAAGACCGTTGTACAAGTACGCTGAAGCGGCGACACACACGCCTGCTCAATCGGCACTCAAGGATCTTGCACAGGAAGTCTTGTCCCTCTTGCAGACCAAGATTGGTACAACAGCCTTTACGCAAGCCTACAGTAGTGTTCGACAAGCCCAGGTGGCTGTAGCGCAGGCACGGAAACAAAAGCGAACGATTGAGGCGGTTGCGCATCCAGAGCGCGGTGCCATCAAAAAGCAAAAAGCTGGCATCAAGAAGAAGGAGAAGCGGGCTGCTGTGGCTGCGGCGCACAAGCAGCATCGTGCCATGCGTCAGGGCTAACTACCTGAGTACGCATCATCGGTCATAGTTTGATTACACTTGGATTTAGCATGGCATAGCAAGCGTAGACTGATATCATCTTTCAATGTTGATGCTAAGCGTAGTGGTTGATGTAGCGACCAAAGAAGAGTTCGCCAATAGCTAGTCCGATACAGACGGAGAAGAAGTAGCTGACGACCATGGTCATGACAATTAACATCATAAAGTACTGCAAGACTGCCGCCACAAAGGCAAACAACATGCGCGGGACGTCCACTATCGTTAGCTTGTATTCAGACAGAGAAGGTGACTTTAGAATGCGTACCCTGAAGGAGGAAGCGCGGGTGGGGTGCTTCTTGAGCCAGCAGGCGTGATTCTCGTTTATCTTGCACCACCGCCGGCAACCGTTCGCGTTCTTCAGCTTGTCGTCTTCGTCGCCATGTGCGTTCGCAGCGTGCTCTCGCCGCCGCCAGTAATCTGTAGAAGATGCCGACGCAGACGATGGCCATGCAAGACCCGATATGGGCGCCTGAGCCAGCAACGGTGATGCCTGCTGGTGTTGGCAGCCAGCCTGGAAAGACGATGGGAACGCCTTGCCAGGTGGTGGTAAGGACCATGCCGCCGGTACTGTTCATGGACATGGGCATCATATCGACCATGGCTGCGTGATTCATCTTTGCTAGCGATGAAGGAGGTCTAGAAGGATGAAGGAGAGCTAGCTGAAATGGATTTCAGTAGAGAAAGAACAAGAAAGAAGTGGTATGGAGGAGAAGAATGTCAATGAGGGCATCCTCAATATCAGTAAGAATGCGCGCTTTGACTTGTGCGAGTCTACAATGTCAGAATGAGCGCGCTGCGCCTTGTGTTGCGATTGGTTGTGGTGTTGCAGTCTTGCGCGCTTTGATCAGAATCGAATCAATTGCCTCACCACCGCGTTCAAGCTATAGCTGAGCAAATACTAGTACTAGTAGTGATACTGAAACTACAGCTGCTCTAGAGAGTCGAGAGTCGAGACGGTACCTGAAAGCTCAACTGCGCTTCTGACGCTGATGATTTACTGAACTCTCAAAACATCAGCTAGCATGCCCACTCGTCTTGCCACACTTAAACAAATCTGCCTCACAACTTGCCAACGTCACCTAAAACGTCTCGACTCGCTCGGCGACGAAGGGTTACTTCCTCAGCCCGTTCTTGCTGCTTTACTCAAACATACGCTGCCAGATGGCTTGACCCGTCTGGAACAGTATACACCTTGGCTCGCCTCGACCGCTGAAGCCCAAGAAGCCTGGCGCAGTCATGTCCTGCGTGTCTTTCCTGAAAGTGGCGAGACCTATGATTTGACGGACCCACAACTCGATTGGCGTGCTGCTTTCAGTTTTCTACAAGCTGAACGGAAGAAGAAGGAAGAAGCGTCACGGGCGAGGTTACGGGCACAGTATCGTGGACTCGATGCCGGTAAGCAAGGGAAGCAAATCAAGAAGCTGGAGCAAGCACCTGTTGTGCTTGGTCGAAGGCGAGGCGGCACAGGTTCTGCTGGAGGGTCTAGAGGGAGTGGTGGCGGTATTGGCAAATCTTCCTTGATGGGCAAGGCTATGAAAGGTGCTTCCTTGGCGACGATGCGCGTCCATGCGGGTAAGCCGAAACCGTTACCGAAGCGGTAGCTATTGCTATTGCTATATCAGCCTTTCGCAGGCTTGTGCTGGCCAATGCTGGCGCTACGTCTGCAACGTTCACCGCCTACAGCATTCGGCGATGAAGAACCAGTCGGCACTTGCTGCAGGCACTCGGACCTATTGTCTACACATGGTTCTTTTGTCACAGGGAGTTACGGCACCCGCGATATCAAGCAAGTTCCAAAGTTGCCTTGGATTTTGAGCTGATCCGATCGACTGCAGCTGCTTTTACAAGTTTTACTTCATTTGGCGTGGACCATGTGACAGGCGTCCTGGTCTATTGCGGATCCTCGGCAACAGATCTAGACTGCCAACAGACTTCCAAGGTGCGGGAATTTGCTCGCTTGTCCTATTTCTGGCAACCTTGGTCCTTGGTCCTTGGAACGGTCCTCCAATGACTTCCATGCATGTGCAAAAAAATAAGTCCGCATGGGCCTATCCGACGAATCGACGATGCCACTTGGGCAAGGAGCCAAGGAGCAATCTGCGACACATTTGTGACAATTCAGCCGGAATAATGAAATTTTGAAGGGAGTGGGATCTTCGGCAAGACCGACCCGCCCGCTGCACCGGAAATTCACTGAAAATGATGTCATGTGCTAGGGTGATACAGGAAGCGAGTCTTGCTATTTTTGCATAGTAGATGAATGAGAGATATAGGATAGGCGACTATTAGAAGTAAATGTGTTATGATCTAGTCTCTGTAGGTATTGCTTCTATGCATTGAAAGAAAGAGAGTGTTCGCAGCAGTAGTAGTGCTTCTAGAGTAAATCTAATTTTAGTTCTTCACATTCCCATCCCTGGCTGGCTGTTGACGGTTGCGCCACCCAAAAGAAGAACTAGGAAAGAAGATACAAAGAGACCTTTTCCCAACACATCCATTCTCCCTCTCCCTCAAGACCTTCTATCTCAAAGCTTCTACTCCAAAGCTATCACTACCATCATGTACTTCATCACGCTCGCTACTCTTCTCTCTGCTGCATCAGCACTCCAAATCACCTCACCCGCCCAAGTCACCGGTCTCCCCGTCCAGTACAACAATGGATCTTTGACGGTCACCTTCACCACCGTCAACACCGACCCGACCGTCTTCAACGTCAACCTCAGTGCCAACGGTGGTCAAGCCTCGCAGCAAGTTGCTCAGAACGTTCAAGCATCAGCTGGTTCCATCAATGTCGACTTGACGGGTGTCGCACCTGGTCGTAACTACCAAGTCAACTTTGTCTCGGTGCCGACTCCTCAGAACCAAGGTGGCATTCTCGCTCAGTCGGGTCAGTTCCAGATTGCACAGGGTGCTAACGCTGGTTCGCCTGCTGCCACCACCACTGCCATGACGATGCGTCCTACCACGACCACGGCACGCATGACGGGTTCTACGGGTACGGGTGCAGGTACTAACGGCACGATTGGCGGCGGTGGCAACGGTACCGTCACTGGACGTCCCTCAGGTGTGCCTTCTGGTTCGGGTGCCGGTCAAGTCACGCTCGGTGTTGCTGGTGTCTTGGCTGCTGTTGTCGCGATGCTTGCTTAAGCTAGCTCGCTATCAAGAGTCGATTACGCTGGCTGGAATTCTCTCTCAGGATGCCTCTATCGATTATCGTCTCTACATCTCATTCACGACACAGACATGACCCATCAATACACCTTTTATGCTAGGTACTTTTTGACTTTGGACACTGTTCTTTTTATGCTCGAGTAGCTCTTTTGCTCTCTTATAGACTCACGTAGTAATCACACAGCTTTCTGCTTGATTGCTCTTCACTTGTTTTGTCAGTGATGATTGTCGAGTAGCTAGGGCATATTAGTAGCGAGCCATGGTCCCTGAGTCTTGTCAGTGATGCTTACCTATACAAGTAGTAAGGGCATACTCGTGCAGGATCCCTAATACTATTCTAGTTAGCAGTCACACCTTCATCAACAAATTCTATCCATTCCCACCCTAACCCCAATTTGATTTGTCACCCGCCTGCTGCTGCTGCTGCTTTCGCTCGAGACGCGGCATCAACGACTTGGAAGAAAGGCTATCCACCAAGCGACCACAGAAAAGACTATCTTTCTCAATCCGCAAAGATGGCTCGTCGTCCCGCAAAGTGCTACAGGTAAGATCTATACAACTGACGCTGCTGCTGCTGCTCTTGCTGTCTTGGCTGTACTTGTTACGCTGCTCAAGCAATCACTAGATCTTCTACAAGAAGCGCAAGGCAACCAGCAAGGCAAACAGCACGACGCAAGACAAGAGACTAACATGGCAGGTACTGCAAGAACAAGCCGTACCCCAAGTCCCGATTCAACCGATCGGTGCCAGACCCCAAGATCCGTATCTACGATCTCGGTCGCAAGAAGGCTGGTGTGGATGAGTTCCCCCTCTGCATCCACCTCGTCTCGAACGAGAAGGAACAGCTCTCTTCGGAAGCACTCGAAGCCGGTCGTATTACCTGCAACAAGTACATCTCCAAGACAACGGGCAAGGACTCGTTCCACATGCGTGTCCGCGCACACCCTTTCCACTGCGTGCGTATCAACAAGATGTTGTCGTGCGCTGGTGCCGATCGATTGCAGACCGGTATGCGTGGTGCTTGGGGTAAACCCGCTGGTCTTGTTGCCCGTGTCAACATTGGTCAAATCATCTTCTCCGTGCGTTCGCGTGACAACAACAAGGCGGTGGTGATTGAAGCATTGCGCCGATCGTCCTACAAGTTCCCAGGTCAGCAGAAGATTGTGCTTTCAAAGCGATGGGGATTCAGCGACCTGACCCGTGAGCAGTACGTCGAGCGTAGGCAAAAGGGCAACATTCGTCCCGACGGTGCGTTCTGCCAGTACCTCTCGCCGCATGGTCCGCTTGAGGAGAATGTTCGCAACTTCCCCAACGCTTTCTAGAGTCTTTCTTTACTTAGCTTAAGATCTTCTACTCTATGAGACTGTGACTATTCTGTCTGCTTGTGACTGCTCTATTTCTCTGCTTCGGACCCCGGCTCTTTCAGATCGCCGTCTCTCTCTTAAGTTTCCCCGCAAAACCTGCTGTCTCGCCATTCTAGTAGGTAACTAACTCTACACGGTTGAGCCGACAACTAATACTCCACGCCATCTACACACTAAAGATCCTTATTATCTATTGCATAAGCTCAAGAAGACTTACAAGCTCAAGCTCAAGCGCAAAGCTCATATAACGCATCTATTCCCATCTATTTTTCTCCAAACCATAGCTAGCACAATGCAGTCGCAACAGACCCGCGACCTCGCCGCCGCAAGGGCCAAGCTCGCCTTCAAGCCCGAATCCCTCACCACGGCCCTCTACCCCGCCACCGGCCGTACACGTACGCAAACCGATGCCCTCGTCAAAATCATCAGTAAAGAACCCTTGTTCAACAAAGATGACCGACGTTACATGAACCGCGTGCAACTCCTCGAACGCGCCTACGCCATGCAACTCAGGTTGACGCAACTCTCGAAGGAACACGCCTGGGATTATGAAACGTTATTGGCGGGTATGATGTTGCTGGATGATCATGTTCCCTTTGGTTTGCATTACACGGCCTTTGTACCGGTCGTCAAGTCACAAGGTTCGGATGACCAAATCAATACTTGGTTGCCGCGCTGCATGAATCTGGACGTGGTCGGTTGCTATGCCCAAACCGAACTCGGTCACGGGTCCAATGTCCAGGGCCTTGAAACGCTCGCCACCTATGACCATGCTACGCGCTCATTCCTCTTGAGCTCGCCAAGCTTGACGGCCACGAAATGGTGGATCGGTGGGCTAGGGACCATGGCGAACCATACCGTCCTACAGGCCCAACTCATCCTCGATGGTAAAAATCTCGGACCCCACCTCTTCATCGTTCCCATCCGTGACCTCGAAACGCATGAACCGTTGCCAGGTATCACCGTCGGTGACATTGGTCCCAAACACTACGGTGGGTTCGCCATGGTTGACAATGGCTTCTTGCGCTTCTCAGGCAACGTCACGATTCCTGTTGACAACATGCTCTCACGCTACGCCCAGATTGACGCAGCCGGCAAGTATCGCCCTGCAGGCCACGCCAAAATCGGCTATGGATCGATGGTTGCGTTGCGTGCAGGCATGCCGATCGTTCTCGGCATGGAACTCGCAAAGGGTGTCACGATTGCGATTCGGTATACCACCATTCGTCGTCAATTTGCACCCGCAGCACCCATCAAGACGGATAAACTCGAAGATGGCGTCGCTGCGACCAACGCTGCCAAACCGGCTCAAGTCGTCGAACGCGCCGTGATTGAATACGGCAGTGTCCGTGAACGTCTTGTACCCTTACTGGCGAAAGCCTACGTCTATGTCTTGACAGGTCATGGCGTTGCCAAGATGTACAAGACGATGCTTGCAAAACTTGTTGCACCGCCGCATGATGCCTCGGGACTCGCTGAAGTCCATCTCGTCACATCAGGTCTCAAAGCGGCCTTGTCGTGGAGTGTCGTCGAAGGTCTTGAGGAAGCACGCAAGAGTATGGGTGGTCATGGCTTTAGCAGTTATGCAGGTATTGGCGAGCGTTTCGCCAAGGAAGCACCGGGGCAGACGTACGAAGGTGACAACTACGTGCTTGTGCAACAAACGGCACGCGGCTTGCTCAAGTGTGTGGCACAGGTTGCCCAGGGTCGAGGCAAGGACTTGGACCCTTCGACGCAGTTTATGCAGAGCGCGCTTATGGACTTGCAACAACGCAGCAAGCAATCTGGCGCCGGCGCTGCTGCTGCTTCTGCATGGGATTGGTCAGACCGAACACAGCAGCGCCGTGCTTTAAGCTTGCGTTGTGCCGCTCTCGCCGCCAACCTCGCTCTCAAGTTAAAACAAGGTGAAGACTTTGCCGTCCTCAATCTCGAATGTGCACGCTTGACGAAAGCGTTTGCAGATTGTTTCTGTGCCGATGCAGCACTCAAGACGATCGCGGGTGTCCAAGACGCTGCCGCCCGTGGACTTTTGGAGCGTGTCGTGGAGGTGTTTGTACTTGAACAGCTCAAGGCGGCCCAAGGCGATTTGGCCGAGTTTGACATTACCGTTGGCGGCGCTTCTTTACGTGCCTTACGAACCCATGCACAACAGGCAATGCTCACGTTGAGTGCCGATGGCGGACTTGTTGGGTTGACGGATGCCTTTAGCTTCACCGACTTTGAGCTCAATTCAGTCTTGGGCAGGCAAGATGGCAATGTCTATGAAAGTCTGTGGAAGCATGTCAATGAGCGCAATCCGGTCAATAAGAACAAGGTGGTGCCGGGCTGGCGTGAGCATATCAGGCCATTGCGTGATGTTCACCGTGGAAATGTCAAGGCATTGCTTTGAGTTGATCTTGTGCAGGTCTTTTGTTTAGCGTTTTGTAGTCAATCAGTCTTGAAACAGCCTCTGTCGCGGCCTGTCTGTCGCCGGACTTTGCACTTGCAATTGAGCAACATCACTCAACCACCCTTTCACAAAGCGCAACCGCATCATTTAGCTCAATCGATTCTGCTAGCTTTCCCTGGTCTCAGCCTTCTCCACGCTGCTTCATCCTGTCGCAGAAAATGTAGAGCAAGATTTCCAGCTGCTTCTCTAGACCCATGAGCCAACCAATAGTGCAACGGCAGTGACTTTACGCCGAATGCTCGCTTTGCCAAAGAAACTTTGTGAACTACGTCTGTGAGATAAGTGCTCGCGTCTAGCTTTACTGCGCGTCCCATGAAGAAGGGTCGCATCGCTCCTGGTAGCCCCTGATGAACCGTTTGTTTGTCAAATCGTCTCAGGCTGCAAGACCGCGATGCTTCTGGCTGCGTGTTGCTCGCTGCTATAGCAAGCCGTCTGGCGAACTTGAAGCCGACTCGTCCTGTCCAGAAAGTCAGTCAGTTGAAGTCGAGACGTGCAGGCTGATCTCAGCGTTAGTGAACGACTGCGATACTTTGGTCAATGCCGGTTGCTCGTGCAAGCAATTCTCGACTCTGCTCAAAGATGAGACATTCTGGTTCGGAGTCTTGATCGACCATTACGGAACGATCCCCGGTTTGCAGGATCTACACATCAAGTGGACCTGGAAAGCGCATTGCTTATTCACGCCTTTGCACGAGCCGACGTACAATCAGCCCTCCAAGCCAACCCAGTCGTCGGTGTTGAGTCTTGCCACTTCATACTTGAACAGATCGACACGTGATACTATCATGCCAAAGAAGGCATTCTGTATGTGAGCAACACGCGTTGCACACAATACATAACGCTCACTGACACGGGCTTATCTTTCGACCAGCGAGATTTGAGCATTTTCGCATCAAGGCGTTCCATTACCTATCTTCGAGCGTTTAAGTTTTGGCTGGTGTATGGCCTTAAGGATGGTGTCATCGGCGTGTCGACATGGTCAGGCAAGCCTCTCCGCCGTCGATTTCGCGCGAGCTCTCTTCGGCGGTCTTTTGGTGGAGAATACTGGGTGGTGGCAGCGTTGAATAACACAACACTCGTTGCCGGCTCGACCTACGGCGATATTTATGCATGGGATATCGTCACGGGCAAGCACTATGGCACGGTGTCCAAATCCGCTAATCGTCGCTCTCAACCTTACGTCTGGCGCATGGAAATTTTCTTTCCAGACACCAACAGCATTCTCGCATACGTTGTCTACAGAGCTGACTCGTGCGCTTGAGGCGTCGCGCTCATGTCGACAGGATCCTCTGCCGCAACTCACAAACAATGCGTCGAATTTGACCGCACATCTCCAGGCTTGGTCCTCAAGGCTAGACATGGCTTCAGGACGCAGGCCATCTGGATTGTACAGAAGTGAAACGGGTGCTCTATTTCAGCTGCAGCAGTCTTCGTCGCTTACGGGAGCACACCACACAAAACATGATGCACGTTCCGACACGGAGGCAGGCATCTGTATCTGCTCAGCAAAGAATTTGACCTCCAGCATTGCTTTGACTCGCTCCATCAGCATCTTGTTTCGAGTTGAGAGGCGCTAGCAGCAAAGATTCGGAATTGCCGTTGGTCCCTGAGCTCCTGTTTGTCGCCGCCCCTGAATGATTGGGCTTTGATTGCGCATCAACACTGTTCTGCATAAGGTATAACGACGTGAAAAATTAGCAGTCGTCTGCATATCTTCAGCCAACACGCTTGACTCCACTCGTTCGCACAGGCTCCAGCATCGCGCCGATGCTTCTGCAACTTCCCGATGAGATCATTCTCAAAGTATTGGAGCATGTGGATTCTGACGACTATGTGAGCCTGGTCTATTCGTGCAAGCACATCTCAAACCTGCTTGTCGACGATGAGCTCTGAAGCGGAGCCTTTCAACGCCGATACAAGCTCAAACCTGGAATCAAAACCCCGCGACTTGACTCAACGTGGAGACGCGAGTCATTTGTCCGGGCTACAGTACGGCTGAGTGCACAGGCCGCTCTGAACAAGAAGTCAGACAACATTCTTGTGTCAGCGCCAGTGAAATCTAAAGCCGGCGCGTGCCACTTGCACTACAATGCTAAGAAGCGCTCATTTTACGTCGTCAGCAAGCATGGCATAGGCGTCATTTTTACGAATACCGACAGTGTCATTGTCCGACGCAAGCTGGATCTGCGCCCTTATGCACCAGCGGAGTCCATTGTCTATATCAACTGCTTTGACTTTGGGGTTGTGTACGGCCTGAAGAATGGCCTTGTTGGTCTTTTGTCCTGGGCTGAGAAGCCATTTCATCGCCAGTTTTGCGAGCGGCCTCGTGAATACGGTTTTGCTTCAGGTACTTTATTCGCAGCAACTTTGAGAGGTACCAGCCTCGTCGTGTGCTCAAGTCATGGTGAGATGCAAGCATGGAATATTAGCACTGGTGAATGTTATGGCACTGTCTCTGGTCCACAATCTGTCCAGACACACCTGCCTTGCGCGTCCACGACCTGGCGGTGTTGACGGACGAAAAGAAAATTGTCGTGTACGGCGTTTACGAATTGAGTCCGCAATCGAACGCATTCGTTGCCTACTTCACGACGATTGATCTGTTGACGATGAAGGTGATCATGATGGAGTATGCCATGCCAAGGATCTCACTCATTTCGTGGAATGGGATTGCAGGCCTGGTTCTAGACTGGACCTCTGCCGAGATTCCCATGTATGCCAGAGAAGGCGATCTCGACACAAAAGGTTGGCGCATGGAGGTCATGCATTCTGGTAAGGCCGTCGCAAATCACACGTTTTAGCTCACAAACAGCTCCTTTCCGCCTGGTCACCTATGGACCGCCCGGTGAAATGCGGTGCATGGCGACTGCTTTTGCGGATGGCAAGCTTGCTATTTGGTGGCTTGGCACAGTGCTCGAAGACACAAAGCAAATCAACTGTTCCTTAGAACACATCGCTGACGACTCTGTCAAGATCGTTGGGCTTGCTATGAATCGTACTGTTCTTGCCGTTGGTATGTCCAATCATACACTGGTGTTTTTCGACATCATGGATGGCAAACGCATTGGATTATTGGACGTAAGCTGTGCACCAGATCGGACCAGTCATAAAAGCGATCCTCCTCCTCTGGACTCTCGGTACCTTAAGCTAGAGCCCTCATGCATTGATCTGCATCCCGTGTTGGCACAAGGGGTCATGTTCAACGACCTTGCAGTCGTCTTCTTCGATCTTTCTGCCGCAGAGTATGCAGATGAGCTTGTCAACATGTCCGGAAAGCTTGCAGAGTTAGCTTTCGAGTAGTTCTCAGATTTGCTTGCCGTCAGCCAGCCCAGGCCTGCACGCGAGCTTTCTAGCGTCCTCCATGATTCGAGATTCATACCAGTATGTTAGTTACTTAATTTATCTGCCTCTACAGGTAGCTCTCCAATTACTCTCGTATGGTGGCTGCCGAATAACACGGGAGACCACCTTGTCATCTCAACAGTCCTACCGAGGTCAACTTTGTCAAGCGCAATTCACGATTGTACAGTATAGCACTCAAAACGAGCACTCCATTACTAAGTTGCCCAATCTCTTGCAATTGCAGCTCGATTACGGACGCAGCTGTAGTTATCCGGTGTCTATGTGCCTGCCAGGCCTAATCTCTATAGCTACAGTCAATCGCAAATTTCATGACTGACTAAACTCAAAGCACTCCGACCAAGCACAGAATTAAGATGATAGCGCATGCAGCTTGCTCAAACATGTGTTATCAAGCGCATCACGATCCTCTGATATTTCTCCGAGAAAGCGATCCTGTTTTCCGATACGCTCGCTCTACTTTGTTCGCACAAACAATTCGTGTTCACGCTCAAAGCGTTTCTGCATCTGCAGCTGTTCAAAGTTTGGAAGCTCGCGACAAAGATCTTCTCTACCATACGATACAATACACAGCTATATTGCTTCACGACTCCCATCAGGTCTATCTCATCTGATCAGAAGGCGCTTGTCAAGAAGCAGCTGCAGGCACCGTGCCTGAGGCTGACAGGTCAAACGCTCAAAATGCTTCAACTTCCAAACGATGTGCTCCTAAAAAGTTGCCGAGCTGCTTGATGGGAAGTCATCTCAAAGCCTTTATTGTGCCTCTTCGAGATTCTACAGATTGCTTAAAAGTGAGGATAAGCTCTGGTGCAAGGCTTTCTACGAGCGATTTCAATTAGCTCCGACTTTCGCGATTCCGAGAATTGCTTCAAGCTGGCGCTGTTAGCTTTTAGAACGGAAGCTTGTGACAGATTCTCTTGATGGACGGCGTAATGTACAACCAAAGACTGCAGTAATTCATGTGGAGCCTCACTTTAAAGCTTTGATTGCTACCACTTTCTACGACCAGAAGAATCATCGCGTGCTGGCTTGCACCAAACGTGGCGAGGCCATGATTATTGCGCCTACCACAACGTTTGTCGTCGCTCAAATACGGATTGATATTGGTCACTACGTCGATGCAAAATCAATTGTTTTTGTAAAGGCAATTGCAATTGGTCTTGTCTATGGCCTCATAGACGGCAGCGTTGGAATTGTCCGAGTCGATGGTCCCTCTTCGCACCACAGGCTTCGAGGCCCATCTACAGAAATCATATCTTGTTCATGCGCAATCTGTGCGGCAGAGCTATCAGAAAACATCTTGATCAACTGTACCGGAAAATACGAAGTCCAAGCTTATGATACAAGGAACGGTGATTGCAAACTTTCGATTCTTCTTGAACCGAAGCTTGACCTTCTGATTGGTATCGATCCACCTGGAGCTGCAGACTTTGATCCTGATCAACAGCAATACCCCTTGGTCGACCTTCTACAGGATGATCCCAGTCTTACGACACGATTTGAAACGTCAGATTCCTGTAAGCTTTTCACAGACGGGAAAAAAAATCGTTGCTTGGTCAAAGCGCGCTTGGACATACCAGAGCTACTCATCTTCGTTGACAGGTTGCTTAACCATCGTCGACATAGCTTCACGTTCAGTGTCGAGCGAACTTGAACTATCCCGAGCTTTGTATCTCTACAGGCGTAATGCTGTCGACGACTTCGAAGACGATGAAGATGACACTTCTGTTCTAAAATTGATATTGACTGGCCAAGTTAAACAATGATCGTTGCTTTTGGTGACGATATTTACTCTATTGAATTCACGGGAACTATCACAAGATGGACCTTTCAAGAAGAAGCGTCTTGTATGGACATTGCTCTCAGTCCACCTGGCCCTTGTCGATGGGCTCTTGTTGTCCGTTTGGAGAAGTTGGAACTGCTGCAACTTGATTTCACAAAGCATCCTGTGACTATCTCTTCAATACGCTGCTTTGATATGAACCGCAGCTGCAGCAGTCATATCAACGATTTTACAATCAGCCACACCCTCTTGTTGATCTGGACCAGTAAACTGGTTTTTGTTCATGATCTTATCTCAGGGAGACTTCTGCAATGCCCTCTCGCGCTGATTTCACAAAAGCGCAGCATGTTCTATCCTGACTCAAAACCGAGAAAATGCCATAACTTTGAAGCTTGTTTGTACATTCCCATAGACATTTCGCTACATCCCTATCAGATGCAAGGAACAATCATCACTGACACTGACGTCTTTTTCAAATTCGACGTCTCAAAAGCAGCCATACCTATGAGATCAGTTGCAACTGTTCCATCTGCAGCACAGTTCAAAGTCACAGGGGGATTCTTCGTCAATCATCATCCTTCTGCTGGAATGGGTGAATGGACACGTATATTGAAAGTCTCAGGCCCCTTGGTCGGCAGACCTGCTATTTTCAAAGCCGAATGTTCTTTCAAGACGAAATTCCTTGACTTCTGGTTAAAGAGACTAGCAGAATCTCTTGCTAAAGCACACGAGGCACAATTCAGGGAAGTCTCCGATGTTGATCGACTGATCATCTGGAGCAAACATTTGCGTGGACTTTCCTACGTTAAATTTTGAAGTGTCTCTCCCGTAATGCAAGTTTTCCTCAATCGTTTCATAAAACCTGAATCCTTCAACATGTGGCTCAACTCATCTTTTTTGCTAGCCTTTGTCAAGATTGTCGCATCTCTTTGTTCAAGGTACATGTACACAGACAACACACCCATCGCAACCCAGAGATGGTCTATTCGCGCATAGGCCAGACGGTCATCCTGAGCACGACCATGTTCTTGCTCGGCTGTCTGCTTATGAACTGGACAGTCGACCACCGGACCCTTTGGGAGCGCGATCCAAGCCCAGCCGCGTTTGACGCCGCCGAACAACACTATCTGGCACTTTACTCGGTCCCGCATGTCGTGAAGCACTCGCTTCACACCATCTTCGGCATCGGCATCGTGGCGCTCGTTGTCAAGATGCACAAGGGAAACCAGAGCAACACACTTTTCGATGGCGGGTCACTCGTGTTGTCGATGATTGCTTTCATGCTCTATGCCAGCAACCTCGTCAAGGGTATCGAGACGGTGGCAAACAAGGCATACGCTGAGCTCGGTCGCGAGGATTCCCTCAGGGTCATTGCGGCATCGAACGTCATCTTGGGTCTCGTCCTCGCCGGTGTCTTGGTTCTACAGATTGGCCAGGGCTATGCAGGTATGTGTTCCAGCGTGTTCCAGCGCTATGGGATCTTGAGAGAGATGCTAACGAAAAACAGAGCAAGTTGCTGAAAGGGAGCAGCGCGAGTTTGAGGCGGCCCCTGCAGCAGAAGCGGCCGCGGTCAAGAAGACGGCCTGAGCCCATTTTCTCTAGCCAGGCCCTCTCTTCTCCAGACGGTTCCCTCTACGGCCATGTCAACCAACTTGAACCAAGAAGCAGGCCGCTCAAGCGATTGATTTGTTTGTGCATGTCTCATTTTTTGTGAATTGCGACACGTAGACAGAACAGACACACCACATAAAATCTACTCTCTCTATCTTGAAAGCCATCTACAAAGCCTAGCACAGTAGCAAAAGGTCTTCAGATGCTACGGCCTTCGCTGCTTGCCTTGTGCTTGCTCCTCTTCACTTTTGCAGCTGCAGCGGCGAAAGGGGCCGACTACTACGCCATCTTGGGTCTCAAGAAGCAAGACAAACCGACCCAGCGCGATCTCAAGAAGCGCTATCGTCTCTTGTCCAAACAGCATCATCCAGACCGTAACCCAGGCAATGAAAAGGCCAAGGCCAAATTTGTGGAGATTGCAGAGGCGTATGAAGTCTTGTCGGACAAGGAGAAACGCGCCACGTATGATCAATATGGCGAGGAGGGTCTGAAGCGACAACAACAAGGCGGTCATCATGATCCCTTTGACATGTTTTCACAGTTCTTTGGTGGCGGCGGTGGCAATGGACGACGGCGTGGCGCGAATCTGGAGACCGTCGTCGAGCTTGATCTTGAATCCATCTATACCGGTGGTGAATTCAAGCTTGCGATTGAAAAGCAAGTTGTCTGTGAGACGTGCAGTGGTACTGGATCTGATCCAGCACACGAGTTGCATACCTGTGACGAATGCCATGGTCATGGCGTCAAGCTCGTCCGGCATCAATTGGCTCCGGGCATGTTTCAACAGGTGCAGGTGCAATGCAACAAGTGTGGCGGCGCTGGCAAACGCATTACGCATCCTTGCAAACGCTGCGGTGGCAAGAAAGTCTACAAGGATCGCGAAGAGTTTACATTGGATGTCATTCCAGGTCTTCCACGCAACCACCAAGTCATCTTTGAAGGCGAGGCGGAAGAGACGCCTGATATTGAGACGGGTGATTTGATTGTCACGGTGCGTGAACGACGCGATAATGCACGCGGCTGGCGCAGGAAGAACTCAGACCTCTATCGCGCGGAATCCATCTCGCTGTACGAGTCGCTCTTTGGCTTTACGCGCCAGATTGAGCGGTTGGATGGCACGATCCTTGTCGTGGATCGCGAGGGCAAGACGACACAGCCTGGTGAGGTCGAGGTGCTTGAAGAACAGGGTATGCCGCTCTGGAATGAGGAGCTACAAAATGCCGCCTTGGGCCACGGCCGTGCGTTCATCGAATGGATCGTCATCTTGCCAGACATTGGCGGCAAGGCTGGTTCTGGCATTCCAAAGAAGCTGAAGGACTTGTTGCAGCTGCCGTTCACAGGTACTGGGCCAAGTCCAGGGAATGACAAGGACGAACTGTAATGCCGCCATCTGTTATTGCATCTTGTTCTTTTTATGGCGCATGATAGAGCTTACATTCAACTAGACGCAAGAAGCTAGAACTAGAATCCATGATTGACTGTCTAGCTGGCTTGTGCCGTCGCCTTGATTTGCTGCACAGGCAAGACTGTTTCATACTGCAACCCTGTCGCCTGTCGTACTTCTTCCTCCAAAGCCGCCAATTGTTCTTTTGTCTCGACCGCCTGCAACTTGTCCAACAGGGAGGCCGTCATGGCACCTTCCAGCGGCTTGATCCGTTCCGCCTGTTTCACACGCATCGCTCCCATCGCCTCTTCATCCGCCTGTACACGCTGCTTCAAGGCTGCAGGGTCCAACGTGCCTGCCGCCACTTTTGTAAATTGCGCCGAAGGTTTTAACTTGAGTGGATCATACGGCGACAAGACTTCCTCCATCCATTCATGATGCAACTGATACCGCGCTAGACTCAATTCACGCGGCGTGACAAAGTCCAAAGCGTCGCCTTGTGGATCGTCATAGGGCGAGACAGTGGCACCGGCTTGATCGGGTGCCGGTCTCTTTTGTGGAATTGTAGGACGACGATGACTGTCTGTAGACGTATTGGCAGCGCCAGCACCAGCAGCAGCGGCCGCAGCACCAGGCTTATAGGGTGCCGTCATCATGGTCGATCTTGCTTGCGACGGTCGACCAGGATGTTGCTGTTGTTGGCCCTGTGCAAGCCGTTGCTGTTGCTGTTGTTGGTAAAGCGCGACTTGCTGTGCTTGCAAGGCGGTAACAGATTGTGGTGCCGGCAAAGCGCCGCCGGGTCGTGTGGAATAGATGTTGAAGGGTTTGCCTTGGATGGGCGGTAGTGGGTATTGCCGCATCGGTTGCGGTTGTGCTTGATGGATATGAGCTGGTACGCGGTTGGCTTCGTCGGTACGCGAGTAGAGCAACAACCAAAGCGACGACGCGACATCTTGTGGGTTCTTATTCGCAAATCGAAAGCGACGGCGAGAACGCGAGGTGATGTGTTCTTCACCGGGAATGAAGCCATACTTGTGTTCGAGAATTTGAATCACAGAACCCGCAACATTGACATGGTAGTCTTGCTCGTTGTCCATGTACATAAACCCGTCGGGCGCTGGTCGGCCGCCACCTGGCATATAGACGAGAAATATGCTGCCATCTGCCGGACGGTCAATATGCGTCCATTGAAAAGGCGCCGTAACAGAAAGCCCAACAGCTTTGTTGAGCATCTCTACGACAGCATCCAGCCCCAGCTGATTAACAACTGGGTACTGGAGCGATGCTTTGCACCAGAGCGTATTGTAGCTACTTGATGGGTTCATCTTTTCTTTTGACAATGCAAGCTCGAGGCGCGTCAAGGCCTTCTATTGACAAGGACTCGCTCGGTTCGCGACTTTTCGCTCTCTGTTGTCAGTGTTGTGTCGTTGCAGTCGCGCGAACAGATAGGGTTAGGGTTTTGATATTTGTCATGTCACGTGATGTTTCGTCTCTCTGCGAATTCAACGAGCTAGCTATAGGTATCTAGGTAGGTGTTTGGGATCTAGTATCTAGTATCTAGTATCTAGTATCTAGTATGTAGTATCCAGTATCCAGTATCTAGTATCTAGTATCTAGTCTCTACAGCCTGCTTGATTCGAGCTCGAGTGAATTTACTCAGCAAGCGTTGAAGCCAGTCTTATAAGCTTCTCTCATGATCAAGACTTCAAATTTAAGCGCGGAACCGAATGCGTCGATTGACTCAATGTTGAGCCACCTGTGATTGGCTTGAGAGACATGCGCGGGTAGCAAGGAAGCTACAGCCTACAGATGCCTGCAGCCTACCTAGGTAAGTTCTAGACTGACACGGTGACACCTGACCTGAGCCCTGAGTCCTAGGCTCCTAGAGTCCTAGTCCTAGCTCCTGATCTTGAGTGCCAGACGACTGTTTACAATGCAGCTGATCATGAGCGCTGGTTGCAAATACAGAGTACTAGTCAACAAACACGATGGACACGTACCCAAGCCAAGCTCGATCATGCATATGACTGGCAGGTCGTGGCACAAATCAGCGTCCTCTACACCGGTTCACCCGCTGACTTACTGAGCAGCATTGCGGGCTTCTGGTCCACATACCTTGCAATGACTCATGAGTCATGAGTCACCAGTCTTGGCTGCGAAGCAGTGGTAGCTACTGCGCTTATCGCCGCGGTCTAGCTATAGAGCAGTATGCAATCGCTGTTGCTGGACATTGCAGACAGACTGTTCTGCCGCTAGCTCGCAACAACGACAGCTGCAGAGCAGAAAACGACTACGTACGATTAAACGCTATGCGAGCGCGCCTATCGCCGCTGGCCATGGATGTCGAGTCGTTGTCGACGGTCGACGGCCGCGGTTCGAAAACTTAATCTGGGGGCGGCTCTGAATCAGACTTCATCTCGAACAGCACATCTCGGTTGGTGCGCAGCTGCCGCCTTGCCGCGCCCAAACGGTGGCTCCTTCCAGCCTTCCCAAATGTCAGCCAGGCCAACAAGGCCAGCCGCCAGACCACCCAAAACTGTGAGTCTTCGAGTCTCCGGTCCAAATAAATAAGAGTACGAGCGCTGCCCACCCTGAATAACTCCGACTCCGGCGACCGTTTCTATTGCACAAGTAGATTGCACCAACATCAGGTTGCACACAGCATAGTAGCGCAACAACAGCCTAAGACGATAAGAGACGATGGTCGAGGGCAAGGGAAAGTCCAACATTGAATCAACAAAGCAGCTCTCACTTGCTGCTATCCTTGGAGACCAGGTGCGGCGCACTCTTCTTTTCCGGAACGACCCAAACTGACAAAGCAGACATGTCCACCGTGTTCGCTCAAGGAGTTTCAGGATTATCTCGTCTACAAGGAGCGGTCCGCCGAAAACCTCCAATTCTTCAACTGGGTCACCTCTTATGAGCGCCGGTTTGCGCGCCTCGAGGGTAAAGAACTTGGCATGATTCCAAAACCACCGCCTCGCAAGACATATGGCACACCATCGATGCGTGGTCGCAGTGACTCGCGCTCTTCAAGTCGCTCAAATGTCTCGACCCTCGCGACACTAGGCGAAGGCCATGAAGACGCCGAAAAGATGAGCACAACGCCGAGCTTGCCGGATATTGAATTTGCGACTCCAGGGTCGCCCCTTGTGGCGAGCGGTACGACGGCAGCCAAGCCAGCTGCACTGGCGCCACCTATCGTGGCACCCACCAAGACGGCGACCGTGTCACCATTTGAGCACAGCGATGACAAGTCTGCCTTCACGCCTGCCAAGATTGCGCCGCCCTCTGCACCCTTGTCGACTTTGGTTGAACAGGATCCGACCGAGATGACGGCTGAGCAGATTGAGCAGTTCCCGCCCTCGGAGCAGCCGTTCCGCGCCGAGATCGACCGTGTCGTGGAGGCCTTTTTCGTTCCTGGTGGACCCGCCGAACTCAACGTGACAGGACCGATTCAAAAGTACATTCGCGAGCAAGCCCTCAAGACGACGCACCCAGACATCTTTGAAGAGGCGAAACAGCATGTCTACATGACCATGCAAAAGTCATCCTTCCCGGCATTCTCCAAAATGGCAACCGCCAACATCAACCACGAAAAGAAGGTGTTTTGGCTTTGTGTCGGTGCAACCGATTTCATGATTGGCGTCATGGTTTACTTGCTGTGCATTCTCCTTCAAGCCGGCCGCGGTTGGCGATGCTTTGGTATCCCGTTTACCTGGTTTGGCTGCATGCAATTCTATTCGGCCTTGTTGGATCTGTGTTTTCAAGTCTATGGCCGCACAGCGCGACAACTTTATCCATGGGAACTCATGCAAGATGACAAGTCCTTCAACTTGGCGACTGCCGATGCCGACTTTGGCGGTGACAATTTTGGTGGCTTCAACCTCAAAAACATCAAGCAGAGTTTGCTGCCGAAATCCAAGGTGTTTGAGAAGGAAAAGGTAATTGAAGATCCGATTGTCAAGGCCATTCAGCGCAGGCGCTGGATGCAGACGTATATCGTGGCCACAACGGTGGCTGCTTGTGTCATTGCCATCTTCTTGGCTGTACCAAACCGGCCATAGGTAGTCTATTGTCTTTGCAATTCTATACTTTATGTATCTAGCTAGCAATGTAGTAACCCTCTCTAATCACTTGTCCTTGTCAGAGATGCATTGCTCGGTATGCATGCAGCCAAAGTAGCAGACCAAGGCCTTGCATGCGCCACTCGTCATGAGATAGTGCAGCTCAACACACGAGCACGCCAGGGGCTCCTGAAAGCCTTGTCGAAGCAGGGTTTCTCTGGAGGCAAGTGCAACCACTTGTTCTTGTTGAGACTGACGCGGCATGTACAACACAATATGCGGCGTGTAGCGTCGACAGACTTGCATCAAGACTGACGCTGGGATCGGCATACGTTCAATGTCATAGGTCCGTTGCGCATTGTACTGCGGTCCGCCCCAGGGTGGTGACAAGAAGATGACGGGAGATGGTGACGCAGTTTCCGACTGATCATCAGAGGTGCCCGCGAGACCTGTCATGATGAGCGGCAACATCGTCTTCCAGTCACCCTCGATAAATGTAATCTTGCCCAGAACGCCATAGAGCGCTGCGTTGTGCTTTGCGCAGGCAAGCTTGACGGGACAGGTATCAACTGCAACAACGAGATCAACCTGTTCGGAGGCTGCAAAGGCAATAGCATTGCCGCCGGCGCCGCAAAAGAGGTCAAGAATGATGCGCGAGCCGAGCGAGGCACACGTCTCGGCAATCTGGCACGCAAGTGGTTCCGGCGTGACGGAATACCAAGATTCTCGATCAAGGCAGATGCCTTCATCATAACGCGAGAAGAGACGATGCCGTTGGGCATAGTACTTCTTCAGCTCCTTTGGCAGCGTCTGCTGCGTGTAGCGGATGATTTGCTCTTGAAAGACGAGCTGGCCATAGTGCTCAGTGATGCCAATGCTGCTGTCGGTGACAGTCATATCTCAGAGCTGAGCAGCAGCCTTTTAGCTTGACGAATGATGATGTTCAGCAGTCAGAAGCTCTCCATCTGAGCAGCAAAGTCCGACTTCAGTCGTTGAGACTCGAGAGACGAGGATCGACGCACTGTAACGTTGTGAAGGTGTGATGATCCGTGGTGTCGCAAAACTTGAAGGTTGCAAAAGTCACTGAAGATCGAATTGCCACCTGCCGCACAGGAGAGGCCAGCACGGATTCTCAATCAGTCAAGACACGGCCTAGATGGATGCGTCTGAGACTTGACTCCCTCAGCTTGCAATTGTAAGACTACTGATTCTGCTATCAAGAGGACTGAAAAAGGCAATACAATACAGCTTCAACTCTCGAAAGGCAATACCGACTAGACTCTCAGTCTGCAGCTGGGATCCGAGGCCCTAGCGAGGCATTGTCTACTCATCTCTGCAGTGTACACATCAGTCCTCGCAGCGTCGGCCCGAGCGATCTCCGTAGTGGTTCAAGGCTTCAAGCACAGAAGATCGGCCCACCATGCCTGTGGAAGATCTGTAAAGTCTACAATATGAACGCCAGACCTTGAACAAGCTCTATCTGAAGCTTATTTCAGCGCCGATCAATTAAATAAGCCCGCGGAAAACGATTGACTAGAGTGTATACGTACACGTCGCAGCTGCAGCTTGTGCTTGTAATTGCAATTGAAGCTCAATGATGTCGGCCTGAGATCCGACCATACCAGATCGATGCCGGATGCCGGGGCATCTGTACCTGTAATCCAGCAAAGACCAGGGCGCCGATGGAAGGTACTTGCGAAGCATGGTCTAGCTGAGCGCTTCTATCACTGTGGCCGTAACGTAGCTCTAGATAGTCGTCCGCTCGTAGACTGGAGCGCTTGTAGCCGTCCTTCCGTTGTTACATTAACGTGACGGATGCAATTGGCGAGCGCGAGCGCGTGCGCATGTTTGTTCCAGAGTTCCGGCAGCGCCCAGCGTTAATTATCTGCACGATCGGCAGCGTGAACCAAGGTGGCAAAGACGGCAAACGGCAAGTACGGACACCAGGCTGGTAGCTACCAGCTACGGCGTACGTTCTAGCTTGAAGCTTCTAGCTAGACTTCAACACCTAGAGTTTTCACCCAATAGTTCATCCCGCCATTGTAAGCTGCAGCGCTACCTGACAAATGGGCTGAGTCGCACGCGACCATGACTGCAGCATCATAGCCCCAAAGTCGCACTAGCTTACTGCTTGACCGTGACATCTTGCCAGGGCAGTCGCAGGCTCGCAGCTATGTTACCGAGCATGGCAAGTGACTTGCCTACCTAGGTGGGGTCAGGAAGCGAGAAAATCACTCAGTTCAGATGCTTCGTAAGCTCTGGCAAGGCGTACGGCCGCTTCGGCGCTTTATACCTGGCCGCCGTCCATCCTTCTTACAGATCGACTGTAGCGTGCGAACTACGAAACGCCATCGCCCTCACACGGACCGCCCTTGAATGCTACGCTCTGCTTTGGCTCTCTACATAGCACGTACCTGGCAGGGTAATCTAGACCATAGATCCTCTACGACGCAGCATGATATGACTGTCTGTTGTGGCACCTCCTGCAGATCAATCCGTACCCGGCAACTTCGGAGCGAACTGGTCGGGTCGTGACAGCTTGCACATGTGTCCCCTCCACGCGAACTAGACAAACATTCTTAAGGGGTCGCGTCGCCCTTCCATGCCCAAGATCAAGAATACTTATTGCCAAATTTGACCTACCATCTGTTCATCTCTACGGCCGTGACCTGCTAGCTCATCTGTCGACAGTCTAGCAAGCACTTGATGCAGATTCAGGTGCAGAGGCTTGCCATGTCCAGCAGCAACCAGGACACGTCAGGAGACGCCTCATTCGAAGATGCTTCTGCGGTCGCGTTGCAAACTGCGACCATGGCGCGCTCAGGGGAAGGATCCATCGACACTGTCAGTAAAACCGGCGGCCACTCGTTCGCCTGGTACGCAGAATATCTGCGCAAACTGGCAGAGGAGAGCAGCGCGCGCGAGTTTGAAGAGCTGGCGGATGGAGATTGTATCGATCAAGATGGACATGCGCTAGCCATTGCGCCCATCAAGCCAAAGAGTCTTTCAAGCGAGCCTGCGGACCGCGAGCGCGACACGGCATCAGCATACACGACCTTGGCCGCTGGCAATGCGGCAGAAATGTTCAACCGAGCTCAGCGTTGAACTGTTTTGCTTTTTACGAACCACATCATCGCTTTCGACACGCTGCTCTGCATCAACCGCGCTATCTCCGGCCATCAATGATGCGTCCGGGTTGTTTTGCCTCCCACTTGCAGGCCCACTTTGCCGCCGCTGCGCTGGGCGCCAAAGAGTACGAGCGCGCGACCTTGACAGGTACCCTAGCGGAGTTACAACTTGGCGCAATGTTTGCGATTGCGACTCGCACGGACATGGTTGTCTGCCGTTGCGAGTGCCGCTTTGCCGAGCCGACTTTGGTTTCTGGCAGATTCAGGTACGAAGCACGTTTTTTGGACGCCGTTGCTTGTGTAAGCGGCTTTAGCTTTCAGCCACACCACAAGAGCGACCCTGAGCCACGACTCACGAGCGCACCAGGGTTAGGTTACCCATCCCATCGACCGTGGCTGCCACTGGCTCTAGCTGTTGCAGCTGGCAGCTGCTGAGTCAAGCTGCCAAGCACAGCTTCATAGGATGCAGCGAACATGGCAACTGGGCAAGCAACTCTTGCTATGGAAACAAAAGCAATCGTGCGCGTCAGGCTTGGCGCTCTTATAAGCTCCTTGTAGCTGCGCTCATGATGCGCTTTACATATGGCGTAGTACCTCCGCGCCTATGGCGCTAGGCTACTCATCATCCAACTCACTTAGTAACTATTCGCTCAATTGCAAGCTTGAAGACATCCAGTGATACTTGGTTGTCTGTTCATGCCCCTTGATTGCGATGTTTAATTTATGCGATGAAAGCTCAGCTGCAGTCTGCAGACTCGTCGTGTTACCGCTTTATAACCGCGTCACCTTCTCGTCTTTAGGACTAGATTGGCTACGGCCTGCTCTTGTGTGTGCTAAAAGTATCGGTGACTGGGCCACTCCTGACATGCTGCATGCCTAGAAGATCTCGTCAACCTGCAGCTGATTGTCGGCTGTATTGGCCCCATCATGACGCGCTCCCGGGCTTTGGGATGTCGATGTCAGTGCTCCCGCCTGCGATGCCAAGGCTAGTATGTAATCTAGCCCATCGGCCATCCACTTTGTCTAGGATTCCTAGGCTCTAGCCTCGGGTCCAGGGCCTTCATCCCAACTACGGTATGTCAAGATCATTCTGCCGGCAGATCTCATCAAGACGTCATTTAGATCCCCACAACGCCACACAGATGAACAGATGATTACAAGTACTGAGCTAGTCCTCGACGAATGGAGAACACAAGTACAAGCAAAGATGACACATCAAGCAGCCATCACCCCCAATATCCCCATCAAGTCCACCAACCTTGACTTGGCCGACCCCATTGTCACCGAGACTGACCACAACATCGGTTCCAGGGACCATCAAAGCCATGGACATGGCGCTACTAGTGCAGGCTTGCCACTTGCTAGCGCAGGCACTGGTGTAGGCGCCGGTCATGGGCTTGGTACTTCGACCGGTACACACACAGCTTCCGGAGCCGGTCTTGCAGGCGCTGGTCTTGCAGGCGCTGGTCTTGCAGGTGCTGGTGGTCATGCCGTCCGGAACGATCTCGACGCGCTGCCGGGCGAGCCGAAAGACGAACGTCACATTGCACACCACCCGTTCGCCCACACGACGACGGAAAAGGGTCAAAAGATGATGCCTGTTGCGCGTGACCGTACAACAACGGAGAATGAACCGCTCGATGTCGGTGCTGTCAAGTTACCGTATGGCGTGACACATACGCATGATGCTGGCACTGCTGGGCGTACGATGCCGGACAAGTCGGTGCACTTGGCAACAGGCGATCATCAACACAAGACGGACCTCAACGAGAAGGGCAAAGAGAGTATTGGTGCCAAGATTAAGCACGCTGTCACGGGCGGTGGCTACGAGCTTGAAAAGTAGGAAAGGACATTGACGAACTTTCATAACGATATGTAGTAATGCGATCATGATGGCTAGTGTTTACAACGCCGCGTTATCGGCGATATGACTGCTCTTTTGCTTGTTTTTGCCCAATGTTCCATTCGCTTTTTGCATCTTGCGCACGTTGCGACGTTCTTGATTGCGCTTGAGTCGAGCGAGTTCATCCTCAATCTGCTTCTTCTTGCGCCGATTGCGTTCTTCATCATCGCCAGGCGCCAACGCAGCCGTCTCGCCTTCCGTCAACGGCCTGTCTTCAAGCGCCTTGCGTTTTGTCACATAGGCATGAATCACATGCGGATCCGTGACAATTTCCGTCGTCGTCATCATCTGACCAGTCGCCTCGTCGCGTGTCAGGCGCTGAATCTTGAGCACCTTGTTGGCCGATTGGACTGAAACGCCTGAATGCATCGACATGCGATCGTCCTCCATGGCCGTTTCGCCAGCTGCGGATCCTGCCACGCCAGGTGATTCTGGAAAGGGACTTGCACGATCGCCTTCATGCAGGTTCTCGAGGGCTTCACGGTCAAGCACTTGATTGCGTGACATGGATAAGCTTGCCTTTTGAGCATTCCAGATGCGTGCAATCTCTTCTTCATACGCTTTGGCTTGCTTGGCGACGTTGTAGGCGTGCGCACCTTTTGGCAAGTTTTCCTTTGAGACATTGTCATCAAGTGCCTCGGACGCTGGCCGGAAACCACCTTTCATGGAGGTTCGAATGAAACTGATGCCCTCGCCGCGGCCAGTTGGGTCGCCCTCGCCATAGAGCTGTAGCATGGCTTTACCTTGTGTCGCATTGATGAAATTTTTGGAAGCAAGCCAAGGGGCGAGTTGCTGTTCAATCGTCAAGTTTTCATCCTTTTCCTTGCCATTGCCCGTACCACCAGTGCCGTCGTCTTCATCACCCAGTGCAGACTTGCCATACCCAGAATCCTCAAGATGGCGCAAACCGACTTGCATCGCCTCAATTAGGCAAACGGTTTCCGGGTCAATCATGGTGCGTGCGGCTTCCTCGGTTGGCAGGATGTCGCCTTGCTTCAAGCGCCAGAAACCTTGGTCTTCGCCTTTGCGCTGGTACTCCATGAATTCCTTGAGTCGTTGTCGGATTTGCATTTCATTCTGATCCGGAAAATGGCGCATGAGATCACGGACGACGAGTCGCCCTTGCTCATTGCGACGCACCAGGCGATAGGTGATCATCTTGAGGCGATTCTTGTAGGATGAGGTGACTTTGCGCGAATGTGGACCAGGAATGTCGACAACGGGTAAAGTTTGGCCGACCGTGAACGTATGCTTCAGGTTGCGCAGGTAGAAGCGATTGCCTGATCGTGTTGCTGCTTTGATGAATAAGAAATCAGTCTTTTCCGGCGCATGTTTGAAGATGGGTGCTCGAATGAGCTTGTTGTACAGCGTTGGTGTCGTCTCACCTGGCTCGACATGGCCGAAATTCCAAAAGGGAGAACGATCGCTCGGTGCTAGAATCTGCGCTTCACCCAAATCGAGCCGTGGTCGAAACTCATCCTCGTCACTGCGCTTGCGGTAATAATTGAGAATCTTGCTGCACATGCCTGTATTGGTCAAGACGGAAGGGTACTCTTCCGAGTATTCGAGGCAGACATAGCCGGTATTATCAGAAAGTGTAATGTCGCGCGTTGTTTTAAGCGCAACGGCGGGATCACGACTCTGATCCTTCTTCTTTTTGCGTGGCTTAAGTTTTGAGAAACGCACCTCTTGATTTGCCTTGAAGTGCATCGCTGGCCGGTGAAAGGATCGCGCCTCAGATTTGGACAAGAGTGTCTTGTAATAAGGACTTTGTAGACGGTCTGCGAATCCGGCATGCTCGACTGTCAAGGTCGAGAGCATCGATCGGACACTGGACAGATGCGTTTCTTGAAGCATGGCATACGCGTCGTCATTAGAAAAGTTATAGCGCCGCGATAAAGGCGGTAGCGCAGTTGCTTGCCGCGCACTCAGCATGATGCGAGGATCATTCATATCGAGGACAATCCTGTCTGCCTCTGCCTTGTCGGGCCACGTCAATGCGCGTGTATTTTGCGACGCTTGCAAGTCGAAACGAACCTTGTGTGGCCGGTCTTCGAGCACGGTCCAGTCAGCGCAGGCAAGTAAGAGATTGCTGTCGAGCTCGCCTTCTTCTGATACAGTCGGCACCGCTTGGGCATCTTCTTCGACTTCAGTTGTTGTTGTGGCGGCCGTCTTGATGACACCTTGCACCTTGCGCCGCTTTGTGTGTTTCAGAAGCGATAGATCACTCGGCTCGACATCAAGCGCAGCCGTGGGGACACACGGCCTCGCCTTATTGCTGAACCGCATGCCAATCTGACCAGGTTTGGGACTAAAGAGTTCTGAAAAGTCGAGAACGGCACCTGGCTTGAAGGAGGGATAGAATTCACGCAGAATGTCCTCCTTTGAAAGCAGATCATCATACATTTCATCGTCTTCGCTTTTATCCGGTTGCTCGACACCTGAGATCCAGCGCGCCATTGCACCCGACGCGCCTGGCGGCAACGCGCCAAAATCTGGTAAATGCACCGCTTCGCCTGTATCGCCACCGGCATCATGTCGCTCGGCCTGTCGAATCAAATCTTCATAATCAAATTCCTCAGCTGGATGGGTCGCTTCTTCCTCTTCAGGAAGACTATCGTCATCGAGTCCGTCAGAACCAAGCGACATGTCGTCCGCCGTTTCCTTCTTGACGGCAGTCGCTTTACGCGCGCCAGGAGTGGCTACAGCGGGTACATGCAGAGCGTCCTGCGCCGGAGCTTGCGCACTCGCAGCAACAGCTTGTTTTGGAGGAAACGACGCGCTCACAGGCGATGCGCTCGGCTCAGCCTGGTAATGCTCTGGCAGGAAGAAGTGATCCTGCTCATCATCGCCAAAGAGATCATGCTCATCCTCCATGATCTCGCTCTTTGTCTACTTAGATTTGCAACAAAGAGCTTCCCCTCAGCAGCTTGGGAGCATGACGCGACAGTCTCCCTGCTAGGTCAGCTGGATTCGTCGTTGCGTTGCTTCTTATGTCAATAGCCGACTAGGGTTAGGGTAGCGTAGCAAAGGCACTCAGGATTACTATGACTATTACTAGTCTATTAGTCCTTACTCTTGCCTCCTTCGACCCTTCTTGCAGACTTTGTCCAGCGACTAGATACTGCATCTGCGGGAAGCTGTCTTCAGTACCATGTCGGTCATTGCGTGGCAGAATTGTACCTTTCTTGACTATGACCATGACCGGCGTAGTGAATATGGCGAACTGCAGCCAAGAATACCACACTGATGTTGATGTCAGGATGTCCATCTCAGGTATGCCTTTGCTTCGAAGGTGATAGACATTGATGAGGATCATCCTGACTGCCAAGTGTCAGCTGTACATGTTGAACTACAAATGCACAGCAATCTCAAGCTGAGAACCTCACGAGGGCCAGCCTCTTCGTCATATGATTCAACATCCGAGCCGTTTTGATAGAGATAACAATGACGGTTGCGACGCTACTTGAGCTTGCAGAGTGCTCTTCGGCGCTGTAGCTTATGTCTGAATGCGCACAAGTCGAATGATCATGAGGACGACTTGGATGCGCAATCTGTACATATGCCTCTCGAGCTCACTCGCTGACCGACACACCCGAGGCTGCTTGTTACTGAATCATGAGATCCATTCACAGTCTCTCTACGTGACTGACTTGTGTCTCGCCGCTGTCTCGCAAGCGTTGGCAGACAAGAAGCGCTTGCAATTGCCTTGTCAAGCGGGTACTAGCCACCAACGATAGCTATAGTCTCACTGCTAGCACCCGCATTCGTCTCACTAGCTAGACGCGGGTAGGCTGCTCACCAGTCATCTAGCACTTGGATCTATAGCGGGTCTCAGAGACGCGTCACTCTATGTCTATGATGGTGAACAGATAGTAGCTGTGCATCTGCGGACTTAAAAATCAGGGGCTGCAGGTAAACCGGTTCGCTGGCCAATGAAGAAAGAGTGGCCGTTGGTGAAGCTTCCAAGGTTCGATTTAAGTGGCCCGTTGCTGGTAAGAGATCTTTAACCGTTGGATCAGAATCAACCTGTGGAACCTTTTGAAGGGAAAAAGAAAATTTAAGTCAACACCACAATGCACCTTGCAGATGGACCAGTGGCAGTGGCTGGTTCCGTTAATGCTCATTGCTCAGGCTTGCTCTAGCTCAATCTCACTGCATGCAGTCGCGCAAGGGCTCATGCACGTATGAGAGCTATGAAGAGCTGTCAGGCTGCCTGGCCATAACTCGGAACGCGTGCGAGTCATCATGTGACCCCTCTACAAAGGCCTCTCATGATCATGGAGCAAAGAGGACTCAAAAGATTGCTGTTCGCAGCTCTCCCTTCTATGATCAAAGCATCTGCGCAAAGCAGCAAGCGCTAGCAAGCTTGTCAATCTGTCAAGCTTGGACATCCAACAGAGGGACTCTGCCTGTCTGTAAAGAAAGACGCACAAACCTCTTTGGGGATTTTCCAAAGTGTCTAGCTTCCTGTGTCACCCATACTTAAACTGAGACATCTTGTCAAAGTCTTAAGTCTCTGCCGCACAGGTAATATACGACTGCAATACAAGTCCATCAGCTTCGTCGCGGTCATCCACACTGATACCTCTTTGGCGCGCCAGCAACACGACTTTGTTCTCTTCGACTAGACCTTGTCGCGCGCGGAAGGATGCTGCCGGTGATTTCAGTAACGCTTGATAAACCATCAGCGGCGCTGTCGTATGCAAGCGCCTTCTCGTCAGACGATCAGGCACCCGCCTATGATGAATATGCGACCTCCAACGCCGTCACAATCCATGCAACAGTGGTACTCAAAGTGGCCAAACCAACGACGCTGACATCCCTCCTGTGTACGTTTGCGTCCGTTCAAGTCATTGAAGATCGGCAAGAACGGAGATTTGGCGTCTTTGACATGCATCGCTTTGAGGTGGACCTGCTGCGTCGCAAGACATCAACCATGGGTGCCGGCATCCACACGTTTCAGGCGACGTTTGATGTCCCTTCTTGGCTACCCGCGACACTCGAAGCAGACAATTGCCGCATCAAGCATTCCGTCACGGCAGCCGTGTCTGTTGCACGGCCTGCCTTTTATCTTGGCCTGAAAAAGACACAGACGGTGGCAACGGCGCCGTTTATACTTCAACGCGGTGCACCGCGCAATTGCAACAGTTTGCGATATTGGAGTGGTGAACGACAAACGGCAGAAACGGCGTTGGCGATTCGCACGTCGCGCCATGTGCGTATCGATGGCAAGGTGCGGCTCAGTTTGCGCGTCCGATCGAGTGCGCGGATTGAGCAATGCATCATTGACTTGATTCAGCAAGAAAGCATTTCAAGTACGCCGGAGGAAGATTCTTTTTGGATGCAACAAGGTGGCGTTTCAAGGAACCCACCGATGAGCTTCTTTCTCGACCAAAGTGCGCTTCAAGAGCAAACGATTCGAGTAAATCGCTATCCAATGCCAACGATTGAAGCGAGTTTCCCAATTCCAGAAGCAGCGGTGGAGAATGAAGCGACCATGCTTTCTCAAGTCAACATGACGTATAAATTGACAGGCGACAACCTCCAGCCGGATATCGACACACCCATGCTCAGTATTCGTCACAAACTGCGTATTCGACTGACACCTTATGGCGCTAAGGAGGTGATTGTCCAGGTGCCCTTGTCCATCTATGCTGGCTCAGCGGCATGCGATGATGTGCCGCCTTTTTATGATGAGATTGATTTACGACTGGCGCGTTCTCATTCGCGTGCTGATTCGGTGGCGACTTTGCCATTGTACAGGAAGGAGAGTACGCAGGTGGATGTCGAGACGAATCTCTCTTTTGATGAGCAAGATTTGAGATTGAGGGCATAGCACCCTATAATATCCATGGATCCATGGCATGTAGCGATTGGCATGAACTTTGAATTGCATCTGAATACTTGTCAACTATCTCGGGTTAGGGTTGAGTCAGCAAGACTGACCGCGCGTCGAAAGTCATTCAATGAATTGGCCAGGTGATTGATTCACTAGGGAGAGAAGCGACGTAACCGCGACTTTGTCTGCCGTACCTACTTGTAATTCAGAGAAAGGGCTGTCATCTTGGTGGGGCAATAAGGGGGACGCGTCATCAGCTTCATTGGACGCGCGGTAGACTAGACATATAAGCAAGCAGTCCCTGTCCTTCGACTGCATCGACTGCATCGATTACCTAGCTATCGGTATAGGTATACCTTGCAGAAGCTGCTTCATCATGGCCCATACAGATGCAGCAACGACCTGCGACCGACTCAAGACGTTTCCCTACTTCAGTACACTCCCCTATCCAATCGAATCAGAAGCAGACCGTCTTGCCAATCTAGACCGCATCACCGAACAGCTTCATCTAGCACTTGCAGCTGAAGACTGGCAGCGCGCCATCTATTGGAATTCAGAACTCAGAGACTGGCTGGCGCTCAAGTTTGTACTGCCCAAGTCTGTGCGTATCAAGCTCGTGCGCGTCTACTATGAGGTCGTCACGGCGTTTGGCGTCGATCCACGAGCACATGCGCGCTTCATGTCCATGTTTCTCGAATTGACAAAGTAAGCGTGGTTCTTGATGACTGGATGCGTCTTGCTAACAAAAAACAGACGGCGGTACTATCTCAATGGCCCGCGCGATCTTGTCTTGGACTGGCGACCGCTTTGGCAAGTCATCAAACGGGTCATCATCCCCTCGGGTGAACTCATTGTCCGTGCTGTGGCTGCTGAAGATTTACATCATCTCAAGACGCTAGCTCATGCGCAGCACTTCTTTGATGTTGCAGAGACGCCAGCCATGCTCGAGGAATTTCTGCCACTCTTCCAGACGAGTAACCTGGGCGATGCCTTTCTCAGTGTCTATCTCGTCTGTGGCTTTCTGCCTACAAGCTCCTTTCGCTATGCTGCTTTAGTCTTGCCGAGCATCTTTCATCTTTGGAACCTGCTTGCTTCCAGTCAAGTCGCCGACGCTGCCTTTATCGAGTTCTTGTCAAGATGGGTACGTGATACTGACAGCTCTGACGAACCGCATCAACAGATGCTCGATACGGAACAGCTCGACTATGTCATGACGCACTTTCTGAGACTCATGAAGATTCCCGTTGGCAATAGTTCCGGCGCACCCAACAAGAGCCTCGATGCCTGCGCCAGAAACCTCTTCTTTAGCAAGAAATATCAGACTGCCAAGGACATGGCGCGGCTCCTCATCTATCTCTTGCCCAATGATGCCGTACTTGACCATCTCGAAGTCTTCTTCGAAGCCACCGAGACGTTCTTCCATCCGTCCAATGCTGGCGCGTGGATGTCACCGCTCGTCTCGATTGTCTTTGAGTTGACGACGTTTGCTCAACTTCGACTCAATCGTGAGGCATCGGGTGAGCAGCCGGCACGTCAAGGGAGATCCATGACGCTCTGTACAAAACGCCTCGTCCTCATCATGCGCAAAGTAACCTTCATGTCGACGTATGCTCGATCGCAAGATGTTCAAAATCTGGCACAAGCGGCCTTGCAGGGACTTGCCTTTATGGAGCCACAACTCATCGTGCCGGGTGCATTGAAGCGCATCTATCCTTCTTTGCAAGGGCTTGTTGAATCACATCGCACTACGGCATCACTGCATTATCTAGCCAGCTTGACGCCCATCTTGGTAGCGAGTCCGGTCTGGCGCGCACATCTCACAAGTCTCATCACATTGAGTCTACCAGGCATCGACGCAAACGATCTCATGAAGACGGGCATCACGTTTATCTTTTTGAATCAGGTGGTGAATGTCATCCCGATTGAGGATTTGAGTGCCTCAGGTGATACGAATGAAGCGCTCGAGTGGGTCCAAGGCGAAATGGCCCGGCTTGAGGAATTGGTAGGCGATGACGATCTGCATGTCCATGACGAGGCGGCCATGGAGAGTATCGTCAAGAGCTCCACTGCTGCTTGGCGCGACATCATCATCATGTTTCTCGATCGCATCTTCATCTTGCTCGAAAACTTGCCACCGTCGACAAGTTCTCGTTCTGGCGAATCACAAGTCCAGAATGATCTCGCAGGCCTCTTGCCGCCATTCTTCAAGGCGCTTTCGGGAGACTTGCTCAAAATGGCACTCGACAAGATTCTGAAATTTGTCATGTCCCATACACTCTACAATGTCTCAGACACCATGTCTGCCGTCATCAATGCACTTTGCAAAGCTGACGGCCCTCTTGTCTGGCATGAATTTTTTCCAGTCTTGAACAGCGCCATTTGTTCAGAAGTCGAAGATAATGGCGCAGGCTCAACAAGATCCGGCGGCATGGAAGTCTTGCCACGCGATCGAGCACTCGTTTGGTATATTCGCTGTCTGGAAGGCATGGTGGATACAGGTGGGCCGATGCTCTTTGAATATCGCGCGCAGCTGCGGTCACTCATCACATTCCTTATGGATCACTGCGTCAGTCAAGCGACCGAATACACGGGCATTCTCATCTCGAGTTTCCAGGAAGGACTTGTCGAGACGTACACGACCGATCATCGACGCATCAATCCAGAAGAAGAAGGCATGCCAGACTCGGGACTTGCCTCTTGGGGTTTGCAACCGTCTGCACAAACACTCAAGATTGAATGGCATCGTCCGACGCGGTCCGAGGTGGAGGAAGCGGCTGACTTTTTTATCGACATGGCAGACAACCTGATGGCAAAAGTCCGCGCGTCATTAGATGAAAGTCGCGACGCCAATGGCAAAGTCGGTCAAAATTGGACGGATGTCGTCGTGAGCCAGTTGTCCTATCTCGAAAACTTGCTCACAGGCGCTACAGAACTCTTTCATTCTTCTCGCACACGCCGTGCAGATGAGGAAGTCGACTTGACGGGCGTTGAATATAATGCGCTCTACCCGAATGGCTATGTCTTTGACGACAAGCGGGACCCACTTTGTCTGGCACTCTCTGCCAAACGCAATGCAATTGGTGAACTGCTTCATGAGGCACACAATTATCTGACTGCGCACCACGCCGATGACATTCTCTGTTTCGATGTACTTCTCCTCGTCATCAAAACCTGGTTTGGCAACGTCGGCTATCAACGCGCCGATGGCAGTCAAAGCAAGCTCTCAAGCATCTATGTCGAGGACATTGCCAACTTTAAAATCCCAGGTAAACGGAAACAATATCCGCGTGCCTACCTGCTTCGACGCGCCTTGCTCTATCATGTCTCAAGAACAAAGCACTCCACCATGACTATCGAAAGGACGCCGCTGCATGATAAGCTGTTACAGGACTTGAAGGATACAGCTGTTGGCGCGTACACTGAGATTCGCATCATTGCGCAATCAGCGTTGAACCTGGCATTGCGTGCAATTGCCGACATCAAGGCATTGACGATTCCATTCTTTTTGGAAGCACTCAAAAGTGGCGAAGAGGATCGCATCAAGGGTGCGCTGTATGTCCTTTCTGGTCGTGCGCTCAAGAGCTACATTGGCCGAGATTATCGCTTCTTTCCCGAGTTTTTGAAACGCCTTGTGCTGCTCAACAATGCAGAGAAGCCGTCGATGATGTTGCCGGTGAAGCAGGCTTTCTTGGAGTGTGCGCTCAAGAGTCGGCCGCCGCCAGGTGTCTGTGTCTATGAAAAAAATGAGCTACAATGTCTGGCACCTGCGGATACAAACTCTGTTGCGGTATTGATTGAGAAGCGTCTTGCCGCCGAGACGTTTGGAGAGGCAGAATTGGTCCAGTTGCGCAACGACTTGGTGGAGCTGACATTCACAAAAGATTGGCGCATTGCTTGTGCCGCTGCTTCAGCGCTCGGTGCTGGCATCAGTGCTTCTTCGCTGGCGCCGACGCCTGAACTCGCCAAGAGCATCATCAAGCTCTCCGTCTCGGATCACCCATCCTTGCGTGCTATTGCCATGAGCCATCTATCACAGCTCTTGGCCGTTTGCTGGCTACGTGTCTTGACAAAAGGCGATAAGCGTGATGCTACCTTGGAAAACCTGACCATTCCTGGACGCATCCTCTTGACTTCTCGCAAGGATGGCAACTTTGGCAAGCAAATTTTGGAGAGTTTGAAGAACCCGACGCCCGACTATTTTGTGGACAATGAGCGTGCTGGCTGGCTTGCATGGCCGGAGACGCTCGAGGCATTTAAGCGCAACTCGTCTGGTGTACCAGAAGTACTTGATCCCTTGACGACGGAATTGTTTGCCACGATGGGTCCCTTGCTAGATCATGCATGGATCAGCAAGGTGATTGAGTTTTGGAAAGAGGAGCCGAAAGAGGGTAATGGCAAGTTTCGTGCCACGTTGCAACATGTCGTGCGGCTCTTTTTCGTTTGCTCAAGGCGTATGCCTGGTGCTGTGTCGCTCGAGTCACTCAAGCCAGAGATTGAGCGGTTGTGTGCAAAAGGCGCGTTACACTACCACAGCCGTGTCGGTGCAGAATTGCTGTCAGGTCTGATTGGATCCTTGCGCTATGAGACAGGCGCCGTCCATGATGAGATTTGGGCTTGGGCGGGTGATATTATCCAGGAAGTCTTGACGTCGCGACTGACGCCGGATAATGTGGCTTATTGGCAGCAAGCGTGTTCCATCATCTTTTTACATCGCGATCCGCGTCGCTTCTTCCCATTGCTCGAGATGATTTCGAATCTACCGCTCGATATGGAGTCTTACTCTGCGTTTGCGGAGAGTGCCAAGATCAGCGTCTTGCGCAAGACGGTGGCGGCTGTCGGGTGGCACTATCAGTCTGGTGATCAGGCCATCAGCAAGTTCTTGGCGCATATCGATCATCCTTACAAGCGTGTACGCGATGAGATTGGCAAGGCACTCAACAACTTGTTTGCCATGCAGTACTTTGAGTCGCATGCTTCCGTCGAGGCCTTTCTCGAGAGCAATAGGCAGGCCAAGTCTTCTCTTGGCGTTGTGCCTTACCAGCCGAATGCTAAGCTGACAAAGGTGATGTACGACATTTTTGCCAAATTAAATGCCTGGCGATTGGAACGTCCCGAGGGTCAAGAGGCACCGTCGCAGTATACGATGGGTTCCAAGACGGTGGCGACATGGGTGTACAATTCTGTGGATATGACGGAAGCGTACCTACTCTTACCATTTGTGCCTGATCTCATCTTGCCAGAGATTTTGCACATGATGGATGTCAAGGAGGATCACGATTTGCTCGTGATTGCCGTTGGCGTGTTTAAGCAACTCGGTAATATCGTCTATCCCATCAGCCAGGTGAAACCCATGGTGGATGCGCTCGTCAGGATCATGTCCTCTGATCCCTCTTGGCATCATCGGCTTCGTGTCATGGCCGTCGTCCAGGTCTTCTTCTATCGCAACATGTTTACCCTGTCGCGCGAAGACCGCGGTCGCTTGTTTGACAGTGTTGTGGCCCTTCTCTCTGATTCCCAACTCGAGGTACGCGAAGGCGCCGCCGGGACGATCTCTGGCATGATTCGCGCAAGTTCCTATGACCGTGACAAGACCATCAGGCGACTCATTGCGCAATTCACCGAGGTGTTGGATTCGACACCGTTGCCAAAACGACGCCGATTGAGTCAACGGCCGAGTGAAGTCAGTGCCGGCGACACGCGTGCCTTGACAGCGGTGATTGTTCAGCGTCATTCAGCCTGCTTGGGTCTGGCGGCACTCGTGACGGCGTTTCCCTATGGCACGCCGCCGCCTTGGTTACCGGCCGTGTTGGCGCGTTTGGCACGATGCAGTGATAATCCGCATCCGATTGGCGTTTCCATCAAGCGCGTGCTTGCGAGTTTTAAAAAGACGCACAATGATACATGGCATTCAGATGAAAAGGTGTTTACACAGCAAGAGTTGGAGGATCTCGCTGAGCCGAGTCATACTTACTTTGCATAGCAGTCTCCATATAGTACCAGTAGAGCATCAAGCATTCCTTTTGGATCAGATGAAGGTGAATCATTGTTGTTGTTGTGTTACACGGCGAATACAGGATAGATGGCTGGTGACCTTGTGACAGGTGTCACCATGTAGGATCTGCTATAAGAAGCTGTAGTCGAGCAAGTATAGCGCCAGGAACACCAGAGAGTCTTTTGAGCTGACTCTATGCTGTACGATCGTTGCTGGCCTCGTCGAACAAGAGCCAAGTCAGGTTGTTGCTCGTGTACAAGGAGGTATACGAGTTGCTGCCTTGTAATTGACACTCAATCAGCAGCATTAGCAGCATCAGCCTCTCTTGAATCTCTTCCTCCTTGGACTGCTGGCGGGAAGAATAAAAGAATAGGAATAACCTCCGCAAGAAATTCAAGGCAAGGCAACAGCTGCATACGCTCGGACGAGCACACATCAGACCGTCCTTCAGTAGACAGGTCGAGGCCCCCCGCCGGACAATTTTCTTCTTCTTCAGCTGCACCTCGCCAACCACGAGCGTGCCTCTTTGGCTTTCTCTCCTTCTTCTTCCTCTGCATCCAGAGCCTCTTTTGTACGCGATCTTTCTTTGCGCTTCTTCTGCTCGTTCGCGTCGCCTCATGCGGCATGCTTGCAACGGAATGGAAGTCGAGAAGTATTTATCAGATTGTCACCGACCGGTTCGCGCCCACAACAGCCGAAGATGAGACGCGAGCCGGCGCGTGCCACCCGGGCTATCTGCAAGGTCAATTCTGCGGTGGGACGTGGTTGGGTATCATTCGCAAGCTTGATTATATCCAAGGCATGGGCTTTGATGCAATCTGGATTAGTCCTGTAAGTGTTGCCTCCGACAGAAACTGTGCCAGTACAAAGACTGACAAAGGATAGATCACAAAGACGATCGAGGACAAGACTGACTATGGCTATGCCTATCATGGCTACTGGCCTGAAAACCTCTATGCGTTGAATCCGCATTTCGGTACACCGGCAGACTTGCTTGCGCTTTCAGATGCGCTCCATGCGCGTGGCATGGCACTCATGGTCGATGTCGTTGTACAACATATGGGTTCACCCGCCCAAGTCGACCTAACGCGTTATACACCCTTCAACGAACCCGGGCATTATCACGAAAAGACTTTTATTACAGATTACAAAAATCAAACGCTCATTGAGCAAGGATGGCTCGGCAATGGTCAGGTACCTTTGCCTGACCTCAACACGGAAAACCCAGTCGTCGTGTCGACCCTCAACAGCTGGATCGCAGCACTCGTTCAACGGTATCGCGTCGACGGCTTACGGCTCGACACGGTGAAGCATGTCCGCCCTGATTTCTGGCCAGGATTCATTGAAGCAGCCGGCTGTTTCGGACTCGGCGAAGTTCTCCATGGTGATCCAGACTATTTTGCGCGTTATCAACCGTATACAGGCGGCTTGATTGATTATGCCACTTACTATCCACTCTTGCGTGCGTTTGGTCCATTGGGGGATATGGCGCAACTCGGCAACTTGCTCGCACCGAGTTATCGTGCCAAGTTTCGCGATACGCAGCTGTTGGCGACGTTTATGGAGAATCATGATAATCCACGATTTCCCAACACGAGTCAAGATCCTGCCGTGGTGCGGAATGCCATGGCGTATACCGTCTTGTCGGATGGTATCCCCATCATTTACTATGGTCAGGAACAAGGCTTTTCAGGGGGTACCGATCCAGCGTGTCGAGAACCCATGTGGCCCGCTGGCTGGCAACAGACGCCGCTCTATAAGCATCTCGCACTCCTCAACAAGGCGCGTAAGCAAGCATGGCCCGTTGGATTTGGTCAAAACTTGTCGTTGGGCTTGTTTCTGGACAAGAGCACGCTTGTGACGCAAAAGGGACCTCTCTTGATGGTCTTGAGCAATGCTGGCACTGGCGCTGCCAACAAGACGGTCCAGTTCCCAACCAAGTTTGCCAATGGCACGTTGCTCGTGGATGTGCTTTCTGGCAAGTGCATCACAGTCGGCAAGTCTTCGGCGAGTACTGTTATTGTTGCGGGCAATCCACAAGTCTTTTTGCCTATCGGTCTTGCACAGCAAGTCCAAGCAGGTATGCCAGGTGCCTTGCCTTCCATCATGCCATCCTCCTCTGGCTTCCGGACCAAGCTCTCGAGTCTGTTTGGATCGAGCAAGTCGGCAGCTGGGCTTGCGGCGAGTAAGCTCTCCTCGACCCAGTACAGCTCGAGTATCCCGGCGCGTGCCACGTCGCATCTCGGTCTCTCAGGTCGGGTCGCGGCGCCCTTCATCACGGCGCCTGCTCTAGCACCTTCAACGGCGTCTATGCGTGATCCGCAGTCTCTGTTTGCAAGTCCAAGTGCGCCTAATTTATTGAAGCCAAGTAGCGCTCAGCAGCAGCAGCAGCAACGGAGACCCAACGCCATCACAACCTCGCCCAACGCACAAGGACGTGCCTCAACATCAGGCGGCAATTCACCCAGGATACCCTCCATGACTTCTGCAAGCGCAAGCGCAAGTGCAAGTCCAGTATTAGCGCAATTCTACAGTCAGAGCAACGGCAGTAACGATGTCGTGACGCAAGTCAACATGCGCGCGTCAAGAGCCACCACGACACCCGTCAATGGGCGTTCGGCAGCGCAAGCATCGCAGCAACAGTCGCAACAAATCCAAATTCAGCAAGCACCCAGCGGCGTCATCTCGGGCGTCATGACGAGTCCCGGTCAAACAACCTCGGCCGCTATGCAACAAGCGCGTCGTCAATACGCACGTCACATAACGGCACCGCCAGCATCACTGAGTCAGCATTACAGGACTGCTTCTCCCTTGCCGCATACAGGCATAACGAGTCATGGACAAGGTCAAGGCAGTGGCGGTGGATCAGCTGGTCTAGCGATGGCGACAGGGGCTGGTGCAGCGATGGCGACGGCGATGGGCAATGCGCAGGCGCAAGGCTTATCGAGCAAGTACTCTTACGGCAGTAACAGCAACGGCAACGGTCATGGGCATGCCTATGGTCATGGACACTCATTGAGTAATGGCACACCACCGCAAGTTCAATCACGTCTTTTACCCGGTATGCGCTCCAACAGCGAGTCTAATCTCAAATATCTTGGCACGCATCATGGTAAACAGCCTGGTCATGTGCCCCAGCAGCAAGCACACGGTGCGTTACGCCGACAATCGTCATCTCAGTCACTCGGTCAAGATGGACGCGCCAACTCGATGCGTAGCTTTCGAGAGGGCACAGGCGTGCCCCCCATGCCAGCTTTACCTGCCCGCGAGGCACGCAAAGTCTTATTGGATGGCGCAGGTCCTTATGCACAAGGCTTTTCACTCTCAACAACAAGTCTTCATGCTGGTCTTGGCGGCGGCGGCGGCAATGGCAACAGCATGCATGGCTATCCGCGCTCGCGTCGCAGCAGTAACGCGAGTCTCCGCTCCTTCCACACCGTCGGTGCAAGGACTTCATCAGACGCCGCACGAGGACGACAAGCGTTATTGGCGGCCGAGACTGGGTTAGCCCCGATGGCTGGTGCGTATCACTACGGAACCCATGAGACACAACAGCAAGGTGGTGGCGGTGTTGTGGGTGCGCAAGAGACAGGGGTGCCCAGGATCCCGATGCAAGGTCATGGCTATGCGCTCGGTGGATACCCACGTACACGTTCGACAAGCAACTTGCAGCAAGAATTGAGACAGGTGAGCGCAGGACCTGCTTATACCGATACTGCACGACCGGCTCGGCAGTGATAGACTGAGCAAGCAGCATCGATGGGTGGACAGTAACCGTCAGTATGAGGGGGACAAGGTGATAGATGGCTAAAAGGCCTTTGTGTTTTTTTGTTTAATATTGCATGACTAGCGCAGCATCCTCCTTCTTACTTTATCACGAGTCGTAAGTCTTGACATCAGTCGTGGTAGATACTTGCTGTTGTGACTGTTCTTTTCTTCTTCTATTTGTTTAAAACTTTTTCCGTGCGCTATTTTGAGAAGAGCATGTGCATGACGTCCTTGGAAAGCGACGCGTGGGATCTTTAAGAAGTTACTACAAGACGAATTAGACCACATTGCCGTCAAAGAGCTCCTCTAGAACGCAACTGCTTCAGACTATCAAAGCTATCAAGTCAAGGCTCAAAGCTCATCTCTCATAAGCTTAAAAACACGTGGAAGCTTAGACCGCGCTGCTGCTACAAGACCCTTCGCACCGACCCCTGTTCTCAATCACGTCTGGCCGTTCACTGCTGCTGTCTCCACAGGAACTCCAGAAAAATGTCAAATCGCTGTCATGAGAGTGAAGCAGACTGTGGCACGAGCGCCATTGACTGCTTGCAAGACGGCAACGAAGGCATTCTCGTGCCAGAAGCGTTGCCCATGCGCTCGGATGGACGCAGCGGTGGACCTTTTGCGCGTCGACTTGGTAGCTCTGCCGGCGTCAGTCGTGTTAGTACATCGACGAAAGAGATGGATACGCGTCAGAGTGAAGGCGCGCCGAGACTGTCGCTTTCTTTTGAGAAGGATGCGTTTCCTGACCGACATGCCGCGTCGCGCAAGTCGTCGGTTACTGGCAACGATAGGCCAAGCACGTCAAGCCAACTGTGAGTTCTTTCCTTGCAAGCGTCCGGTTGAGCTGTATTCTGACGCATCTCTTGTCTCTCAGATCGCACGAAGAAGCCTCACCCTTGAGGACGGAGGATGCGGGGGACGACGATTGTGGTGTCTACTACCCTGCACCTATACCGACAGCCATGCGTACACCACCGAGCTTGATTGGGACAATGGTTCAGCTTCACAGCATGAGTTTGGCGACGCAATATTTACCGCTTGCTGATGCACATTGTCGCAACAGTCTAGTCCAGCAAGAGGGCGATGATAGTGGCATTGCGCATTCTAAGGATGATGTCGCGAGGCGCGCGGACGACAGTGGCATTGCAGAGACATTTGAGAGCGACAGCGACGATGAAGAACCGATTGAAGAGATGCAAGGCAAGGACGTCTACACGCCCGCCACCGTCCTTCTCGAGTACTTCTTGCAAACAACCTTGCAAGAGCCTGTGCCCACCGAGGATGAGATTCATCGTGATGCCGTTGCCAGAGGTGCACTCCTCGATATCGTCAAGGTACAGCACGAACGACAAAAAGAACGCACATTACCAGGCTATGCACGGGACATGCGTGCGGCCCAGCTTTCGTCTGCTTCCTTGCCGCTTGATCGATCTGTTGGACGAGAATCAGCAGCGTTGCGTCAAAGCGTGGGTCCAAGACCGACACTCTTGGCGATGGATCAGGCGATGCGTCAACAACAAAAGAGACAGCATGCAGCTGAGTTACAGCAAGCGCGGCGGCCTGGTCGCCCGCAAGTCGGCACTTCTTGGCCATCAGCACCGCGTGAGTCATTATCGTCACAGTCGCCGGCACAGGAATGCTCAGTAGAGGTCCAGGCGATTCGAGAAGCGATGCGACGTAGCCTACAAAACGACCAGGCAACTGAAGAGGAAGATATGGATGAGGATGTGCCGCTGGATGAGCTGTTGGCCAAGAAGCAGCAAGAGCGAGCACAACACAGGAAGGTTGAGCAAAAGGCTACAGCAACTGAAAGCTCGGTCGAATGCCTAGCTATTGCAGAGCAAGCGTCACCCTTCAAGCACGAGCCAAAACAGCAGTCTCTTGCGGAGCGCATGAGGGAGATGCAATGCAAACGTGAGCAGATTGTGCATGTCGATTCTCATGAGATGCAAAAGGAAATACAAACCATGTCACTCGCACAACGACGCGCCCAGCTCATGGCCAAGCAGCAGCAGAAGCAGTAGCAACGTCCTGGAGACTAGACTGCCGAATTGCATACATAGGACAGGTCAGTGGTCGCCTGTTGGTGGTCACAGGCTCACAGCACGGCATGCTCATGATCATCAGTTGAAGACTTGAAGTACTAGTACTTGTACCAGTCGCGTCATTTTCGTTCCCCGCGTTTGGCTTCCGCACTTTAAATTTTGGCCTCTTGTGCGGATTCAAAGTTTCTTCGCTGATCCGCCCGGCGGCCACGTTTTCCAACAAATCTCTGAGTCGCGGCTCATGCGAATGCCCATCGCCGTTCGCCACAACTTTGCACAGGCTTGCCATTGTTGCTCACTTGCTATTGGCAAACTCTAGCTGGCAGCTTGTCCTTCTGCCCTAGGCTTCAAGCTTCTATTCGCTCATGTGAAGCAACTTGGCAGCAAGCCAACCAGAGGCAGGCTCAGGCGGAGCGTCTTTCCCCAGAGTCTGAAGCGCGAATGATGGCATTCTTGCTGACCTCGACATCGGCTTCGCAGCTGACATGTCACAGAACGCCGCCCATTCATGCTGCAGATCCCAAGTTTCCTCAACGCGTTGGCTGCCAGCTAGGCTTGCTTTGAACCCTGCGTGTCTTGCACGTTCAAGGCCGCACCTCTCGCTATATAAAACAGCAGCGCCCAGCTTCGTATCAACCTTCATATCCCCGCGACAATGCTTCAGACACTTGCCGTTGTTGTTCTCACCACTTTTGGTGCCGCTCAAGGCGCCGCCGTCGACCCACACCCATGGATCCCTGCTGGAACAGGTGATGTGCGCTCACCTTGCCCGGCTCTCAACTCACTCGCCAACCACGGCTTTCTCCCTCGCAACGGTCGAGGCATGACCTTGCCAATTTTGATCTCGGGTCTCGGCGAAGGTCTCAATGTTGCACCTGACTTTGCGACCGCTATTGGCGGTTTCGGTCTTGCTGCCGGAAAGCGTCGACTCGGTGCCTTTGACTTGGACGAGTTGCAACAGCACAACTTCCCCATTGAACACGATGCCTCGCTCAGTCGTCAAGACACCTTTTTCGGTTCGGCCAACCCATTCAACAATGCTACTTGGCAGCAGTACCTTGCCTTCTTCAAGGATAGCCCCGTCGTCTCCATCGAGGCCGCCTCGAACGGTAAATACGCCCGCGTTAAGGACTCCCAGCAGCGGAACCCGACCTTTACGTATGGACCACAGCAGTTTGTGCTCAGCTATGGCGAGGTGGCGCTCTATCAGAGTGTCCTCGGTGACCCTTTTAAGGGAACACCGCCCACGAACTACGTGCGTGTCTTTTTCGAGCAGGAGCGTCTGCCGTACGCCGAGGGTTGGCAAAAGACTACTGTGCCGACGACGCTCGCGTCGCTCATCACGCTTGTCTTGCAGTTGAATGCGGCCAATGATGAGGCGTTGCCTGAAGGTGTCTTGTTGACGGAAAACACGCTCAAGAATGCCTTCTCGGGACTTAGCGTGTTGACTGGTTTGCCCGTTGTTGGCCCAGTTCTTGGCGGCCTGACGGGTGCCTTGACGGGTTTGAGCCGGCCGTAGAAACTTTTTGTTTTTAGGCCTTGTAGATGTACATGTAGATGAGTGCATGCTCTTTGATTCCATGTGCATGTCGCCATCTCAAGGAGGATGCTGGGAGATGCCACCGCGACCACACCCACAACGTATACATAGGTATCCAGCGCTAGCTACTCAGTCTTACACGGGCGATGCCTTCAGTAACAGTGCAAAGCCACTCGGCAGCGCGAACACAGAAAGCCTATACAACAACATCCAGCGACGCGAGTAGCAGCGCCAGCGATACAGACAGCGATCACCCGCTCGTCGCCCTCTACCGCCGACCAACCCCACTCGGCCTGCTCCGTTCCTTCCTCATCAACGCAGCCTTACCTTTCCTAAATGGCGTCTTTCTTGGCTTTGGCGAGATCTTTGCGCATGAGATTGCCTTTATGTTAGGCTGGCGGGCTGCTGTGCCGCATTCACAACAGACATTGGCACGGCTTGCGGGAACGACTGATAAGCGGCGGATGGTGGGACCAGGTGTGAGTGTCCATGAAGGAGCTCCGGGATCAGCAAGGTTTATGAACCGGCGGGAACAACGGGAATTGGAGGACATGACGAGCTTGGAGTAGATCATCCGCGCCATAAGCACGGCAAGGATAAGCTTGAGTAGAATATGACGAAGCATTCATTATGAACAAGTTGTAAGCCATGTGAAGAACTAGAGCTCCGTCTCTACACCAGGCTCGCGGCCTTTCATGCTGAACCGGTTCTTAATCTTGTGACCAAGCACCTTGGTCTCGTCCTTGAGGAACAAGAGGTTGCGAACGGCTTTGAACCCTTGAATACCGCGGTGCTTGCGCTGAAGCTCGTGCTTTTGGGCGCGCTTGTCCTGCCGCTGGCGACGCTTTTTGAGGTCCTCATCGTCGATTCCCGAGTCGGTGACATCTTCCTGAAGTCGCAAGTCTTCGTCATCCTCGTGCACCGACTGTGAAGGCGACGAGGAGTACTTGGCCAGCTCGCTGCCAAACATCGATTCCCACTGCGCCGATGAGTCTGTACCGTGATAATCTTCAATTTCGCGCTCGTAGCCAGGCGGGTTTCTCGGGACACGGACAATATCCACATCCTCATCTTCCTCCTCATCCAACGCCGCATCCGCCTCAGACGCAGCATCACTGTCCTCTTCGACTTGGGCATCATCCTTGACTCTGCCGTCTTTGACCATTTGTTTGACGACACTCGGCAATTCACGCTTGACAATGCGTGTGCGCGTGCCCTCGGCAACGACAGATTCCCACGTCTCCATCGTCTCACGACCATCATTGCCCTTCATGTACTCATTGTGCGATTCGTCCAAGCCCATCTTGAAGCGTACCGTCAATCGCAGTGTACCGCATCGTTCTGTGGCAATATTTTGGTCAGCCTCAATATTGGCAATGTAGTTTTGCGTCATTTGCTTGGGCATCGGCGTTTTGTGAATTGGAATCTCAAGGACCGTCTCTTGGTTGTCAACCAGGTCGGTGAGCCAGTAGATGGCATATGCAATCGGTCTGCGTGCACCATCGCCAAAGAACTCGATGCGCATGGGCGACTTGTAGCGTTCCCGGACGGGCACCATGACACGTCGCTTCTGCAAGTCAAGACCGTTGCCCCCTTCCGCTGCGGGTCGAATACGTTTGAGGTCCCAGGTCGTGCCAGACGTCTCATTTTCATCCTGTCTGATCCAGTGACGGTGAATGATGCGCTTGGCGACATCCGAATGGACTGCAATACGTGTTTTGCGAAGGAATCCAGCTGTGTCATCCGAGACATTGACGGCATCGCCAAGCACCTCCAACGAGCCAGTATCCCAGCCGAGCAAATTAGGCGGCAGAAGCAAATCAACCGACCGGAACAAGACTGAAATGGTGATGCGACCATAACCCATGCCGCCATCCAGCGAAAACACATTGGTGGCTTGCGACGAGTTGCGCAAGACTTCGCTGAGTTTGAGCGTCACGGAACCGAGCAAGGCGTCGTGTTCGCGATTACGTGCGTTACGGGCCGACACGGTAATGACAGCATTTCGCCAGTCTCGAATAAAGCGTTCCGTTTGGGCATTGAAGATGGGTGCCGATGACGAAACCTTGGTGCGTGTGCGAAAGACGAGCTGGTCGTTACAGAGGATTGTGCAGTAGCTAGACGGCAAGTTGTCACCTTCTTCGTCGGTGTTTTCACCCGTGATTTGCGCAGGTGTCCAAGGCTCATAAGAACCAAAGGAGCCAGAAGGTCGGTGGACCTCGAGGTTCTCGATCTGGTGAATCAGAATGGAGCAGATGCCTGATGGCAAGGTAGGGTCCGGCGGCGTCGTGGTGATAGCCTTTTCCTCTTCAGTCACAACAACACCCTTGTCATCTTGCAAGTCTGGATGATCGCGTAGACCCTTGTGCAACGCCGTATCCTTGCCGTCCGACTTCATCGACTTCTTCCACTTTGATTTTGGAAAGTAGCCAATGTCCCAGTGCAGCGTGCCTGGCAATGTCTTGCCATCGGCATCGGCGAGTTCGTCTGAGCGTGACATGATTTTGCAAGCATCGTCACGGATGAGCTCACGCAAGTCAAAGCTGACTTTGCCAACAACATCGTCCGAGGTGACCTTGTCGGAATCCCACAACTCGACCGAGAGTTTTTCACCGGCCGTCAATTGTTCCTGGTAGACGAGTAAGCAGGTCTGCTCATTCCAGCTTGGGTTCAGCTCTTGCTCAATGATGCGCGTGCAATACTGCGGCTTGCCAAATTGACTGTAGGCCAAGGTGATGAATGGGTCGCTCTTGCCAGAGCGGTCCTGCGCTGAAATACCCTCGGCATTCTTGATGCGAATGTAGAGGATACCGATAGCGTCAGTTTCCTTCTTGACGGCATCTCCTTGAAGAATCTTGGACATGTCCATAATGAGTGACTTGGGCGCAACATACTCATCCAGTGCGGCGGCAATAGACGAATTGACAAAGCCAGAGATGAACGGCAGGTCAAGCACATTGATGCCTTTGCTCGTCATGGGCACCGCTGAAGCGTCAATCTTTGGCAGACCCATAAAAGTAAAGGTCAGGTTTTTGAGGAAAGGCGGATTGGGCGTCAATTGGAAACGAAGACGGACGGTACCAATGATACCGTTGAGCTCGACAAAGACTGGCAGTGGCACATCGAACAGACCCTTGATGCCGAGATAAAAGACGAGCTCGAGATGCATATTCATCGCTTTGCCAATGACGCCCTTGGCTGGTGCAGCCTTGTATGCAAAGGAGGCTTCGAGATTGTAGTATCGGTTGCGTTCATCGTCTTCGCCCTCAAGGTCGCGCTCTTCTTTCTTTTTTGCTTTTTCTTCTGGCGAGAGATCGGTTCCGGCACGCTTCTGCTTGTCATGACCGACATTCTCATCGGCGCTCGGCAAGGCTCGGAGCGACAGAATTTTGAAGGGCACGACACCTTGTCCAATCGAGCTGACACGTACATTTTGCACCACGGAAGGTGGCACGGAAGCCTGCATGACGTCTTCGAGTGTGTCTGCCATGGCGGCAAACATTTCCGGATTGATGAGCTTCCAAATGATGCCAACAAGACTGTTCATCCATTCAACTGATTCAGGCACAAGCGATTCGGTGGCTGCTTCAGCACGTTGACGTTCAGACTCCCAGTTGATGGCGTTGGCGTCTTCTTGAATTTGACGTAGCCATAGATGAACACCACAGGCAACCATGACACCTGCGAGCAATGAAGCAAGCAAGCCCGTAAGGCCGCGGCTGACAAAGAGCCAGTTGAGCAAGACGATGCCAACTACAATGACGACCGAAGCCTGGTCGATAGCCGACTCGAGCGCATAGAATGACTCCTTGAGATCGGCAACAGGAAGTGGATGGTAAATGACTTCAATATTGCGGGATTGTTGGAGGTAGTCGGCCGTCTTGTCCGGGTTTGCTTCTGGCGGTGCGAGATCATCGAGAGTCTCGCGATACTCTTCGCCTGAGCCCTCGGGCAGATGTGGTTCTGGAACACCGGGCAGACTATTGGGCACCGGCGGGTGCGATGGATCAACGTTGGCTTTGGGTACAGTGATCTTTGGGCGACGAATCGACGCTTCAAAGTCGCCGTCGACGTCCTGGATGACTACTTCGTTCTTGGTCGTTGGATCAACAACCTTGCGACGCGAAGCATCTTTCGCCGCTTGAATCTTGCTGGGGTCTTTGCCCCAGGCTGCCTTGGAGGCATCTACCTTTTGCAAGTTCAGGCGCTCGGCGAGTTCTTTGCCGAGCTTCTGGATATTCGGCACCTTGTTGCGGGAGCTGGTCGTTAGTATGTCTCAAGTGAAGAAGGAGTAGAGCATGTTCATACCTGTAAGGTGCCATAGCTCCTAGTTCCTAACTTTTGATGCTAGTCTTGGTCCTGTACTAGCTAGTCCTATGTCTCCGCGGGCTCTGTCCCTTGTCCTTGGTGGTTGGAGTCATTTCGCTTCAATCAACGTCATAGAACGAGAACGAGACCAAGGACCGAGACAGAGACAGAGACACAGACAGCTACCCAAGCACCAAGACGAGAGCGAGAGAAGAGACCTTGTAGCAGAGTATCAAACTTGAAAAGCTCATGGAAGGACTCGCTCGTCCTCTTGGGAAAGCCATCGGGGAAGAGACAGCGTCAGGAATTCAGTCTATGCCTGTCTCGACCCCAGATGCAACGACAAAGCAAACCCGCGATGAGCAGGTCATCGCTACAGCAGGAGCAGAACAGGACAGTCACAGCTCGACGGCAGAGCAGATGCTGCGCGATCCCTCGACAGACGCGCAAGTGACACTCAATAGTGTCTCGACGTCCGTCAAGGGTGACAATGTTTCTGGGCAGAATGTAACAAACAAGAGTCAAGGAGGTGACAGTCTCTCAGGAGCAGCGCCTGCTCAGGAGAAAGTAGCCGTGGCGCCTGTTTCTGGACCAGGAGATCCTTCGGTACCTTTGGCAGACGCCCATGTCAAGCCAAAGGATCCCATCTCTATCCAGACCATCAACTACGATGCCGGCGACGTGGGTATCCCGCTCGACAAGGAACCCTCTGGCCTCTCTCGAGTACCAGTCGAAAATTCACCTGCTTCAGCTCAATCACAAGCTGTATCCGCGCCATCGCCTGTTGGCACACAACCCGCCGAAGTCGCCGCCGTCCAGGAAGACTATGTGCTGCGTGCGGAGCCCAAAGCATATCCGATGGCCTACTCGGAGCGTAATCCACCTGCCAACATTCAAGCTTTCAAGGAACACGAAGAGGAGCGACAGGAGGCATCACGCAAATACATGGCCGCTCAAGAAGATTTTCACGCAAACGCATCGGCTGACCATGAAGGTGCCCGCGCTGGTGCCACTGAAGATGTGCCGATTGGTGCTGAAAAGTCAAACGTCCTCTTCCAGCCGACGCCGACCATCAACTTTGATGCTGTGTTTGAGACGCTTGCTAAGGATACCGTGCGCATCGCCTGGGTTGTGTTTGCGTCGATTGTCGTCCTTGATGCGCTCTTCATTGGCGGTGGTATACGCGGTCTTTTCAAGAGTCTGTTCCCAGCCTCCGGCATGGCTGGCATCGTCTTTTACGTCCTCAGCTCGGTAGGCAAATCAGCTGCCGAGCGCAAAATGGCACAGAGCAAGCCCAAGACTGAAAAGTTGCGCTATGTTCCTGAAAGTGTCGAATGGATGAACTCCTTGACACAGACGGTCTGGAATGTCATTCAGGAAGAATTCTTTGGCGACATGGCCACCATGGTCAATGACATGATCAAGCCTTACATCCCAGAAGGCGTACCTGCCTCTGTCAAGATTCTCAAGCTCGGTCACGGTAAAAATGCAGCGCGCGTCTTGTCGATGCGCAGTCTACCAGATGAAGAATTTGGCGAGCTTGTGCCACAGCACGGTGATGACCACTCTGGCTCTGCTGCTGAACGCAAGCGTCGCGAAGAGGCTGTCGAGCGTGAAGAAGGCGGCATCTTTTACAACCTCGAGATTGCCGTTGCTTACCACGCTTCACCCAATGAGATGCGCACGAACCACATGCATGTCGATATCCTGGCCATGCTGGGTCCCGTGCCATTGCCAATCTTCGTGGAAGTCAAGGAGTTTGTTGCCACAATTCGCATCCGCCTGCAGATGCACCCTGACATGCCCTTCCTCAAGAATGCCACTTTTGCACTCGTCGAGCCACCCAAGATCAACTCGGCCGTGAGTCTTGTTGCTCCTTGGACGTTGGACCTGCTCAACTTGCCAATTGTCGATACCTTTCTCGAGTCGCAAATTAACACCTTGGCCAAGGACTTTGTGCAGCCGCGCAGTATGAGTGTCGACATGACCCTCTTCCTCGGCGGATCTGATCTTAAGACGGATACTGAGACAATTGGTGTCCTCTGCGTCAAGGTTCACCGTGCCATCAGCCTTGCGCGACAAGATTCTCGTGGCCCTGGCGCAGATCCTTACTTGACGATTGCCTTTTCAAAGTACGAGAAACCCATGTACGCCACGCGCATCATCAAGGGCGACTTGAATCCTGTCTGGGAAGAATCCGCCATTATCCTCATCAAGCCCGAACACGTCAAGCGACAAGAAAATGTGCTTCTACGACTCTGGGATTCCGACACGATGGGATCTGATGATATTTGCGGCGCTTGCGAGTTTCCCTTGCAGGACTTGATGCTCAAGCCAAGCAAGATGACAAAGCGCAAGGACCAATTGCAAGGTGATGTGGCAGGTACCGACGCAGACGGCATTCTCGAATGGGAGGTGGGCTATTTCCCGCGCGCGGAATACCGCAAGGAGCTCCGCACAGATGCACAAGACCCTCGGGATGCGCATGGCGACAAGGTGGAGGTGAAAGAATCTGAAAAGAAGCAAGATGCCCAAAACACCGTGCCGGATCCGACACTGCCTTCGGGCATCCTCGAGTTGACGATCCACCAGTGCATCAACGTCCAAGTGGACAACCCAAACAGAAAGTCGATGGGCAAAGTCGCTGCGATGCACCAGGATTCGGATGGCGAGGATGACAAGGAGCGAGATGGCATGACTGACGTTGGCTATATTCCTACGCTTTACGTCACGGCCGACATCAATGACCGCTTGAGCTACCGCACGCGCGTCAAGTCATTGACGAATGCGCCAACATTCAACTCGACGACCGAACAGTATGTGCGTGATTGGCGCGTTGCGACATTGACGGTCGGTGTCTGGGATACCCGCAAGAAGACTAAGGACTGTCTTGTTGGTCTCGTCTCGCTCAAAGTCTCCGACATCTTCCATGAGGCTTCTTCGAGCGTCAAGTTTTACGACCTTGTGGGCGGCGAAGGCAGCGGTCGTATTCGGTTGAGCATGATTTTCCGGTCGATGAACATGAAACTCGACAAGAGCCTGCTTGGCTTTGAAGTGGGCACGTTCACCTTTACGTCGCCATTGACCGTCACTGGCGATGTACACCACCATGCTTTATCGCTCAAGGGATCTGGCTCAAGCAGACGCGTCAAGTCGAGCCAGAAGGGCGACGGTGAGATTAGTCGCATCTGGACACTGGACAAGGACAAGCTGCTGAACCGCCTGCCAATTCGCTATCGCTACCATTCGCCTGTCGTGCTTGAATTTTCCTCGGCCGGTATCTCAGATGCAATGAAGGGCCCGCTCGGACGACAAAAGCATTACGCTGTCCTCTGGCTCTTTAAGCTCATCGACAACCAGTCCACTAAGTTCACGTTGCCCATCTACAAGACTGACAACCCGAGCCGCTTTATTCAAAACGTCGTCACGCAGCCTGATGAGACCATGTCGCTCGAGAAGGTTGGCGAAGTCTCCTTTGTTGGACGCTTCACGGCTGGACTGGATGAGTCCTTTGAGGAGTTTATCGAAGGTCACGATGCGTGGACAACATTCACAACTTGGCAAGCTGCCAGAGAAGCAGGTGAGTCCAAGAGCCCGTCTTTGAATCTCAAGACATGAAATAGACCCTGGTAGCATCAATTTTCATGACTTGTAAATTCTGACGCCCTTGCTCTGGCAAGACCGAAAGCTAACGCCTGATAGGCCTGCGCGGCGAGTACGTGCCAAGGACGACGAATGCTACCGTGGAGAAGCTGGCACAAGGGATCGAAGAGGACCATGGTACCAAGGTGTAGTAACAATCAATAGCCCCAATCTAAAGCGATATCTACAAATCTACCACTACGACTCAGTCCCAGCGTGTGTTTGCCGCCGTGTTGGTGTATTCTGGTTCATCGTCTTCAACAGTGCCAGCCTTGGCCTTGTCAAACATCTGGTCCAGCTCTCCCTTTTTCTTTTGAGGCGTGCCGTCACTGCCTGAGGATGAGGGCTTGCCGGTGGCACGCTTCGCTTGCTGCCTTGCAAGACTCGCTTGCTTGCCAATGCCGGCAGAGGTTGCGCTTTTCAGGCTCTTTGAGTTGAGCGAGACCATCTTGAATTGAGCCGCTTTGCCTTGCTGCCAAGCACTTGCCTCCTGACCGGCCACGTAAGCATCGCGAATCTCCCCCGGAAAGATGTCGTCATGGAAGAAGGCACCTTCGGGTCTTGGAATTTCCCAGCCGACTACCGAGATTTCGTTTGTCGTGAGTCGAAGAGCCTTGGCAACCTCAACGGCGGCGACATTGCAGTCGTGCAGCGGCAGGAATGCAACACCCATTACAGGATCAGCAGCACTGTAGGTCGGCAGCTGCGTGATGGTGTCACCCTTGATGGAAAACGCCAGAATATTTGAGGTGCCACGGGGGGTCAGGAAGAGCACGCGCGAGGCCACATCAAAATAGGGCAACGAAAAGGGCGAAGGCGAAATATCCAGTTCGACGGTGTCTAGATGCTGTGCCTGCGCAAGATTGTAAAGCGCTACTTCGCGCTTGCTGCCCTTGCCAAAGCCAGCCGTCACAAGATGGTGTTCGCCAACAAAAGCGAGTCTGAAGGGACGTGTCGAGCTGTGCGCTGATGGCATAGACAGAATCTCGCTTCCGTCATGGGCATCAAGCACACTGATGGATTTGTCCGACTTGCCGACAGCGATCTGCTCGCCATCCAGAGACCAAGTCGCACTGGCCGTGCCGCGCATGACATACACGGAGAGCTGTTCGGCAGTCTCGACGTTGACCACGTGAACTTTGGTTGGTGTGACAACCATCAGGACGTCCTTTGCAGACGGATGGAAGCCAATGGACAAGATCCTGTCAAAGCCAGTCAGTGTCCGAACAGGTGTCTCGATGTCACTCTCGAGTGATTCCAAATCCGCTGGGATGTGCCAGACGCGGACACCTTGATCGACATGGGCACTGACGGCACGACCTGCAGTGAAACGGTCGAGCTCGAAATCGGCAACAACGGCACCGCCCATGAGAGCCGGAATGAGTGTCGGCATGCGACCGGGCTTGCTCGCTGAAATAATACCAACACGACCACCAGGTCCAGCGAGAGGACAGAGAATGATGTTGCGCGTCGCGTCAATCATGCGAGCGGTGTTGGGAAGACCAGCATTGAGCGAGGTGAAGGATGTGAATGATTCGCGCGGGTGATGCATCTTCCCCGTCAAATACTTGCGCGTGTAGTCCTTGTACTCTGGTAGAATAGCTTCAAACATGCCTTTCGCCCTTGACGCCCGCGAATTGCTCGCAGAAGTTGCTTGCTGGGACGCGGCCGGTACGTTGGCGGTCGACTTGGATTCCGCCTTTGCTGGCTCTGAGGTGGCCGCGGTCGTTGTCTTGTCCTCAGTTGCGGTGCTTTCTGGCTTAGCAGCCTCGATGGCAGGAGCTTCAGTGTCCTTTGCCTTGACGACCGGCTGCTCCTGCTCTGGCTCGGCTCCATCGACATCTGACTTTTCCACCACCACATACGCATCTTCGAGGCCCCCTCGGGTGAGAGATGCAGGTCGTTTCTCGTCACTTGCCTTGTATGGCTCAAGCACAGTTTCCTCCGGCTCAACAGGCGTCTGCGGCTCGGAATTGCCAAGGGCCTTTTGAATCTCCTTGTTGGCCGTACTGATATGGTCAAGTTTCGGAGTCGCAGCGCCGACGTGTCGCAAATCCTCACTTTGTGCACTACGCAATGCCGTCGAAGCGCGAGAGGGTGCCTTAAAGGACTCTTCCTTTTGCATACCCGCAGACTTGGGTGGCGCAGGTGATTGTGCGCCATATTCAGCACGACGAGCCGATAAATCCTCTTTGTACACCTCGCGCGTGCCAGAAGAAACAGATGTCGGCTTTGTCGGCGAGACTGGCTTGCTCGTCTCCACAGGCTTGCTCGGCGTGCTTTGTTCGCGCTTGACAGGTGACGAGGCAGCTGCACTTGTCGGTCGTGGTGAGTCAGTCAATTTGGAAGGTGCACCATACTCCGATCGTCTCGACGTCTTGTCCTCTCGGAAAACTTCCTTGCCCCCTGCAGCAGGCCTTGGGGATGCATTGCCTTCCGGGCTTGGCTCACGCACAATTTCGCCTCTTGCAACGGCATCGTACTGCGCCATTCGCTGAGCAAACAGGGATCCCTTCTTGACTGTAGCGCCATACTCCGCGCGTCGCTGAGACGGATCTTCGCGATAGACTTCACGTGCGCCACCTGCACTGCTGCTCGTCGGACGTTGCGGTTGGGGCGATTGAACCACCGGGGTGGCAGTCTCAGCCTTGGCTTGCGACTGTTGCGCGGCTTGTGACTCAATAGCAGGGGTCACACGACGCGAGCGTGCTTGCTCAAGTGCATCCTCATCGTCCATCGTGGGCGGTCTACCGCGGCCAATGCTAGCGCTCGACTCTGTCTTGTCGGCGGCTTGTTCGACAGGAGCGGCTTTGTCTTCAGCCTTCTTGCTGGAAGCGTCCATTTCTTTGACTTGCGGTGTTTCCATTGCACCATCTCCCTTGACAGGCGCGGCCTCCTTAACTTTGACGGGTGCTGTCTCTTCGACTTCTTCTTGCTGAGCACGAGAAGCCGATTCACGCTCTTTGGCCTCCGCCCGTTCAAACGCCCTTTGCTCGCGCGCCGAAATGCCGGCAACTTGAGGTTTCTTTTGCTGCGTGGCCTGTGCTTGCTTCGTTACCACTGTCTTGCGTGGCTGTGGTTCAGACTCGGAGAGGGTCGCCCGCTCAAGCTTTGTGGAAAGCTCATCCTCATCCTTCTTTGCAGCCTGAGGTTTACTAGTCTGCCGGACTGATACAGATGCAGAAGACGTCAAGTCTTGTCCCTTTTCTGCTGAATCGACAAGCTTTGGGTTGAGCGTGACCACTTTAGCATGGCCATTCTTGCCGGCAAACCAGTCTCGAGCCGTGATGCTTGATCCGACCGGAATCTCATCATACAGGTCATCGTGGAACTCGAGATAGCTCTTGCGACCGATGCTAATCTTGACAGGCACGAGGTTGCCTTTCGTATCGGCAATCATGAAGCGATTGATTTCAGCTTCCATCAACTTGAGTGCTAGTGGCTGCAAAAGCGTGCCTCCGGAGGATTGCTCAACGCCCGTGCTGGCGGCGCCTTCGTTCCACGGCGCAAAGGACTCGATCCAACGCAACGTGCCGGCTGATTTGTCGAGGAGGTAGACAATCTTGCGTTCATAGTCGGGCACAGGGATTAATGGCGTTGACGCCGTGCCGAGAGACCAAGTATGCATCGACTTGCTCGGGTCCGCGAGGTTGTACAAGTTGATTTGTCGTTCGCGTGAGCGCGATAGGTTGGAGATGATGAACTTGTCGTCAGGCAGACAACGCACGACGGGTTTTGTACCGACGAGCTTGGTCTCTGCAGTCACACCGCCGCTGCGTGCATCAAACACGCGTAGTGTAAAGTCTTTCGAAATAACAAGTAGATGCTTGCCATCATGTGACCAAGCAGCACTGATTGCAGGCGAGTCAAACGAGATTGTCTGCTGAATACCTTCTTCGATTGAGACGATATCCGCCTTGTTACCCGATGCGATGGCAAAGACACCCGAGACCTGTGGGTGGTATTGGATCAAGACAGGCGTACTAGCGGTGCCGCCACTTGCGCGAAAGGTTGCAACAGGCGATGTCTCCACTTCCCGGCCAGCTTTGGGCAAGTTGTAGACGCGCACCTGACCATCTGTTGACGAAACGATACATTGTCGGTCGAGTGGGAAGGGCGAGACTGCCAGATCACTGATAGTTCCACCCGTAGCTTTCGCATGAGCTTGTCCGTACTTGCTAGGCTCATTGACGGGCACAAAGCCGACGCCGTTCCCTGCGATGATTAGCCCATGGCACACAGCCGTCATTATCTTCACTTACCGCAAGAGAAGATGGCCCATTCGTGCGTCGCTTGCACCGTGTCGCATGAATCGTTACCAATCGAGCTGTTGGTCAAATCGAGCTCTGCATGCCAGTTCTATTCGAGGTCAGTTGACTTGACAAGAAACGCGGTATGCAGCAGAGCAGACTCACGTCGCGCTTGAGTGCTGTAAGGATCTGATTCTTCCACCTACTGTGGCTAGCAAACCGGCCCGACATGATGTTTGAATCGCCGCAAGTGTTGAAGATCGCTGAGACTATTGACACCCACAGAAGCCTTGTTTTGTGGTTGACTTGCTGGTCCGTGTCGCGATGATGCTCTGCTTGTCACCAAGCTCATGATGATGCGGAGTTGAACAGGTGAAAGGACAAACACGTGACTCAACATTGACAAGAAAGGGTGACTCAACTATCAATACCTAGGTAGTTTAATAAAATTATATTTCAGAGGAAGCACATAGAATCCTGACCATACTTCTTGACCCTTGGTTTCTTCGTATAGTATGGCTTCGGTCCTTGCTTAGGATTCCTCGTCCGTTGTGGATCATCCTCTGAGAACACGAGAGGCTTCCCGGGTATCTCCTTTGGCCATTCTGAGCCAACCAAACGCGATCGAGCCCACTCACCCAACTTCTTAATCTCCCAAGTCAGCGGTGGAAAACACATCAAGGCGCCAGGCATGGGACATTCACAAACATAGAATGTAGCATCACAGTCCACCGAGTCAAACTTGACTTTGGGCTCAGGCACGTAGATCCAGCCAAGGATTGAGAGATCGGTGCCAATGCGATCGAGGCTGCAGTAATTGGGCTGTTTGAGATACTCCTGTAACTTTGGCTTGTGTATAGAGATATTCTCAATTCCTCCGCCAAGCGCAGCTGTCGATGTAGATGCTTTTCCCTTTCCAGCTTTGACTTTGGCTCGCTCTGCAGCTGCAAACTTTGCATTTGCAACATCTTCTTGATATTGTATCATGTCCTGCTCGTAGAAAGAAGACCCCGAATGTTTGTACACGCGTGTTACTGCAAGATGAATGGTACATCGACAGACAACTTGATAGCCGTTTTTGGTTTTTGTGTATCCATCTGCGCTCTGCTCCTCCTGCTGTTTCTGTTTCTTGGCCGACAGAGGTTTCTTCACCTGGAGGGAACAAAGCCAGTCGTAGCAATTCGACAGAATACCGGACAAGACATTATCCACTGTAAGCTCTCTGTAAGCGATATTCGCATCGGAAGGCTGGTGCAAAAGATCTTCGTAATCGATGATTGACTGAGTAGCTGCAGCAATTTGACTGTTGTCAAGCTGACCGAACTGATCATCAAGCTTTTTACAGACGTTGTCTGTCCAGAGCCTTGTTTTTGAGACTGATTCTGAGGGTGCATTTGGATACATGCCAGCGTTTGATTCAGTAACGGTTTCACCAGTCACAGAGAAGCACAAGTCTGTTTCAGGTGCAAAACACTGATGTCTTGACTGAGGAGAAAACTGTGTGTCGTACCAAGTCATCGCTTCAAGCGCACATCGGTTTTCGCAGTCTAGTATTTTCTCCTTTGTGTCGTAAAATTTCCAGATCATTTCAATGAAGACCCAAGACTCGACAGCTTGACAGTGAAGATGCTCTACTGGCAAGGCATTATCAGATCTGTGAGCTGAAGAATGGTCATTGACAACACCTTTGCCCTTGTCGAGTAAGGTAGCAGACGTTTCACCTGTAAAGTGCATGTGCATCAACAACCATTTGAAGACATGAGTACATTGCAAGATAATTAAAATGACAGCTTTTAAAGCAGTCATGAGGAAGGTGTTCCTGACCTGGATACGTACAACCTCGGTAGATTGACGAAGGATATCACTAGGCTTACCAAAATTGGGAAGTTGAGAGCGAATGGTGATCCACAGAATGCTGCAGATCAACATCTTCTGAAATTCTGCGGCTGGTGCAGACCCAGAAGCCAGCTGGCTTTGACTGATTGTTACCTTTTTCGCGGGCTGTGACCGCTCTGGCTGTTAAAAAGCTATCTTTGATAGGATTAGTCATCGATGCATCACTACTTTACTACTCCAGGTGTCACAGCACATGCATGTGCAGCTCCGGTAGTAGTGTCAGTACTTGTTGACCAATCAGAAGCATGGACTGAACTCCAAAGCCCGTAAGTGAACGGGTATCTGTTAAGGCTCATCTCATGTCTGCCAGCTGCAGCAGCAGCACAACATGAAATACGTTCACGGGTCGCCGTAGTGAGCGATCGTAGACAAATGGTTAGGTCACTTGCAAAACCAACAGTTTTCTGCGTGGAAGATCTATTTGGCTTGGCACGAGAGCAACAATACCTGGTACAGCTGGTGACGCCTGGGTGCCCAAGCACATCTCTCTCTAAGTAACAGGCCTAGGGTCCTGCCACTGTATCTGAGGCACAGGACTCGGGAAGATGCTACAATGAAGATATTTGATCATTGACAATCAGCCGGAGCTGATGGCAACCCTTTCGAAGATATTTTAGTCCGGCAATGACTTATAATGTATTTGACTTGCAGTCGATCATTTGACTCACTATGTAGCTATGTCTTCAGCAGATCATTGTCTTTCAAAAGTCCGGAAGCAAAAGTGCAAACAAACTTCGTAGCTATCGCTATAGCTACCTGGAAAAGACAACTGAAGTAAGGCCCGTTCGCTCGGGTTTGACGGACAAACCTCGAAATGGGCTAGAAACCCTGCAGCGAACATACGCTCACCACGGTCTTTCAACAATTGCCCACAATACCTAGGGGTAATTTGTTGCAGTTTTCCTGGGTGTAGCTAGGGAGAGTAATTTGATCATCCATAACCATGTAGACACCGCAAGGCTTGGTCCAACCATTGCTCCGGGTGACCCCGACAAAAATGAGACCGCATGTATCCAAGTTGCAATTGGATCTAAATGGCTGAAATCCAGATGAAGGAGACAGAACGACCTGTTATGTTAGAATACACATTCCCGAATGCGATTGTTGAGAACTCACCCGGCTGATTGCTTTTGCATCGTAGAACTCCTTTTTTGTGCAATCATAAAGAGTTACCTTGTTCATAATGGCTTGTCGGTCGAAGACTGGAGACTATGGCCACTTGCCAGCTTGAATGTGAGATTTGAGGTACTCTAGTGCATCTGGAACACCGACTTCTAAGTCGTATCCCTTATGTTCCGTGCAGTTGCCAGCGTAAAAGCAGCCTTTCTGTGGAAATGCAGAAAGACCCCCAAGCCAGAAAGATTGCAAAATCAGAGACAAGAGTGTCCAGATAGTAAGGACCCAGCGTGTGTGAATGATGTTCATTTTTTATCCTTTCTGTAACAAAAAGTGATCCTGTGATTACCGTCACTGGAGGATAGATGCCAGAAAGCAAGATTGAGGTATGAAGTGGGAGTCTTATGTACGGAGCATGACAAACATATTTTGCAAGGATCGTCTATTGTTTGTCGGGTTACAAACCATGCTACTCTTTGTCGGACTAGGTCATATCTCGGGCTCGCAGCTCCAAGCGTCTCTTGCAGGCTTGAGATTTTCTTATCTCATGCTTTCGGGTTCAAAAGATACTTCAGTCATTGCATGCGTAAAAATCAGCAATCATGGTCATGAACATTTGAAAGACCGATCTGCGGAAGTGACAATTGTTCCGTCATACGCTGATGGACTTTCGCGTCATTACCTCCAGACGGAAGGAGCCATCGGATTTGGGTCTGTCATCGAGTTGGCAGCAGCACCCGAAGCTGAGGCTTCTCCATCGCGATTGGCTATTCGCCTCAGTCTATCTCTCTTACGCTGAGCCTTCATTTCTTCCTTCCATTTCTCCGCGAGCCAAGCTTCAGGAGGGGAACAGCTGAGTGTGCCCTTCTCTACACATTGACAAACGAAGAAGTCTGCATCGCAATCAATATGCTCGTACTTTACCGTAACCAAATTATATAGCCATCCAAAAGTGGCAAGTCTGCGTCCAATCTGGTCGACGTCACATGTGTTGGGCTGTATTAGGTACTCATCTAACTGTGGCTTGTGTTCAAATTCTCCAATGTCTTCCATAGTAGAGACCTTTTGTTTATAGGCCGCGGTGCCCGAATGCTGGTAAACACGCGAAGCCGCCAAATACAGAGTACAATGACAAGTTTGCTGGTATGGCTCTGGTGGAGGGACTTTCTTCTCTCCTGCGTGATTCGGCTGCAACTGCAGCTCAGGTACTAATTTGTACCCTTTCGCCTTATTCTTGAGCTTGCGCAGACTTGGTCGACAAATCAATGAAAAGACGTCAATGAAGATGTCTGCCAGGATAATCTTTCGATTCTTAGCCAGAGTTCCTCTTGTCAACGGTGCTATTTTCGCCTGAGGTGGTTTATATTGTAGTTCTCGTGGGTCAAGAAGCGGCGTTTGCATGGTTGCGAGAAAATACTCTTCTTCAGTCTTGTACTGACGAAAGCGCTCGTCAAGTAAAAGACAAGCATATTGTAGCCAAGGGCTCAGATGTGCCCCAGAAATTTTCCCATAGCTCTTCCCGTGGCGCACAGATTGAATGTCATATTTATCAATTGGAAAAGGCGATGTTAGAGGAACACCAACTGAAGAGTAGCAAAAGTCTGTCTCAAGTGCAAAACACGGATCCCTTGACGCTGAATCCATTTGAGCCTGAAACCAGAGCTCTGTGTGAAGACTGCAACGTGTCTCGCAGTTGATAAAAGGGTCTTCAGGACCGATCAGGCTCTCGATGATCTTGGTGAAAACCCAAGGTTCGACAGCTCGACAGTGAAAGTGCTCGATAGGATCTTCCTTCGATGAAGTTGAAGGTGGAGCTGAGCCTGGTCTTGGAGCTCGTAGATTCGAGTCAAGAGCTGGAGCAACAGTTTGCTTTCCATCTCTTTGCTTGCCGTTGTTTCGCGCACCAAAAGTGAAGCTTGCCAACGACAAAAGCAGTAGCGACAGGTTCCAATTCACCAAGACGGGCAGCATCTTGAAACTTTTGTTCCGGGTGCTTGGCAGCATGCGATGATGGTGCGGGCATCTTGTAGCCGGAGTATTCTCCCCGTCTGATCAGAAATTATGCAACACAACCGTGTAGTATTTGCCATTTCCTAACATCACACACCAGCTAAAAACTTCAAACTCCAGCCTGAAGCGACGTCACGTGTTTTGAGTGATCTTCAATCGAGATATTGATATCATTTTAGTGTGCTGAAATCTCGAGATCATGAAATGGTTTGCACACGTATCTTGATATTCCGCTGAAGTGAGTAAATATACGGAAATGATTTTTGAGATGCCTTTTTTCTACTATGCTTAGATTCTCGAACGGCTGATGAGGAGGACTTTTCATAGCCACATTGTCTTCAACGTCTAGCCAGGAGTTATGCATCGAGACAAGGTAGCGATTTTCTTTCCCGGACGTTCCGTTTGCAGCTTTGCATCTGACGAGTCCAAACTTCAGTCTGGAGAGACGTTCGGGGCGATTGTCGATTGAGATGGACACCTGGGCTTTCATTGCCCGTGGTCAGACCTGACAATCATGATATCATTCGCGCGCACATTCTAGAGATTTATTGCATCGAGTAGAAGCCAAAAGTTATCTGTAAGTTGTCTCTATTTCATGTTTAGAAAGTACACGCATTTAGATGGTTCATCACACCAAACAAGCTGTTGATCTGCGAGGAGATTTTTTTCCGAGCGATTGCGGCGCGATTACAAACACTTGAGAAATCTTCACTTGCCCGCAGCTACAATGCAAGATGACAATGAGTACGGGACACTCTTAGAACATACATAATATTCTCAGCTGCATCTTTGGGAGATTAAATTTGCGTCAACTGCACTTCAAAACTCGGCTATCAGTCTATCGATACCTGCTCGACATAACCGCCGCAATCATGGGATATCTTCGCATTTCTCTTTTCTGTATTTTAGAGGAATGATGCCACCACCATAGCAGTTGATGTTCACCGTGCAGGCTTTAGTCCATTTGTTTGCCCAGAGAGCTCCCAAGACTTCCAGATAACAGTGGCGCCCCCCCCCAGGATGTTACGAACTAGCGAAATACCCCGAATGTCTTTTCTTGCTATATGGATTAAGATCTGTCCAAAGTTAGTCTTCCAAATTGCATAAAATGACTGTACGTGATTGATGGTATGGGTCTTAAAAAGTTCTGGATTAGAGCAGCAAATAGGTTGATAATCGTGAGCGGGGGGTCGTTCATAAGGTTTACTCCAGTTCCACTTGCCATCATTAGTCTTACTACCCTCCAGGTACTTATACAAAGCTGCAGCATCAAGCTTGTTGCCAAGAAGTTCGTCCTGGAAAAAACAACCTGTCTTTGGCCAGTCGATTGCTGTCACGAAATGCATGAAGGCACCGAACCACAGTAGGACACTTAGACCAGTCAAATAAACCTTGTGTTTGGTGACAGGCATGTTTTCACTGTGAATGTGTCGTAGTAGCTGCGAGGGTGTGGTCTGGAGGAGCTCGATGGCACTACATACATAGCTATCGGTAATCGTCTGAGATCCAGAGGAATAGACTACATACTCGGTGATGAGAATCGAAGGCTCAAGATTCCTGAGGATGATACATCCCAGCATACTGCAGCTGATGGACAAACAAAGGTGGTGAAATTTTGGAGCCACCAATTGACGTGGAGAGATTCGGTCTGTGATAACGATTGAAAGCGTGATTGGTATTTTGTGATTTGAAATCAATGCCAAGACCTCCTTACACGGCTTTTGATATCATCTCAGGAGCAGTTTATGCTACGTTGATGAGCCCATGCGAGTTTTTGGATCATCCTATGTACCTCGATCATTACAATTGCAAGCTTGAGTTTGTCGCCTCCAACTACAGATAGGCGGACAAACATCGCAGACGCGATTGCGAGGATGCTTTCCATCTGCATTGATGTCATCACATACTTAGAAGTCAAACCACGCGCTGAAGATGCGAATAGTTCAAATTTCGATGCGAGGCATTGCGAACTTGCGAGCATAATTACCAGCTACAACTGTCAATCCTTCGCGATAGTCATCTTTAACTATATCTTTATGCCAAAGTTCCGCCACTGGGATCTCAAATTGAGCTATGGGTGATGTTCCATTTCCCTCAAATAGCGAGCACGCCATTCTTGATATCAAAGCATCATTGAGGCTGAGCAGCTAGCTCTCATCTTGCAGGCTTAGCAAGCCGATTTGGACAGGGGATCGATTGCAGTTCTACATCGGAAATTCCTTGTTTGTCTGCAGTCGCAACTCGGGCGTTTAAAAAAGGCAGCAGATATTGTTGAGTGAGTAGAGCCATGGGACCGACCGCCAAGGTGTGCTTCTCGGTCAAATTACAGCCGGCCGGTGATTGCAATCTGACACTTGAGCTTGCAGATGCCGGCACTTCAAGCTGAGCGAGGCTCGTGCACATACACGAGACGATGCCTCACGCCTGTTGGTGACTCACATTCACGGCGGCGCGACGTCGAGGGTCTATTTATGCATTTTAGAATTCATGATGTTGAGTACAGAGTGACTACAACAGCCTAGATATGCCTCATCAAATACACAGACATGTTTACTCGGCCTTGACGCGAATCATAGCCTTGCCGTGGTTCTTACCGTTCAACATGTCGACAAACGCTTGCGGTGCATTCTTGAGACCGTCGGTGATATCCTCGCGGTAGTGCACCTCGCCACTCTTGATCCACTGTGGCACTTTGGTGTAAAAGTCGCCGGCGTATTTCGCCCAAAAGTCGCTGACAATGAAACCTTGCATGACCAATCGCTTGCCAACCACCTGCATGAGGTTCCTGACACCGTAAGGCGTCTGTGTGTTGTATTGGGAAATCATGCCGCACATGATGAAACGCGCGTGGTTGTTGGCGGCGTCGATTTCAGCCTCGAGTTGCTCACCGCCGACGTTCTCAAAGACAATGTCAATGCCGTCTGGGCAGTACTTCTTGAGCGCCTCCGAGACCTTTTCAGTCTTGTAGTTGAAGGCGGCGTCAAACTTGGAGTCCTTGAGGAGGCCTTCGACCTTGGCGTCGCTGCCGGCAGAACCGACCACACGCAAACCTTCGCGCTTGGCAAGTTGGCCGACAAGCTGGCCAACGGCACCTGAAGCGGCGTTGATGTAAATGGTCTCACCCTTCTTGGGCTTGCCAATCTCGTAGAATGAGGAAAAGGCAGTCATACCGGGCATACCGACGGCACTGACAAAGTTGGAAAGAGGAATGTCGCCATTGTTGTTGACGGGCTGGAACGCACCGGCCTGTTCAGCACCGACTTTGGTGTATTCGGCCCAGTCGAGCATACCAAAGACCATGGCACCTTCCTTGTGTTTTTCATTCTTCGACTCGAAGACACGGCCGACACCTTGGTTCGTGATGGGCGAGCCAATGTTGAATGGCGGGCTGTATGATTTTTTCTCTGGGTTTCGCATACGGCCACGCTGGTACGGGTCGATCGAGACGTAGAGTGTCTCAACAATGATCTCGCCATCCTTGAGCTCATCAAACTCGTAGGGACGCTCGACGTATTCGAGATGCTCGCCGGGTACGGGGAACTCTGTGGGGGCCTTTTTGAAGATGACGGCGTTGTTTGAAGAAGGCATGATGTGTTATTGACTTCGACTTGTATATGAGTAGTAAAAGAGATGGGGCCAACTGCTACTTTATAGATAGTCCTTGTTCTCATAGAAGGTCTTCGAATTCGTCCCAAGAGAGTAGCATCTCCGGCTCCACCGATTTGTCATCGTCACACGCTCTTCCTCACTCTCGCCCTGCTGTGGTGGAAGCTCGGCGAAGGAACAAAGCAACCGCCGAGAGAGAGTGGGATGCACGTGATCAAATCTAACAGACTAGCACTGAAGGCCAGCATAGAGAAAGACACGGCCAGCACGTCGACTCTCCTTATTAAGTCCCGTACTCTTTGCTGCACCCACCACAACAAGGCCATCACGATCACTGACCACGGCTGCACCAAAGCCAGCACCCGTCTCATAGCCAAGCAGACAAGGCGCAAGCGTGACATTGAAAAGGGGCCCGACACGGAGACCCCGTCTCAGCATTGGACGTGTCATCGTCTGATAGCTGCGTGACCGTTTCTTTTCCTGCGCCGCGTGTGCAATTTGCTCTGCCTGCCGTTGGATGTACAACGGTCCTGGAAACCATTTGGCAAGTAATTCCGTGATGAAGCCGATCGGGCGCTGCTTGAGCGGCTTGCGAGGCTTTTGGACCAGAGCTGGCAAGTAAAAGACGGCACCTCGGTCGAGATAGTCAGGTGCGCCGATATAGATGCCCTCGTCTTCACCAGCTGCCGTCATCGTTTCTCCGAAATGGGAAAACGCCGTTGGCTTGTCGGCAGTGATGACACGCACGAGGGTGATTGTCCACGGAACTTGCATAGACCGGCCGCTGCTGGAATGAAGGCGGGCGAGATGATAGACGCGTACTTTGCCTGCTTGAGCAAGATTTTGATGTGCTTCGTCTGGCGAGGCAATGTAGAGGAAATTGCCTACAGACAAGCTGACCCTGCCAAAGCCGGTACTGAGTCTTTGCTGCGAGGGATCTTGAATGGAAAAGATGAGTGTAGCATCTTCTATGTCCATGTTGTAGGCTGAGATACAGTGGTCGCTACCGAGTACAACGAGACCATGGACCGGCATATAGCTGAGCGACAAGCCCAGTCGTTCGTACGGTCTCGATCCCGTGAATACTCTGTCTGCCTGCGTGAGAAGGAGCAGCCGCGAGGAAGAGAGGGTTTGCTCTTCAAAAAGATAGACAGCCCCTTGTGCTTGCGGGCCAGACCAAGGAGCGAGCACTGCCAGGAACACCTTGCCACGGTGTCGAAAGACGCTCAGCTGACTGGCAATGGGCTTTCCGTCAGATGCGCCAGACTTCTCTGATGCGCGAATGGTGAGGCATGGTGTGGTCTGCATTGTGCCGTCCACAAAGCGAAAGAGCTCAATCTGATGACGCGAGAGAATGGCAAGTGTCTCATATCCGCCAATCTTTAGATTGACGAGCGACTGCCCAAAGAAGAGCGTGTCTGCTGATTGTACGTCGAGACGGTGGTCTGCAGTCGACTGATTCTTTGCGAGACCTGCAGACGAGAGTTCGATTGGAACCATGTAAACGGCACCACGCCCGACCTCAAGCTTTGTGTCTGCCTCCGTCGGCGCACCGACGGCAAGTTGAAGATAATCGCGAGTAGAGGTGAATGTCAAAGCGCTGCCAAATTGGCTGTACGGTACACTCGGTGTTAGAAACAAAGGAGTATCATGAATGTCCGTCGCCCTTGGACGGGATAGCGCGACTTGCGCATCAGCAAGACGAGTACGCTTGGCAAAAGGTTCAGTTGACAGAAGTAACAAGCCATCTTGTTCGACTGCTTGGACACGCTTCAGCTCTTCCTCGACAAGTGCCTCGAATGTGCCATGTGCGTCGTCCTTTTTGCAAGACTGTGCAAAGACGTGTTGGGCCAAGTCGAGCTGCAGCGTACGCCAAGATTTGGTTGTGCGCTGAAGAGTAGACTGTGATCGCTTTGATGGCTTACAGAAGTGCCGCATGGTTTCATTAGTCGTCAGTCTGTCACCTGTAAGCCAAGCCTCCCTCTGCCGCCAGCATGTCATTGTCGAGACGACTGCATCTTGAATCGAGCCTTTGCGGTATGTATCAAGTTGATGTACGAGAAAGGGCGATTGCCGTGCGTAATGTGTCATGAAGCTATCGCCTGCGCGGCGTAATACCGAGAGGGTCGCAAGACCACGCTTGAAACAGGTCCGGAGCTGATGGGTATCAACCTGCGCATTCGTGCGCGCACAAATTGCAAGCAAGTCTCGCATAGGGATTTCCCAAGTAGTACTCAAGTGATTGGAGCCGGTCCCATCCTGTTGAAGAGCAAAAAGATGTGCAAGAATTGTGTCACCGCCCCTGTCCAAGATGGCATGGGCGGCATCTCCGTCGCCTGCAAGGTCGACATTTGTCATGATGCGCAAGAAGCCATCGCTCGTGTGCCAGCCTGCCTCGGTCGTCTGATGAGCTGACTGTCCTAACAAGAATACGAGCAGTCTCTGACCGGATGTATCTTCTTGAATGTCTGGATATGTCTCAAGCAAGTAGTGCATGGCGTGATCAAGAAAGGATGGCTCTGCTGCAGGATCTCCGCTTGCAAGCAACGCATGACAGCCATCCCGTGAGCCCGGAAAGAATGCGCCGGGCTGAGCAGAAGCCCTGTACTTCTCCAGCCAGTTCGGGAGTGGCAGAGAAGGACCCGCAGGTGGTAAGGAAGATAGGTAAGTTGCTTGTCGAAGCACTTCAAGGGGGACAAGGACACCCGCCGACAGCACAAGCGATGCAGAATGCAGCCATAGGAAGTTCAAGTAGATGCGCATGATGGAGCGATTGACACATCAGCATAGCAGGAATGACATTTGTCTGAATGCAGATGTAGCATGAAAACCAGCAGCTGACTAGTGGTCAGATCTAGAGATGTTGCTGTGGTCTTGTCAGTCGCAATCAGACTGGCAACGACAAGCAACCAAACTTCGAAAGTGACCGCTTTACGAAACTCCTACAATATTCCAAGGGCAGACTTGTGCAGATGAGCTGCTGAGCAACGGGTCTCGCTTCATCTCTATCTGTACCAGCTCAACGAATCATTTATCAGAAAAGGCCCTTTCTCTATGGGTATTCTAGATCTAAATCCAGATGACTACATCATCAAGCCGCCCTCCTTTCAAAAGACGGCCTCTTCAAGCAAAGATGCAAGTCCAGCAAAGCCGCCGCCTATCAGGAGCAATCCGAATGTAGGCTCCTACGATTCAACTTATTCAGCCTCATTCCTGCTTCGCAACTTTTTGCCAGACTTTGACATCAAGCGCGCGAATATAGACTTTTTCGAAGACATGCTTGAGCCGGATCCACAAGCTGCCGCACGCGATCTCAGCACGAGGCCATCATTACATTGGACAGGTGTTGCGGCTGTTCGTGATCGCGAAGAACGGGAACGCAATGCGGCGAAACGCGAAGAGCGTGGTCAACGACATAGTCGACTGCCATCCGAACAGCAATGGTCGCCTGCGCTTCCCTCGCCAGGTCATGGGATGCAGCCGCGTAGAGGACCCTCTGGTGGGTCTATACAGGGCATGTCGCATGGTATGGAGGGATACAAAGGTGAAGCCATGGTACCCGACTTTGATAATCACGGCCCAAGCCATCGTCAACTCCTGCCGCCTTTTCCACTGGTGCCATTTGATGCACCAACTACCAGCTATGGTACCTCACGTTCTGATCACGATGGCAACGGCGACCGCGGCTACCCTTCAGGCCTCAAACGTAAACTTGACCCAGATGCTATCGCTGGAGACACACTCGAGCACGCCCGTCGTCGTCGTGCCGAAATCGTCGCCCGCTGTCGTGCCGAAGACGATCTCTTGCTCCGTGATCCACACGATGAAGAAGCACTCGCACGACGGGCGCATTTCCTGGATCAATTGCGTATGGAGGATGAATTAGTTGCGGGGCGTGCAAGACGGATCGGCAGTAGCGGCATGCATGGTGAACCACCGCTGCCCTTATCAGGCCCACCACCGCCTCAATCAATGCGTGTACGTCCGCCGCTGCCGCCGCCACCGGCTCAGGGCATGCAACGTGGCCATACACCACCGCGCTACCCGGGTCCGCCTCAGAACAATGCGCCTCTGCAAGCGTATGGAGGTCCACCTGTCGGCTATGGCCGTCATCCTGGTATTGATGCAAGACCACAACCACCGCAGCAGCCTACATCTGGCAGCCATACAAATGCAACGACACCGCTTGTCCTCGATCCGCGTGATCCACGTGCACGACGGCCTTCCAACAGTCATGACCGTACCGGCGCAGCACAAGCGAATGGCTCAACAGAAGCTGCCTTTAGCAACGGTGCTGCAGCAAAACCAGCACCTGCTCGCAAGAAATTTCCCAAGACGCGCTTCTTTTTCTTACAAGCGACGATGGCTGAGGCGGAAAAGGCCAAACGCGAAGGATCCTGGCTCGTACCTCATGCTGACACGCAAGCGGCGCTCTCTCAAGCCTTTCAAGGCGGTAAAGTCTTTCTTGTGCTCTATGGCCCTGAGCCTGGTCAATTGCTCGGCTATGCGCAAATGGAAGGTAACTTGGGCCAAGGTCTCAAACCGAGTTGGATGACAGAGCAACAAGCCCAGCAAGGCGCGTCTTATTTCCCGCTCAACTATCAGCGGCCTAATCTATTTTGGAGTGAAGAGGCAAAAGTGTTGATGCAAAGTGTTTTTGCACAGGCGGCAGAGACACCTGGCCTGGCAGAGATGAGCTTTGATGAGGGCAGTCGGTGTCTCAACATGATCAAGGCGACGCGCACCAACTCAAACAACGTACGTCGCGAGCAAGAAGCTAGCGGGCAGCAGCAGCAGCAGCCGCCGCCATCAAGGCCGCCGACGGGTCTGCCTCTACCCCTCGACACGGATGCCATCTCGATTCCAAAGCCGGATGGAGGAGCGGCTGCGGCTGTGACGCCTATGGAGCAGGTCATGTCGCAAGAGAGAGAGCAGGTCTCGACACCGGAAGTGCCCGAGCCTGCTGCCTATGTCATCTCAGGCTCGAAACCGATTCCTGCAATGAAAGATGCTTCATAGGCGTTGCGAAGATCTTTAAACACCTGTGAAAATGTATTCCGGTGGATGTCTTAACTCCGTAGATGTCTTCACTACTTGTAGAGCCTCTAGGGACATGTTATCCGAACCCTAACCCTGGTGCGACGATTGTTGAAACACGTTGAGTCATGTTGATTGACACTTGCAAGATCGACACGACACCCTCGGATCACATGGCGACAAAGACTGCGCATAGTCGACGAAAGCCGTTCTTGCAACACCAGTTACTTGAGTCGCTTGCGTAGCGCATTGTCATTATGGACTCGCAAGGCGCACCGCTAAATCCTCCTGCTGAAACCTCTTCTCAAGTGGCTGATCTCCGAGGCCTCTTTGAAGGCTTCCTTCAGACTGCCCAAGAGCAGCAGCGTATGGCAGCTGTCCAACAAGACCGGATACTTGAGAGCTTCCAACAGATAACCCAAGAGCAGCAGCGCATGGCAGCTGTACAACAAGAGCAGCAGCGCATGGCAGCTGACCAACAAGAGCGGATGCTTGAAAGCTTCCACCAAACTGCCCTAGAGCAGCGCAGAACGTTCTTGCAAGACTCAGCAAGACAGCAGCACATCAACCAAAATGCGGTGGAACGGTTTCCCGACATGTTGAAGGAGGCGCTTCAAAGAGTGACCTCGGCTCGAACCAAACGTGGCCACTTCTCCAACGTCAGCGAGACAGAGTGGGCACCGGTGAAGGATTTCTTCGACGACATGGACGAGGTTGAAAAGAACCGGCTTTTTCTTATCAAATTCATGCAACGGACCGGCTACAGTGCGACTCAGGCCCGCTCCATGCTGGACACGGCCTATCCTGAATGGCGTCCAGTCATCGACGGGCTCGACCCGAGCAACAAGCGCGAGCCTATCAATACTTGACAGCTCGATCAATGTGTATAGCCTAGGATACTTTCGATTACGATTTACGCTTTAATGACCTTTCCCTGACTGATGACAAGTGCTATCTTGTGGCACGAGGCTCCCCAGGGAGTGCTACGTTGCCCGGTCATTCCGTGCCAAGTACATCTACACTCGTGGCTGCAATGGTTGCATTTAGCCGCTTCGCCATTTCAACGGTCTCGTCCTCGCGCCGCGCTTGCTTGCTTTCTCGCGCGAGATGAGTGAGGGATGACCGCATAAATATTTGATCGCACTCAACACCACAGGCCAATTCCGAATTACTAGACTGCGAACTGAATTGGAAGCTTGAACATTGACTCAAAGGCCATCTTATAACAGCGCATAAAAGGGCCTCAATATGGACAAGCGGTCTATCGGGTTCGGCTTCTTTGGCAAGACCAAGGCCCGCCGCAACACGCGTACCGCTTCGGAACAGGCCGAAATGCAGGCAAAGGTGGCCATCAAGGGCAATCGTACGCATGTCTGGGGCGAAGGCGATGGACGGCCGTCATTGGAAACCTATGCTGCTCAAAGCTGGACGCAATCTGTGCCAAGTGTACCTGTTCAGGCGGTTTCTACGTCGACACAGCTTCATACGACAGCTGCAGAGGCGCAGAGTACGACCGAAAATCGGCATCTCTCAGCGCCTGCTGAACTTGCTCCACCTCTGATACGTGATCTCACTGCATTATGGTCAGCAGCGCCATCTGCTGCTACAGATCCCATGCAGCGAGATCTTCTCGATCAACCGCATTCCCCGCCAGCTGCAGAAGCTACAGCTGCAGAACCGATGACGCTGCCTTCCAGCAACCAGCAACAAACAATCCGCAAACAATTCTCATTTTGTCCATCTACGTTATCGGTGCGTGAGCTGCCGAGCGCCACCTCGCTCGGAAGTCTTCGCGGGTACGGTACAACACTGCCACAGCGCGGTTCAATGCGATCTCTGTCAACCTCCTCAAGCGGTCTTGGCACCAGTCCTGCCTATCCACGTCATTCGGCAGCATATATTGCATCTCGTTCACATACCTCGCTCTTGCCTCGATCGCGCTCTTATGGTTCTGATCGCAAATTTCAAGCAGGTTGTTCGCCAACACGGCATAGCAGCACAAGCCTCAGCATCGTCTCGGATCACCACGTGTCTATTCATGGTGACGAAGACGAGCATCACAACGATCTGAGTGTACTTGGTTTATCGCCACGCGACTCGTTGCACTACAGCCATTCATTCCTCTCGCACGGCTCTTTTGAACAGACGGCTTTTGGCTCTCAGATTGGATCCAATAGCTCACTCGATTTGCAGCCGCACGACCGAATGGCTGGTCACATTTATACACCAGCTCTACCCAATGCGCTCAGATCGACCATTCCTGTTGTAGCACCTGCGGCTGACCGAGTTTTTCGACCAGGCACGTTCAACGCCGACGAGTACGAATGCGGTGATGAGGATGATGTCTCTTCCGTCTCAGGTCTCAGCGTCTTTTCATCCCTCAGTGAATCAGACGAAATCAGCACCGCGACACCGCTGGCCCCCTCGGACGCTTCCATGATGCAAGAGTCGGCGCATGAACTGACCAGTCATGTGCATCCAGGTCTACGGCGCGGCAGTGTCAAACGTTCTATGCGCGTCAGCTATTTGGAGAATGGGCATGGCGGGTATATTGTTGAACGGCGTCATCGAAAGAGGGCTTCCTCGCCGCCGTCAATCTTGACTGATTCTGCAACCTTGGCATCCGGTCGCACGACAGATGAGGGACCCTATGGCGTCGGCCGGTCTTCCTTGGAAGGTTGCCAATCGCCTGTGGATCCGGTCGAGTTGGCCCTAGCTGAGAAAGTGCAGAGTCTCGGCGCCTTGCTGCCTGTCTCGCCACCTTACGCTGATGGCACTGGAGCGGTACAGGAAACAGGCGAGTCGGGTGAATGGATTGTGGAGCGCGAGTATATCCCCTGTGGTGTCATCTAGTCAGTACATCTCTTCCTTCTTCTTCGCGTAGGCAATAACACTTAATGATTTTGACTGACCTGGCAGTGGCAGACACAGCAATAGATGACATGAACATGACAATGCGCTTCCGCTATACAAACAAGATACGAGAAAGATCTACAAAGAAAGGTAGTATTTGCCCAATTCCGACAAGGCAGATCCATCCGACAAGACGAGCATGTTCTGCCGTCCAAGACTCTCATCGTCCACCATCAAGGCACCAAACCAGCCATACTTTTCAACCCAGTCGAGCGACTCAAGATATGGCACCGCTTGGCCCATAAAGGCCTTGACGTCTGCGGCAGACGGATTCGCAGCCGCGTTCCAGTTGGTGCAGGCGAATTCCGTCAGCCAAATCTTCTTGGCTGGGAAGGCGGCATGTACGGCCTCGAGCTGAGACTTGAGGAGTGACATGCTCGGACCGTACCAATGCAATTGAATCACATCAAGACTGTCCACGAACCCATCACTACTCGCAAGACCCATGAACTCTTTGAGCCAAGGAAGACCGCTGCCTGCATTCGTCACAGCCGGCGTCGTCAAAAGACCCAGCGCGCCAGACTGGCGCAACGGCACAAGCGACGTCTTGTAAGATGCTGCGGCCTCGGCAGGTGACATGAGGGCTTGTCCAGGCAAGTCTGGCTCATTGAAACCCAACAAGGTCGAACCCTTGGGCAACGTGGCCACATTCTGCATATTGTCACGCGACCATTGCTGGGGCAAGTACTCGGCCGTCATGCCTGGACTATCACGACTGTTCCAGTTGAAGTACCAGTGAATACCGGCGACTTTGCTAAAGAGCGGCGCCATGCTTTCAGAGTTGGCACTCGGCCATGCGAGTCCCTTCTTGCCACCTTTGGAGGAAGACACGGGCGCGACCGCAGGCGCAAGCGCAGCAGCAGGGGTGGCGACGGGTTGTGGGCTCGTGGTGGTGCGCAAGGTCGACAAGGGCGTCGGCTTGGGTGTCGTTGGCGCCGGCGCTTGTACGACATTATCAGCCGCCTTGACTGCCAACGGTGCTTTTGCTGTCGGCAGCGCCTGGCCAGCTGTGCTCCAGTACGTTCCCGGAACTAGATTGTCGCCGGCGGTCATGGTGATGTACTGCGTGACAAAGTTGGTGATGTAGACGACATTGTCATCTTCGGCGGCAATCACGGCGCGAGCGTGGTGTTGGTGGGCGACCGGCATGGGCCCGCCAGGGGCAGCTGCAACGGATTGCAAAAGGGCTAAAGCCGACATGAATTGAGTCCACTGCATGGTTGATGTTGCTAGATTGTTGAAGAAGATTGAATGAAGAAGAAGAGCACTGAACCAGCAGCGCTATATAGTTGAGGTAAGGTCCCTGAAGGTGAACGTCGCGCGTTGCAAAGAGTGGTGCCGCTTGAATTTCGAGTGACAGTTCAAGAGTACAAAGAAACTTTGGAAGGCGATGAGCAGGGCCACTTGCTTTTGATGCGCTGCGAGCTAGGCTGTGTAATCAGTAGCACAGAGCCAGGGGTTTGTTGATGTAACGGCTCGACGAAGGGAGGACCATCGCCTAGCTATGTATGCCGTCAGAAAGGAGGAGCTATGCCCCTCTTACCAGGCGGTTTCTTGCGTCTGGGCGGCAGCGATCAGGAGGCACCGGAGAATCCCATGGTCAAGCTAGTGGGAAAGCCATGTCCCGCCAGTAGATGCATGCCACGCTCCCTCGCTGCGGCAGTGCTGCCTGCGGTGGTGAGCGTAAGCGTCAGAGTAAGACATGGGCGTCTGGTTAGCAGTTGGAGCCAGGGCCAGGTGCTTTGGCTCGCGGCGCGCATGATCGCGAATTTTGTTTGACTCCTCGCGGCGGCGATTCGCGAATGAGGGCGGCAGACGGCAGCCACGACGCATAGTTGACCCCTCTCTGGAACTTTGTGCCAACAAGCATGTCAAGATCCGATCACACCTTTTAACAAGGCCATCACAGAAATCAGAGGTGGCGTTGGCCAACTTGGCCCCCATTGATCAACGACATTGACTTGCTTGATCTCCGCAGCGCTTGCCATGATATCAGGCTTGCGATCTGAGAGCGGACCGACTACGCCTTACGCCTGCAGGGCACAGACTGATGATCAGCTGCGGCCTGAGCCAGCGTCTACGCTGGCCCACCTCAACTCGCAGGTCTGAGAACGTGGTCTGCAAGACTGGTCGCCTGTCGCCCTGCCCAACCGATGCTTTGCCGCCCTTGTAGACTGTAGTTGCTGTATTCTCATAGCCGCTCTAGCGCTTGACGCGCGTGCTGAACGGCAAAGCTGAGACATCAAGCTGCATGAAATCTGGCCCGTGTTCACGAGCATGGTTCTCGATGGAATGGCGCAAGCAGGGACGCAGCTATAGCGCCTGGGACTTGCAACTGCATTCGCAGGCACGCATACGCCTACTCAATGAGCCTGGACACAAGCCTTGTCGTCGCTGACAACGTTCAAGGAAGCTAGGGTTTTTTTTGATTGACATGTGCACAGATCTGAAGCAGCAAGGTACATGAATCACTAAAGCTAAGGTCTTGCAATTGCCACAGACGCATACTGAGGATCCTATCGTCAGTCCCAACTCCCTAGGCCACAATAGAAGCAGTAAGAGTAGGTATAGCTACAGGCGTGGCGCGGCTCCGCTGCCTTGGCGCCCACATAAGACAAGATTATTGAGTTTTGTAATTGGGCGCGATGTCTTGGAGTCTGACTCGACTTCAGCATGCATATGCGCACAACACAAAGCTACCGAACCACTCTTAGTCTAGGCACCAAATGATCTAGCATCACACACGCTCATGTTTAAGCCTGCTCTATACCACGGCTGTGTACCGTTTCGCTATGCTACAAGTTACAAAATGACTGCTTCGGTTGAATTGAGCGCCGATGCCGCTCACTACTGTACATTTTAAAAGGACTGCCAAGGCATGCATGGCTCATGCAGTATCCAAGCGTTGTCTGTAGCCAGCACGGCGTTTGAGCCTCGCTGGTGGACTCTCGATCGGCGTCATGGACAAGCGGCCCACCGTCAAAGGCGACAGCTCCTTGACACCCGCTGGTCGCCCTGCCGCCGCTGCAACGGACACGCTCGTTGATGGCGATCGCATGCGTACAGTCACCATGGCATTGTTGAGGGTACCATTCGCTTGTTCTTGCAAAACTGGCTGCAAGGGGCCGCCATCTGCAAGCTGACCAGACACAATACGGCCCGAGGCGCGCGTGATGGTGCAGGCATTACCGGGTGACTTGTTTGGCGTTGCATTGCGAAGACTACCATTTTTTAGCTTCTGCTTTGGCGTTGCGGCCTCAAAGCTGCCCTGATCTGTCGAGCGATTGGGTGTCAGGGGCGCCTTGTTCTCATCATTGTGCGACTTGACAAATGCGCGCGTTACTGGCGATGACGAGGGTGCGAATGGCGAGATATGCTTGCGCATCGTCTTGGCGTACAAAGGCTTAGCATCCTCACCACGATCGATGATTGGCATTTGAAAGCGTTCACCCAACCGACGACTTGACCTGCTGAAGGGACTCGGCTGCGCCATGCTGGTCTCTCGACCGAAATCTGGTGCAAATGGCAGACGCTTGCTCAAGTGTGGGTTCATGCGCAATGCCGGCCGTTCGGTCTTTTGCAAGCTCATTGCAGTCATCTTGGCAGGCTGATAGGCTTCGAGAGATGGCAAATTCATGGGTGCAGATGAGCGAGCTGTCGCAAAGTCCTTGGTGCGCGGAATGGTGCCACGACGGGAGAGATGTTGCTTCGAAACACGCAAGACAGGTGCACAGGTGGCTTGCGCGCGGGTCGGTGCTGGCCGGATTGTTTCCGTCGAAGACGTCGAAGAATTCAGCGCTGGGCCCTCCGGTACAGCAACGGGCTCAAATTTGAAGAGACGCAAGCGCGATGTGCGAATGGAGCAAGGCAACGGTGATACTGGTAGAGGATGCGCTGGGTCACTGTACTGAAAGAAACTTGGGTCTGGCGCACGCGGTGAACAAGGACGCAAAGGCGACGATACAAAATCCGTTGCAAAAGCGATACTTTGCTGTCGTCGCTGCGACCGAGGTGTAATGTTTGGATGCGATGCATTCGCGAGCAAGAATCGATCGCGCGCCTGTTGCTCTTCGCAAGACTGGGCACGTGTCCAGAGCCGGTTTTGAGCCATGTCCTGCGCTTGTCGCTTTGGTTGCCACAATCTCTCACAGATCGAGGTTGGGGGCTGAGGCCGATGCTGAACGTCACGCGATTGCTCGAGCACGAGGATGTGCTTGCGACTTGCGGCAAGTGCCGCTTCAAGCTCACGAATCCGCGCATCAGCAATCTTGTCGAGAGAGAGCTTTTCGACAAGCACCTCGAGTGCCTGAAACCAGTCTTCATCGCGTTTTTGCTGATCTGCTGCATCTGAAACGCAGCCGCCGAGGTTTTGAAAAAGGGGTGGTAGTGGGCAACCGTCAAGATCCGGCCGCATGTATTGCGCATCGGTGAATTCATCCGAGTCGAGCATGAAGGAGTTGTGCAAGCAGTAGTCAGGCGTCATGGGCGCTTTCCATGCTGGTCAGCATCTCATCTTGAAGTGAGTAACATGGGAAAACTTACAGGAACAGGTCTCGGCATCTTGCACCGAGCTCAAGCACTCCAGATCGGGATCTGTGTTGCATACGGCGCCACAATCTGATGAAAGCTCTGCACCCATTCGAGGCATTGGTTGATTCATGGCGAGAAAGTCGGTTACCTGCTGCTCAAGCGCAATCGAACGACGTGTCAGTTCCAAGTCATAGGACACGGGCGACATGGGCGTCGGTGACGAACAAGGCGACGGCATAGGCGATGAGATGGACGTATCACAGCCCTGTAACACGATCGGCACGCTGTCAAACGCGTCGGATACAGTACGAGGGAGATCGTCTTGCATGAGCCAAAAGGGAAGCGGTCCAAGGTCTGTTTCGAGCATGGCGACATAGGCTTGTCGCTCGTGGTCGGCAACCATGTCCAGACACGATGCTTCACCTGCAGCCAGCTCCTCCTCGTCATTGTCCACTTCCGCTTCGAGCAAGGTGACTTGCTGTACGTCTTCCCGGATGGCAAGTTGCGATCTCTCGGCAGGTTCGTTCTTTTGCTCAGAAGTATCCACCTGCTCCGATACGGTCGAACTGCGCGTCGTCTCACCTTGCGAGGCTTGCAAGACGGCAGCAAGACTTGGTCGTGCCCTCTGCCTCGTTGTCAAGGCCGTGTCCATCTGTACATCTTGCGCCTTTTCATATGCAGGCGGCGCATCCGTTTGCCGCGCGCTGGTACGAGCCAATGTTGGCGTGACAAGGTCAGAAACAGCCGGACGTCTTTGACGCACGGTGTTGAAGCGCATTCGCGCTTGAAGTTGCGCATTGTAATGCGGCAGCACGCTTGCTGCTGGTCCGCTCGTCTCAATGGTGGTTGACAAGTTTGGTTGAGTAGCCGAGAGCGAGCGTGGCAGCGTGCTGGCCATGTTACTATTACGCTTGCGCTTGCGTTTGACAGAGGCGAGTCCGTCTTGACTTGCAATGAGGTCTGCATAAAGCACGTCGCGCGACATGTCTCTTGCGTGGCTCCTGGCTTTTTGAGCGATGAAAGGAAAGGAATTGTCTATATCAGATCCAGAAAGAGATTAGAGGATGATGAAGAAGAAGAAGAAGAGTAGGAGCGATGAGAATGTCTGTGGATACCTAGATGGTATTGTAGCTGGTCAAGGTCGAGAACACGGAAGAAGACAAAAGACATGGTCAGAGAGGAGACAAAAGGACAGAAGCTACAAGATACAGAAGAAGAGATGAAACTACAGAGAGAGCAACGTGCACACCTCGAGCTAGACTAAACCAAGATGCCACTTGTCGAAGAGCGCAAGGGATACCGATGCCCCTTGAGATGTGCACCTTCATTCTCTTTGTCAACACCGACACCTTGCTCAAACACGTGGTTGACTGTCGCTGGATAGACCGTGGTATCTGCAAAGACTGTGAAGGGACTGTCATGCCAGTTGCGCGTCGTCAACCGAGCTGGTGCCGTCGCTGTCGGATCTGGCAGGGTCGACAGAGAAGCACAGGTAAGACGTGGTCTTGGTGGTGTCAGCAGTGCCTGTAGATCATTCCTTGCCGTCTCTACAGACATAGACGCAGGTCGTTGAGCTGGATGCGGTGGTAGTAAAGCGCGTTGACTTGCAGGAAGCGGATGGTCTGCCTTGACACTGAGAATGGCGCGTCGTGCCATTGCTTCTGCCACTGGAGCATCTTGCTTGAGTGGCGATGGCGAAATGGGCGGTACAGCAGGTGGCGTCAAGAAGAGCAATGGGCGCACGCTCCTTTGGTCTTGTTGGTTTGATCCAGATCGACCGACTGGCAAAGAGACGCTGCGTGTTGCCGAGGCGCGTTTACGAGGACTCGTGCTATTCTCGCGCATGACAGGCGCCATCTGTGCTCTTGGTGTCTCGACAGAGGCACCGGGAAGAGGACGTTTGAGAGGCGAGCTGAGGAGACGCGGCGTGCGCAGAGACGGCGGTTGCTGAAGCTGTGCTTGTGCTGGACTTGACATGGGCAGTCCGCTCGAGGGAGGACGCAGGAGAGGTGAGCTCATGAGTGCTGTTGTCTTGATGCGCTTGAGCGGACTACGCGTGAGGCCTTTAGCTGGGGTAGAGGAAGGGTGTTCTCGAAGGATGTTGTGTTTGGCAAGGGCATCCTTCTTGGGCGAGAGTGGCACTCTTGCAGTTGGTGTCTTGGTCTGCATGGTCTACTGTAGAGCGAAAGATAGCAAGAGACGTGATCAAGATATAATACAAGCTTCTGAAGTAGATGACAAGCTAGCGTCACGAACAAACTAACCTAGGTAGTCAGGCTTGGTGGTGTCTGTTGCTTTACAAGCCCTGGAGGATACTCGAAGAAGTCGGAGTGCAGTCCGTCGTCAGTCAGTCGCGTCGCGTGTCGCGAATTCAAAAGGAAAACAACAACCTTGGAATCCATGGATAATAATATTACAACACAGGGACTAGTTTGACTTGTGACTTGAATCTGCAGAGGATCAATCCTAAAGAATCGCTTGCTATGTACTCTGGCTACGACAGTGCCTATTTCGAGATGACCTAGTTCTGTAGCTTATTCTTGAGCACAGCCCACATGAGCCGTCCACGCTGCGTCCTAGCCGCCAACGTCAACAAAAGCAAAATCAACGGCCACTTGAAAAACAAGGTCGAGTACTGAACGACATCCTTGCTCCAAGCTACCCAAGGCATCCATCGGCCGCGCAAGTTGAAGACGGCCCCTGTGCGCTGCATAAAGGCCAAAAAGTCACCGGTGCTGTCATCGGATGAGGGAAAGACGTCAATGACACCTTGTGACGGTTCCATGATGGACAGAGCCCGTCCATTAGCTAGGCAGAACTCACTTGGCTTGTCCTCAACAGGTGCAGGACACGTCAACAGCAAAGCGGCACGAACGACATCGTTGATGTCGGCATAGATAGTGCCCGCGAGCACGAGCTTGACTTTTGCATCAATAATGCCCGTCTTGACGAACCAAGGGTGGATACTGTTGACACGAATACCTTCTGCAGGACTCGTTCGGCGCAAGGAACGCATGAGACCGAGCATGCCGTGCTTGGCAGCCGTGTACTCGGGTGCACCAGGAATCTCACCGAGCGACGCCATTGATCCAATCAGCACAAGACTCGAATCACGCGGCTTGTTTTTGTGACGCGGACTAGCGCTGTAGGCTGGCGAGCGACGGAAATAGTAGTGTGCCAGTTTTGCCGTAAAGAATTGCGAGCGCATGTTGATGTCGAGCGTCTTGAGACCGGGTTCATTCAAGTTGTCCTCGAGGAAGAAGCCAATCTCTGTAACACCAGCATTGGCAACGACGATATCGATACGGCCGCCGCCGCCGGGGATTTCAGAACGTTTAAAAGCCACCTCAAAGAGGTTGCATTGGTCTTTCCAGCTCAAGTTGTTGCACTGCACAAACCACAGGCGTGGGTGTGCAGCCGCCAGCTTTTCACCATTCACCTTGTCGAGATCGCCAATCGTCACATAGCAGCCCAATTCGAGATACTTGAGCGCCATCTGTCGACCCAAACCACCGGCACCGCCTGTAATCACGGCATGTTTACCCTTCAGGTAGGCGACATCTGGGTTGCCTTTTGTATAGATGGGTGGCGAAATGAGCGCCTTGCCACGCGAGACGTACGTCTTGAATTGCTCCTTGGCTTCATCACTGCCATCTGGGAAGGACTGGGGTGGATCAGGACCGACAAAGTTTGGGAAGGATTGGGCTTTGCTGAGGGCACTTTGTGCAACCGGTTCTTGGGTGGCTGATGCAGGTGCGCTACCGGCGATGTTGGTGGTGGCCTTGCCTGTTTCTTGAGGTGCAGACATGGTGTGTTGGTGGTAGAGCCTAGAAACGGACGAGGTGACTTATCAATGAGCTTGATCGGCAGCGGGCCGGCTCTTTGTGCAAGGCAGCGTCACCGGCGGATTAACGTTCCCCAGCCGCTTCTCTAGGTACGCTTTGGCTCATCTGTGGAGTCGAAAATCCATCTGGAGAAATGGAATGCGGGGGATGAGATGCCGCCGACAGAAACTCCGAGCGCCGGACTCGAAGTCGAATACCAGCAGCAATTGCAATCGATATCGAGTGCAGCTGTTCAGTGTTCAGTGTACAGGCCCTGCTGTGCCGTGGAAGGAGTCTGTGCGATGAGATGATCGACCAACGGGTAGTGATGAATCTATGATCGACAGACACGGGCACTTAAATACTAAATTGTCTAAGGAGACCCCTACTTGGCAGCAGCCTCAATCTTGGCATTCACCTGCGCCCACTTCTTGAAGCGAATGCTCGACACCTCAATAAAGCCAGTCGACCAAGCCGGGTCAAAGCCACCCAACTGATCCATCGAAGCACCTTCCTCGTCGTACAACGAAAAGGCTGAAGAACGGCCCAAGATGCGCACACTACCTTTGTAGAGCGACAGACGCACATTGCCCGTGACACTCACCTGAGACGCCTTGATAGCTGGCAGTAACATTTGCGTCAACGGTGAAAAATAGGCACCGTTGTAGAGCAGTTCTGAGAACTTGGGCGTGATGAATTGATCTCGTGTTGAACGCACATCGCGATCGAGCGTCAATCCCTCGAGATCAATGTGGGCCGCACGCAAGATGGTCAAGGCCGGTGTCTCGTAACAGCCGCGCGACTTGACACCAATGAATCGGTTCTCAACAATGTCGATACGACCAACACCGTGCTTGCGTGCAAGCTTGTTAAAGGTCAAAAACATCTCGAGCGCATCCGTGGACGCTTCGCCTTCAGACGAGACAAGTTTGACAGGGACACCTTCCTTGAAGTCAATCGAGAGTTCCTCGGGCGTATCAGGCGCCTCGGTTGGGTCAACTGTCAACTTCCACATATCCTTGGGCGGCGTCGTGTCGGGGTCTTCAAGGATGCCAGCCTCGTACGAAATGTGCGCCAAGTTTTCATCCTCCGAAAAAGGCTTTGCCGCTGTCTGCGAGACGGGGATGCCACACTCGGCGGCGAAAGCAAGTAAGGCGGATCGGCCCACGAATCGGTTGTAAAAAGCTGGGTCACGCCAAGGTGCAATGACCTGGATATCAGGCTTCAATGCGTAAAACGCAAGCTCGAATCGGACCTGATCGTTACCCTTGCCGGTACAGCCGTGCGAGACAAAGCCACAGCCTGTGCGTTCAGCAACCGCAATCTGGGCACGGGCAATGATGGGTCGAGCGAGGGCCGTGCCGAGCAGGTAGACGTTCTCGTAGATGGCGTTACACTGAATGGCCGGGTGGCAAATCTCCGTGACAAACTCCTTGCGAACGTCTTCAATGTGAACCTCCTTGCAACCGATCTTGAGGGCCTTGGCGCGGGCGGCCTCAAAGTCTTCCTCTTGACCAATATTGGCCATAAAGGCAATCACCTCGTAGCCTTGCTCAATCAGCCAGCCAGCGATACATGAGGTATCGAGGCCGCCAGAGTAGGCGAGACACACTTTTCCTTTGCTCATCGTTGCTGTTCTATAGGTTTGGGAGAGGGATCTGAGGCACGATTGAAGGTACGATTGATCGTTGATAGTCGCTAGCTGTCCAATGTCCAACGTCGATGGATGCGAGAGATAAGCGGGAAAGTCTCACGGTTCTGACATCTGGCAATTGCGCAAGTAAGAAAATAGAAACAACCCAGGAACAGTCATTCTACAAGTGCACAGCTATAGCTATACCTTACTGCTAGCACTACTTATAAACCTACTGCTATACAAAGACCAAGCTCATTGAGTCAAGCAAGCTTCTACTATGGAAGGCAGACAACATCAAAACATCTCTTCACAGCCAAAATTCAAGATTGTGCGCTCTTCCCTTGCTGCCAGGCGCTCTGTCGCTGAAGGTTTACTCTCTGCCCATGTCTAATTGAATAGCTACCTGGAGCCGCAGCAGATGGCACAGCTTCTACCTTTCAATTTGCGCATGAGGACCATACGCTCGGCAACACACTACGCTATATCATTATGAAAAAGTAGTTACTCTATGCCCGCTGAGTTGCTAGACTAACCCGCCAGTCCTGAAGTCGAATTTTGCGGCTACTCCATTCCACACCCTTCAGAACCTCTCATGAACCTGCGCATACAAACCCGGTCGACGGATCATACAGCACTCGTCGCTCTCGAAAAAGGCCTCGATGATCTCGTTGATCTCTGCGACGTCGTCCAAGAAAAGTTTGAAGCAGAACTCGATCATATCGGACGGACATAGCCGTCGCTTCCCTAGCCGGTGCATACCTTACAATGACTAATAGTACCTTCCTACGATCGCAGCCGTAATTCCATGACAATCTGCCTTCCTTGCTTGAACGGATGCGCCATGGCAATCAAGACACCGCGCGAAGCCGCCTCGACGCTCGCGCCGCCAAAACCGCTACTACCCACGAGTCCGCCGCCGGCACTACTACAAGGCAAGATGCGCACATCTTTACCCGTGATGACCTGTCGCAGCCTTCGCTTCTCAACATGCCAAACCTCGACGAAATTCGGACCGGCAGCAACGATATACGAGCCGAGCAAGACCGCATGTTGTGGTCGACCTTCCCATTCAAGTGTATACGCTCGTGACAGCTGACCATACTTGTCGACAAAGAGGGCACAGGCTGTATAGCAACACAGAAACTCGCCTTCGACAGTATGACCCTGTGCATCAGGTGGACCTTGAGCGAGTCGATAAGTCCCGAGCGGCCGGGCGCCATCGATGCGTGCCTTGAGTGACGCCGTGACGGGAGATGTCAAATCTGGAATCGTCATTGGCTGCTTCGAATCGAGACTGAGAATCTCAAAGCCGCGCGAGCAATGCACACAAATCGTACTGCGGAGGTATTGCATGCCGTAGCAATCGGTTGGAATGAAGAATTGGTCAAAATCGCGGAAAAAATCGGTGCCGCTTGAGCTTGACTTTTTAAAGAGGGATCGCGTATCTTGCTTGCGTCCGACGACGGGTTCGAGCGCCTTGAAGACTGAGTTGCCACTATTGTTAATATCGCCATGAAATCATGATGACATACTTGTCCTTCTTCTTAAACACCACAAGCAAACGGTCCTTCATGACGCCGACCTCAAAGAAACCAACATTGTTGCTGCCACTGAGCTTCTGTGGTGCACGCTTACGCTTTTGTGAAGCCTGTGCGTAGAGCAAGTCGTCGAGATGATACGCCGTCAAGCTTTTGTCTGCCAAGACCATGGCACAGCCAAATTGCTGCAAGACTGCCACTTGCGTGACGCGAGGAAACGCTGCTACTTTTCGCCAAACGGGTGAACCATCATGGCTGATGACGGCGTGATAGAGTCCATCATCCGTGCCGAGCATGAGTACCTCATCCTCTTCTGCATTGCGAAACATGGTGGCACATTGAACGCGAGCCCACGTCAAGGGCTGTGCTGAACGTGGCGGTTCCGCGGTAGCTTGCTGAAGTGCCCATTCGACTGTGTTCTCAGGCGGACGCAACCAAGCTGGATTGAGTCGCTGATCTTGCCCGCCCGATGTCGGTACGCCGCCAGCTAAGCCAAGACCCTCGGTGCCGTAACTTCCAAAGGCATCTGTTGCACAGAGATGCGCCACAAACGGTTCAGCATGCTTGTACTTTTCAAAGCGACGCTGTTTCGCTTGACGAATGGCATCGACCCACGCCTGTCGTGCTTGCCGCGACTCGGCATAGAGCGTCCATTTCTCATCGCCGTCTTGCTTTTCCCATCGGCCGGCGTGCTTGACTGTGAATGGAAACAACATTTTCGAACCGTCGCGCGGCGTTGCTGGTGTGCCGGTCGAGGTCAGGGTCGGTGTGATGGACAGTTCGCTTGGCGACTTGATGGAGTCAACCATGGTCAGCGTTGACTCGATGGTCGATCGCCGTCCTCGGTCATCCAAGGGCGACGCCACGCTATGTGTCATGGTACCGCCGAGGAGCTTGGACGTCGATGCCTTGTAAATCACCTCGTCAAAGTCCTCAACGAGCAGGTAATCAATCGGGATCGGCGGTCGTGACAAAACCCGCTGGGGTCCATCGCGTACACTTTTCAAGCAGAGCATGTAATGATCCAGCAAGACAATCTCGCGCATTTGCCATTCAAGATGGGAATCCGACTTGCGCTGTAAATGCTCGCGTCGTAGAATCACGCGCCCTTCTTCAAGTAGGCCGAGTTCACGTTTCGGTACGCGCCAGACGAGTTGCTCTGATAAATCCAAAAGCATGATTTTGTTTTCAGCTCGCTCGACACTGCTGTTGCAAGCCTGACAAACTTCTTGAATCGCCGCAATCGCTTGACTCAGCACGGCATGCTCTGAGTGGTCCGTTGGCGTCTTTTTAAGGACATCAGCAAGGAGCAAAGCATACCGTTGCAACCGCCGCGTCGGCGCACCCATAAAACTAAACAAGTCGAGCTTTTTCGTCCTTGGATCTTGTGCACAGCGCGCCAACCAGCGTTGGACTGCTGGGTCTCGCGCTTTTCGCATGCGAATGGCGCGGTCGGCATGGCGCAGGTTGGCGGCGTAGGCGAGGTAGGTGTCGCGAGCAAGGTCGAGCCAGGGTAGAAAGAGATGGCCAATATGTTGGATGCAGGGGCCTTGTTCTGCTTGACACGCGCGCAGCGCTGGCTCGAGGTGCTGGGCGGAGAGGACAATGAGACGTGGCACAAGACCAAAAAGCAGCTCGGCCACTTCAGGCTGGCCGATTTGACCGGCGACAAAGGACTCTTTGAAGACTTGATCGAGTACTTGGAGCGATTCGAGATAGTCGCGCTCCGAGTAGACGACTTCGTGGATTTGGTACTGTCGCTGAATTTCGTCCTTGGACAAACTCTTGAGCGGTTCCGTTTCCATTGATAGACCCCAAAAGGCCGCCCAGTCTTCTGGATTGGTGGCATCCACCTTGTCGAGTCGCACAGGTAATGTACGCGAACAGCGACAGGCATAGCAACGCGGCGCATTGGGCAGATCGACCTGACAGCGTGGTGCATAGCACCCTCCGCCCGTCAATAGCGGCAAAACGCCATCACCCACATCCAGCGCGAATCGCAGTGTTTCTGCATCTTGTTCAATCTGGACCAACTCGCCAGCAGAGAAGAAGGAAGCGAGCAAGCTCCGGGCCGCCCTTTCGACATGAATTGAAGAAAGCGTTTGTACATGATGTGTGAAAAGGCCAACCAGCGCCGCGATAATGACTTCAGCTGTCGGCTCCTGTAAGATGGTGTACAGCCAAAAGAAAACACCAGATCGAGACCATACCTGCGTGCAGCTTTCGTAATCAGCCGCTGAAAATACCTGTCGGACAGTTTCCTTCTTGAGTGGTGGCGCCTCTACAGGTGCAACAGGCTGTGTATACTTGGATGGACGACGACCGAGTCGCGTACTTAGTTCTTCAAGCGTGACGGCCGAGGCTCGTCGATTCTCAGCAGCATGCGAACGCGGATAGGTAGCGCCATGCCGTACCGCTTGACCCGTTCCATTTGATTCTCGCACAGACGGCAAAGGGCGGCTCGATGGCGTTGGACGGCCTGGCAGGCCACGCAACGTCTCGGCAGATTCTTCCAAAAAGGCATCGAGCGATGACTGCGAACGCGTCAGGCCTGACTGTGGCGCGCCCGGGAAGGTTGGCAGAGAGTCAGATCTTGGAATCGAGGGCGGCTTGGTAGGTGATTGCGAGCGTGAGTGGGCAAGCAGCTGGCTGGCGTTTGGGATCGGTGGAAGGTGCTTGTGCCTATTTGAAGCACTCGAAGCGCTTGAATGGCGGTAGAGATTGGCATGCGCTTGCTGATGGTAGACGGCCGACGCAGGATCCCAAGCGGTCACAGATTCATCGCTGTTGAAACTATAAGCACCATTGTAGCTGGAGTTGTTGTACTCGCCCGGTCTTGGGAGCGGCGTTGGCAGCGGTCGCGTAGACTGTGAGCTGTATGGCGCGTACCTGCTATCGTCGTCATATGTTGTGTAAGCGAGGCCATTATCTGGACCTGCATTGTCCGTATACGTCGTCCCGTTGACAAGCGAGCCATGCGCATCTACCTGTGCCTCATACGCATCGTAAAAGTCAACAGGATAAGGCTGCTCGAGCGGCTGTTGATATAGATTCTCATATACTTGCCGAGCAGCCTGCTGCTGTTGCCAAGAGGGCGCATCATCACTTTCATCGACTGATCGCCGCGGAAGATGAAAGCCACCTGATCGTCGACGATGGCTACCTGCGTCACTTTGCCGACGTTGAAAGGCCGGCACGTCGTCGTCATTGCTGATGGGACGATAGTCGACTGGTGCATCGGGCATGCGGAGCATCGGCGGCGGTGGCGGCAGTGGGCGGCCTGCGCCTGACTGACCGCGCACATGACTAAATGCATCCGTCAATAACGGCGGCTCGACCTCTTGAAACTGATTGGCAACTGTATAGTCGCCATAGCTTGGCGTCGTCACGGCCTCACCGAGCGCAAACGCGTCTACTTCGTCTTGATAGCTTTGATAATGGCCTGAATAGCTTGACGCATAGCTGGCCTGTCGCGCGAGAAAGGTTGGACTATAGGAGCTTGGTTTCGGCGGCCGTTGCGGATAGCCGCTCATCGATACACTCGTACGTGGATCAAGGGCACCGTGGCCGGTCGCGCTGTTCTGATGCTCAGAGCTTTCTACTTGCGGCAACAAACTGAATCAGGAAGGCAACAAGGCGAGCTCCTGGGTCAGGAGGTGCTCTGGCAAACCAATATAAACACGCGCCGGCGCTGTTGTTTGCTGCGATCGCTAGCAATAGAAGCTGAAGAAGGACACGTCGCGAGATACAAAAGGCTCGTGTCGCTAAAGAAGGAGTGGTTGCGACCTCTGCGACGCTGCGGTCGTTGAGGCACTCTTGGGCCTTGGCGCTATGCAATGATTGCGGCTTTTCGTACCTAGGTAATGGTTGCGGCGGTGATGTCGTCTGGGGCGCAGTCTGACAGCTACCTAGCCAAGCACTGATCCATGGATAGCTCAATCAAGTGAGCTATGATCTATGTGATATCTCCTAGATCCATGCAGAAGACTAGAGAGATGGGCCCGCGTCAAGACGGGAGATCAAGCACATACTTTCAAAGGTATCAAGTACTTTGAGTCGTGGCATCGAGCTTGTCGACTGATGCGCAACCATGTAGCAACAGGCCTCTAGCGGGCCCTGCCACCTAATCTAGTCTAGCGGATAGAGCACATCTTTTTGTATGTAGCCTCATCTTCTTGTACTAATTCATCCACGCTGAGCCTAGAGGCCCTTGTTCATAGTCAAGATGCAAGTATAGGTATAGCGAGTGCCTGTGAACAAGAAACAAACGAAGCGACAGACCAACACCACGAGAACGAGAAGGAGAGGCCCTTCCGGAGATAAGCACAAGCCTCAGCCAGGCGCATATCAGCAGGGCCTGTCTCTCTCGACAAGAGCTGCTTCTCTGCATTTGATCAGCCGGCCGCCGTCGAAGAGCAATAAACACAACAAGGTGAACGGCCGTCAAACTCCGCGCGACAACAAGGCCATCCATCCCCGATCGCCCGCTGCAATCACTGTCATACTGCGCGTTGCTACGTTCATTGCCGACATACGAAGACAGTTTTGATTCCTGCGCATCAACGTCATCATGGCTGCGCGGCAGGACGTCTTTCAAAACATCTTTGGCAACGAGCGCGTCGCTGATCGGCCACAGCCGCCGCCGCAGCAGCAGCAACAGCCTATGCAGCAGCAGCCGTATCAGTCAAGTGGTCATCTTCCGCCCAGGTCCCATATGAACGGGGCGTCTCGCGATGATGCATATCGGACCCGATCCCTCAACACAGCCAGCGGGTCTTATTACCCACAACAACCAGGCTTGCAGCCACAAGCGCCGGCTCATGGGGTGTATCATCCAGCCGCGGGGCCACATCCAGCCCAGCAAGGACAACCTCAGATTGTCCCTCAAGCAGGGTTCAGAAGTATTTTGCCCGGTCAACCGAATACGCCCGGTCAAGCTGGCTATGGCACCTACGACCGGCCACAACACCTGCCAGGTGGTCGTATGGTGCCTCCACATGCTGCATCGGATGCGCAACTCCAAGGTCATCTCCAGCCGCCGTATCCGTCTGGTGGCCGATTGCCATCTGGCACTCATCAGCAACAGCCGCCGTATCCGGCTGTGCCAGTGCAGCGCATGCCGTCAGAGTCGTATTTCCGACCCGGCATGCGGATACAACCGTCTTCGGGCGGTAGCCCCTATTCGTCGTCGCAACATCCGCAGCAACATCAGCAGCAGCAACAGCAGCGGCTTCATCAGCCGCAACAAGCGCATGTCTACGACTATGAACGCGCTCAATCGCTTCAGTCGTCGAATGAACGGCCAGTGATGGCACGGCCGAATACCGGTGGTCGACCCAGTCAGTCAGGCTATGCCGCCTCGCCCATGCAGGAAATACCACCCATGCCGACTGCGGCTGGCTATGGCGCAGGAGGTCACCCACAGCAACCGATGGGATTTCCAGAAGAGAACGGGCCAGGCACATTGTCTCGTCGACCAAACGACACGCGTCAGGAGAATGTGTTACCGTCCATCGATCACCTCCGCCTTCAACCTCGCACCGGCGGCATGTCTGGCACGATCCTCGAAGAACCTGGCGCGCGTGCAACACAGCCGAACCGCAGCTTCTCATCATCAACGCAAGCAACGCAAGTCGGTAAATTGTCTGATTCAAGAAGTTACAGCATGACCTCGACCTCGACCAAAGTCACGCAAGACCGCACCTTTAGCTTCTCCGCCGCTTCAACCACTACGCTGCAAGAGAAACGGCCATCGTACGCGTCTGGCAAGTCGAATCATGCCGGCGGGGGCAGTGGCGGCCAGGCTGTCTATACCACCTCAAAACGAGCACCCATGGTCTATCCAGCGCTCCTGTCGCGTGTCGCCGACGCATTCCGTCAACGCATCCTTCTCTCTGAAAAGCACAAGGACGGCCTCTCCTACAAAGATGCCTTTCTTGGTTGCGATGCCGTCGATGTGATTGCTTACATCATCAAGACGACAGACCGCAATCTGGCACTCTTGCTCGGTCGCGCCCTCGATGCCCAAAAGTTTATCCACGACGTCACCTATGACCATCGTCTGCGCGACTCGTCCAATGAAGTCTACCAATTTCGAGACAATCTGACGGCCGGTTTCGCAGAAGACGCCGCACAGCAAGGACATCCTGGACAGACTCATGCGATACGCGCTTCCCATGACCGGAAACGGCCCTCGCGCGCGCCGACCGTAGACAGCGTCGATTCAGTCCTCATTGAACAAACTGGCATTGTCCTACGCGATCCTGGCGCTGCTGCCGCGGGTCTCTTTGAGGATGACTTGCCAAATGGCGTCTTTACCTTGTTGACAGAGTGCTACTCGCCGACCTGCACACGGGATCGACTTTGCTACAGTATTGCATGTCCGCGACGCTTAGAACAACAGGCACGTTTGAACATGCGGCCGACACCTGGACTCAAGCGTGCCGAGTCGCGTGGCAGTCTCAGCGAATTGGCTGATGGCCAGCAAGACAACAAGCTTTGGCAACACATGGTCAGTCCAGCCATTTTCAACACGGTTGATGAAGAGGAACGGAAACGGCAAGAGGTAATTTGTGAGGCCATTTACACGGAGCGCGACTTTGTCAAGGATCTTGAGTATCTGCGTGACTTTTGGATCAAGCCGTTGCGCAACTCAAGCGTCATTCCCGAGGCTCGGCGCGAACGCTTTATTCGAGCCGTCTTTTCAAATGTGCTCGAGGTGCACAATGTCAACTCGCGACTTGCGGAAGCCTTGACACATCGTCAGCATGCGCAGCCTGTCATCCAGGAAGTCGGCGACATCTTTCTTGAATTTGTGCCGCATTTCGATCCATTCATCCGATACGGTGGTCAGCAATTGCAGGCCAAGTTTGAGTTTGAGCGCGAAAAGAGCACGAACCCGGCGTTTGCCAAGTTTGTCGAGGAGACGGAACGGCTCAAGGAGTCGCGCAAGCTAGAGTTGAATGGTTACCTGACGAAACCCACGACGCGACTTGGCCGATACCCCATCATTCTTGAAACGATTGCCAAGCATACAAAGGAGGCGAATCCAGACAAGCTCAACATTCCAAAAGCGGTTGTTTTTATCAAGAGTTTCCTCGACAAGGTCAATTTCGAGGCTGGTCGCGCGAGCAATCGTTTCGAGCTGATGCAACTGCAACAGCAACTCGTCAACAAGCCAGGCGAGCCGGATCCAAACTTGAAGTTGACGGATGAGAACCGAAAACTCATTCACAAGGGAGCGCTCAAAAAGAAGAATGTTGGCAATGCGAATGCCACGACTGACGCGAGCTCTGATGTCCAGGTGTTTTTGTTTGACCATGCTTTACTGATGGTCAAGGCCAAGACGATGAACAAGCGAGAGACGCTCAAAGTGCATCGCAAGGTACGATCCCTTTATTACAAAGCATTGCTAACAGGAGCCGATACCGCTCGAGCTGCTCGTCATCCAACGGACTGCAGACGATATCCTCGAAGCGCAGCAGTCTAAGGCTGCCCTAGCGAAGCGACCGTCTTCCTCCTTGCTTCCCGGCGCCAACAAGTCGAGCATGGGAAACTTGTCGAAAACCAACTTTGACAACACCAAAGGCTTTGCCATCACCTTTCAACATTTAGGTCGGCGCGGCTATGCTATCACGCTCTACGCCACAACCTACATCAATCGGAAAAAGTGGCTCGAGATTATTGACGCACAGTGTCGGGCACTCCGTGAGCGGCAATCCGTCTTTTCGCTCGTTGTTGTTTGCGAGCGGTACTTTACCGGCACCAACAAGGTTCAGTGTGTGGTGCCGTATGACGGCGGCCGCAAGCTCATTTACGGTACCGACAATGGCATTTACGTCTCGGAGCGCAAGCCAAACAGCTTATCGCGATCGACACCTGTTCGCGTATTGGCCATTCAAGGAGCCACGCAGATTGATGTCATTGAAGAGTACGGAATCCTCTTGGTGTTGCAAGACAAGACGCTCGTGTCTTTCAACATGGAAGCGCTGGACATTAATGACAACAACATTACCAACAAACGGCCCAAAAAGGTGTCGAGCCATACGACCTTCTTCAAGGCCGGTGTCTGTCTTGGGCGCGTGCTCGTATGTGTTGTCAAGTCGTCCGTCTTGTCGTCGACCATCAAGGTATTTGAACCGGTCGATCACAAGGGTATCGGCAAGAAGCAGCCTGCGTTCCGCAAGTTGCTTGCAGGTGGTAATGATCTCAAGGTCTTCAAGGAATTCTACATTCCGACCGAGTCGACGTCAATTCATTTCTTGAAATCAAAGCTTTGTGTCGGATGTGCCAAGGGCTTTGAGGTGGTCTCGCTCGAAAATCTTGAAACACAGTCGCTGCTCGACCCGGCCGACTCGTCGCTGGACCTCTTCCAAAGACGCGAGAATGCACGACCGATCGCCATTTACCGCCTCAATGGCGAATTCTTGCTTTGCTACGACGAATTTGCCTTCTTCGTCAACCGCAATGGCTGGCGTGCGAGGCCAGATTGGGTCATTCACTGGGAAGGCATTTGCGAAGCGACGGCCTTGCATTACCCTTACATTCTCGCGTTTGAGCCTTCCTTTGTCGAGATTTACCATGTCGAGACGGGCTCCCTTGTACAGATCGTACCGGGCAATCACCTGCGCCTTGTTCACGAGGGACGCGGCAAGATGGGTGAAGGCGGTGAGATTTTGATTGTCAGCGATGGACCCGAGTTGGGGTCAGACAGTGTGGTCAGCGCATTGAGCTTGTCGGCCAATTTGGTGTCGCCGACGCGAGACAAGACGCTCGAATAAAAGGCGAGCTAAAAGGCGAGCTTAGACGGCTAGATGGGAAGGTCATTGGAGATTTGCGGTAGAGATATGTTCTGGGACTGTATGCCCTGTTGTGTATACTATGATATAGTGCGAGTCTCTGCATGCAAGTGAAGCTGAAGTGAAGCTGCTTCGTCCAACAATACGCCACCTGGATTGCATGACTAACTCACTGTATACGGCTCGGAAGTCTTTATAAACTACTTGAATCGTTACTATCATGTCATTCTCTTCGATTGAGACAGTCCGCGCTCCAGCTCCGGCCGCAACTGTCTATGAGCACTTTTCCAGTGCCAAGCGCTTTGGTGACATTATGGTTGACTGCTCTGAAATTACGCGCAATTGCACACAGCTACCAACGCCTGCTGATCAGCAAGATAAGGCTTTGACGATGCGCGATGTTTGTACAGCATATGAGCTGCAGCGTATAGCAGCCAAGTGCGCAGATACGAGCTCACTGAGTAATGGCGCGACTTTGACTGCTGACGTCGTGGGCGCCTTGCCCATCACGGCGATGCACTTTAGCCTGAATGAAGAAATCACCTACTTGGGAATGGCCAAGAACATACCTGTGTCTGGCATACTCTACTTTCCAACAGACCTCGACCAAGGCCCACGGTGCCAGTTTGAATGGCGCAAGACGGATGATGGCCTGGTTGAGACGCGCAAGATTCGCGTGATTTCAAGTCACGCCAGAGCTGTTGGAGCAGACGATCAGGAGGTGGTGGACTCTGAGATTTGGGAAGAGTTGCATGGAACAACATCGTGGTACTTGCGCTTCTTTGTGGCCAAGGAAGCAGCAAAGTCGCACAAGAAGAAGGTCGAGGCATACGGCGACTATTTCAGACAATTGCAGATACAATCCAATCAGGGCCCGACAGAGTAAAGAGAGAGCGGCGACAGGGGTCGAATGTATCTCTTCAGGCACATCTTTTGAATAGATAGTGTGATATGAACAGATGAAATTTAGTTGGCCACCGCAGCAGCAAGGCCCACGGCGCCCACAACAGGCAGCAATCGCCCAGCCCAAGTACTCAGGGTACTGCCAGCCGCCTTGCCATCAATCGTAAAGTCTTGCCAACGCACAAACCGCGAACGCAAGGCGAAATGCGTCTGGTAACTTGGGTAAAGTGCCACGTTGCGGCCATCACGCACGTACCAAGCGCTGCAACCGCCCTGCTTGCCGAGAATGATGCGCTCTGTTTGGTCTTCAATCCAACGAACGTCGCGACGTTCAGCCTCACGGGTCACCTCAATCATCTTGCGCTTATCTTGCTTGCCCTTGCGCGGCAGCACTTGCGAAATGAGCCGGATGATAAAGTCAGACTGGCGCTGGGACGTGAAGAGGTAGCTGTAATGACCGGTGGCCGAGTTGGGACCCATCGAGAGGAACATGTTTGGAAAACCTGCAAGACAGCTCGAAAAGTAGGCCTCGGGACCGTGGAACTCCTTCCAATGCTGTTCGAGCGATTCGCCATTGATGCCGCGAATGTCAACGACGTATTTGCCCACCTTGAAGCCGTTGGCGAGCACAATGACATCGGCGGGATACTCTTGGCCAGACTTGGTCACCACACTGTGCTCCTTGATTTCAACAAGCGGGTCGCGGGTGACGTCCATGTTGTCGCGGCGAAGGCAGTCGAGGTAGCCAGTGTCCATAACACGACGCTTGCAGCCAATCTGAAAGTCTGGTACAACAATGTCGTGGTACTCCTTTGGACAACGCGAACGAATGTAATCGAGCGTTTGCTTTTGATACAGACGACGCAGGTAGCTGCCGAGGCCCTTGACGTAGAAGACAATGAAGGAGGCATCGAGCAAGGCTGCAATCAAGAAGCGATAGACCTTGGTGAGGAAAGGCACGTAGCGGAACAAAAATTTGGCAAATGAGCTGTACTTGAAGTTGGGATTCGGCATGAGGTAATGCATCGAACGCACAAATTGCCGGACCTGCTTGGCGTCCTTGCACAAAACAGGCACAAACTGCGTCGCCGAGCAGCCATTTCCAACGACAATGACGTTCTTGCCCTTTGTTGGTACATCAGCCTCCCAGCGAGCAGAGTGGAAGATCTTGCCCTTGAAGTTTTCGCTGCCCTTGATGCCAATATCGTTTGGCAAGTGCAGACCGCCGACGGCAGGCACGAGGGTGCGTGTACGAATGTCGTACTTGTTGCCCGTGTGCTCGTCCTGGCAGTGCACGACCCAGGAGCGGTCCTCGGCGTCCCAAGTCGCGCCCGAGACGCCTGTGTTGAAACGCGTCCGATCATAGATGCCAAATTCGCGGCCGACCTCCTGCTGGTACTGCCAAATCTCATCACGCTGTGACATGAAGTGCGACCAATTTGGGTTCAGTTTGAAGTCGAAGGAGTAAAAATGGGACGGAATGTCACATCCTGCCGCCGGATACTTGTTGTGAAACCATGTACCGCCCAAATGGTCGCTTTTCTCCACCAGACCGATCCTGGCATTGTTGCCGAACTTGCGGGTTGCCTGCACGCAGAGGGCCATGCCAGACATACCGCTGCCAATGATCAGTATGTCATAATCCAAAGTTTTACGAGGCATCGTGGGGGATTTCTGTTGAAACAGGTTGAGACGATAGTAGTGTTTGCACAGAACAGGTCAGGTCTTGAGTATCTGAGGAATGGCGCTTCTAATATGTTGAGGTTTGCGGGTCCCAGTCGGTCTCGAGTCTGTAGATGTGCAGTGCCTTCAAATTCGAAGTGTGGTGTTGATCCGCCGATTGACAGGCCAAGCCTCAGATTGATCGACCCCGCTCCCGCTCGGACACAAAAGGAGAAAGATTAAGCGAAAAGATGACTCATGCAAAAAGGTGAGCTGGACAAGGCAGCATGCTGGCAATATTTGAGCACTTGCAAGTCGACAACAATATGAATCAATGTGATTCAGACCGTCCTTAAAATATTTGGTTTCTGCTCACCGCAGCATCAGACGAAGGACAAGCCTACCCATTCCTCTGATGCGCCTCGGGCGATGCGATGGCTGAAAAGTATCATCTCAAAACGCGTACAAACAAGTGATTCTTCGTGTTGGCTCCCACATTGAAGGTTTTGAATTTGATAATCAAGATGAAATTATTCTGAAGATGGATGCTCCTGTCGAGTAGCTGAAAATTCTTTATCATTATTTAGTGCGGAGAGTTCCAATGGAGGAAATGCTGCCTGGGTGCCCATTATGAAGCGGATTTGGTCCAGTAGGTATCTGCCGCTCCAAACCGAACTTCCACCTGCTGCAGCTGAATCGAGAGGGACTGCGACAATAGTCAACCAAGCAAATCCGCAGGCTGTGAAGAAATTCCAGATATGATATGCATTGCTTGGTTTCGCTAGCTGAAGCTATCAGCTGCAGCTATTGCACACGGTTCTAGGAAGGGCTTACGATTGACGTTTGCTGTTCTGAAATCGCTGAAGTCAGCTGGAGCTGTGGACACAGAAAATTCTTGCAATTGGACAGCAATGTGCGGACGCGACGATCTTAAGGAGTGAAGCTTTTCTTGAGGCAAGTATGACCCTTGCTAGCTATAGGGAACACGAGAACAAAGACTTCAATCGATCAGCAATAATTAGACTCAGAAACATCCAGTCACATGGGGTCCGCTTGCGATCGCAAGCTCATGCTACACATCAGCTCCAGAGGGAGAGACAAATACAGGTTGGAAGAACAAGCTTAAGAGATAGGCCGGTAAGCATAACGGATTCCGATCCGAGACAGAAACAGGCTCGGAGAACCCGAAAAAATACTCAAGATTGGCCAGGTTTGCCCCTGAACGAACTGCAGCTGACAATGACTCAAGAAGGCGAAGCAGTCGCGCTGAACTATTCTGACTTGAGCTACGTACAGCGTCGCGTCAGTTTGGAAGAGTACCGCCATCGGGTACTTCAGATATCGCTATACTTGCTGACCCTGAGGCGGTGGACGGTGCGCATGGGCTTGTTGACTTTGTCAGAGTCAAATTGGTCAGAGCGGCCCGTGGCAGCGACGATACCAAATACTCCTTCAGCTGTGCCACGAGCGTTATCGATGTTATGTTCGGGCAGAGCACCGCTAAGCCAGTCAAAGGAGTGGAGCGACTCGCGGCGGCATCTGAAGAATTCAGAGTCAACCAGCTGCAGGTTATGACCACTAGCGTCGCTGGCCGCCGTGAGCTACTACGGTCCTTGAACTAATTCCTCTCTTCATGACGCCCGTGGCGCTACCAAAACAGCTTTAAGTGTCAGATCAGTGGCCGCGACCGATCTGATCCTGGGCCAATCGTCCGGCTCACGCGCACCGTGCAGCGCATGAGCATTATCAAGTAGTGCGATGGTTGAAGGACCGGATGACATATCTCGTTCAAATTTAGTAGCGTGATGAGCTTGTACATAGTTGAGCCATTCTATGGTCCATTTCAGCGGTGGGGTAGCTTAGGCTTGAGCACTTCTGGTCAGAGTTGTCAGGTGTACGCGGTTGACGTCGCGCTCACGGTATTCCCAACATTTCCATGCAAGAGCAATCTCAACACTGTCGCTACAAAGCTCGATTCGCTAGGTACCTGCACCTTCGTCAAGAGGTGCGCAAAAAGAAGCGCCCACGCTGAGCTTGTGCCAGAACCGAGGTTGCCGCTGGAAGCGTACGTGTCAACAGCATCCACAGCGCATACGCTATCCAGATAGGCATGAGATCGCCGGCGCCATCATGCTATCCGTACATCTGGTCGCGCGTCAGAGTTTGCTGTCTCGTTTTCTGTAAGATAAACGGATCTGAGCCACAAGACAGCCTGTCTGATGCTGTAGGTGTGCAGACAAGCGATTTTGAGTGTACTTGAGTAGGGTTTTTTTTGCATTTTGGTATCTTCTTCAGGAAGCTCAAGTCTTGCTTCACGTCGATTGACCGGATCGTCTCGGCAAGCTTCGTCCATAGTTCGTCTGAGACCTTTATAACCTCGACCATCAGGGCGAGTGACAAGAGGACGCGTTCGGCTTCGGGGTTTTGTGGCGTCTGAGAGGGCAATTCTTCATCACCGTCAGCTGCAGTTGTGGTTTCCGCCGCCAAGGCTTCTGTATTGGCCTGTCTCGAATCTTCCGATTCGTCGGGCTGCTCTTAGTTTGCATGCATCTGGGGGTCAGTCAGGTCTGCTTTGTCTGCGACTTTGTCATCCACTTTCTTGGCTTCTGCTATGAAACTGTTAGCAATTGGAACGTGAAGAAGCTTGCACAAACCTTCGTCAGCCTCGACTGGCCCGTCCTCTTCAATTGCCATGGGCTGAGTGTCGACTTGTTCAATCGCTGGGCGCGTCGGCCTCTGAGCCGGCTTGACAGGCGCCCTGTAGGTGCGCTTCAGATTTGCCAAACTGATCTCAGCAGGTCTCTCGGCTGAGGGAGCTGAGTCGGTTGATTCTGGTTGCACTAGAGGTTCTTCCGATACACGAAAGCTGCTAGAGGCCGCGGTTTCGGCCTCGGCTTTGGCATTGGCTAGCTAAAAGAGCCTGTCGAGGCCGCTTCCAGTCATTCTCTCTGTCCATGGTCGCTTGGCACGCACGCCCGGAATCTTGGGCAACGGATTTTGTCTCTTCGTCATGTGAATGTGAGTGAGCTTCGGTTTGCGAGTAGGGACTCTGTGTTGACAGTGTTGTACGCGTGATGAGTTGAGCGCGTCCTTTCGTGTCGCGTTTGTGATGGCCATGACGTAATTGTGCAAGCGCGACTGGACAACACCATGAGTCCATGACTGGGATAGTAGCCTTGGAACCTGGCAAGAAAGCAACCGACTAGAAGAGCATACATGGATTCGTGGCAGCAACTTGGCAAGATCGGCGCAAGACCGCCGCTGAAGAACGTCGCCAGGATTGAAGACGGCCAAGACATGGTTGACCAGACGGTGGCCAATTGAGTTGGCGGTGGTCCAGTTTTCACAACACAAAGTTGCGTCCGTCCTCATCGTCAGACACAGGTACAACAACCCTATCAATGGACAATCAGGCAGCTGCTTGAAGAGCTCGTGGAGCCCTATATGGCTGTATACGGCTTTGTACAGCTCTGTACAGCTTTATCCTGCTCTATACAAGGCGACTGTTACGTCCAACACCCAGCCTGCTGCAGATGCGCGAGATTACAGCTGTCGTTCTCCTTGAGCGTGTACCAGCCGGACAGTCCACGATCGACTGCATCGCTGATGCACGCTCCCGAAGCCGTGTACCCGATTTGGTGGGGTTCTTGGCACCATCATATTGTAAAAGACCTTCTTGATACATCGGCTTCAATTGGCGGGTCTATCCACGACTCTTTTGGGCAATGCTATGAGAATCCAAATGTCTTCAATCGTTTTGTACTGGGATACCGGTGGGGATCAAACGATCTTCATACTTGAAGCGATCGCTGAGTGCATTCACAAGGATATTAAAGTCGTTCTGTAAGCAGTGCCCTTCATTCATAACGAAGCAGCGCCATTCGTGAGTCATACGATTGAACAAGCTTCTATAGCTATAGATCGTTGGCTTCACGTAGGGATTAGTTGTAGACAATGTTGGCGTTTTCCATCGTAGCTTTCTTGTCATTACTGGCAAATTAGACTGAGATTTGAATATGATCCCTTGTCAGAACCTCGAGCTACATCTTTGTTCCGGCAAATTCCGGGTGCACAGGTGCGACCAAACTCGTCCACCTGCTCAATTGTGACGAAGCAAAAATCGACAAAGACGCATCGTTGCGACAATCGCGAGTAGCAACCCACAATGATGCTACGCGAGGTAGTTAGAGGGTCAAAAACATTGCAAGCTCTTCCATTCATTTTCTAGATAAAGATGCCATGGACCGTCTCAACTCAAGTTTGCACATCGGCTTCATCAACAGCAAAGCTCGAAAAGCTGACAAATACAAACGAAAAGCTGCTGAAACTCTCTTCATAGAGGTTCTAAGTCAACGCAAGACCTGCTTAGATCAAACAGGTGTTAGCAAAGCGATCAAATCAAGTATGCGCCAGTATATGAAAGCCGTAATCTACAGCTGCATCATCGTCCTCCTCCAGCTAGTATGGCTCTTGCCTGCAGCAGCTCATGTGTCTGCTGCATTTTACATGTCGCGCGCATCCAGATTTCACGATAGACCTCGACGTATGGAGCCCGGATCCAGACTCTCGCTTATCGAAATCTTCGAAAGCAGAGCCAAATTCGATATGTGCAGTCGTGACTTTCGCTTGAGGCAGAGCACGAACTCGGCAAAATGATGGCCTGTGACAGCTGACGCAACTCACTTGAATGCTTGTGCAGCAATGTTACGGAAGCAGAGATCCCACATCATGTTCAATCTCTTCTGCAGATGACCTGTATCATTCAATATTTTCAAAATACATAGGTATCCATATACTGGAATATGTCAACACTTTACGAGCCCAGACCTACTACAGCAGGTGGATTGAAGCTACTATATATCGGCAGCTGGATACTACACAAATCTTCATTCTATTGCTCAACACTTCTGAAGTCTGGAAAAACAGCGTCCAATGGCTCAAACCAATTTAATGCCAAGTCAACTGAGGATCGTTGCACATTCCCTTTGGATATCCACTGTCATCACCGTGACAGTGATTGTCTTGGGGCCTATCCAGACAATGCAAGTGTGTCTCGGCGATGAAAGGATAATCAGAAGGCATCCACGGCCATATGGCAGACACTGCTACAGCGCTCGGAGAACAAAAATCCGCCTTGGTTGCTGGCATTGCGGCGGCGATTTCGGATTGAATTCGACAGGCGTCGCATTTTCCTAATTCCGTGAAGCCCCGCTCAAATTTGTGTATTCTGAGCATGACTAGCTCAAAAGCGCAGACACAGGTAAAGTTGGATTTCTGAATGTCCAGAGGATTCAACTCGGCATACTGCAAGACAAGATAGGAACCACTTCGTGCTTGGCAGTCGTGCCATGTCCCTTTGCCAGATTTGCGAGCTCGCGGAAATGCAGCCTGATAGTCGGCGTGGGCTCGAGTATTGCATGACTGGGTGCAATCTGTGTTTTCACCGTCAGAGGCCAAAGACTGAAACGAAAACGGCAGAACAAGACGTCGACACTTTCGTTTGTTGCTCGGGAAAGAAGAAGTCCTGCGGCCGTAATTGATTATTTTGCGACCATTTTTGGAAAGAGCACATTCAAGTGAAAAATCTGCAGTGCTTTTGTCACTGACGGGAGACCATGTTTCGAGCAGTGAGGACAGCATGCCGTCTTGAGTCAGCTGTATCCTCCTTTCTGTTGAGTTGAGATAGCGCGGCGAGCCCCAAGCTGAAGACAACATAGCAGTCCTCTGGGGGGATCGATAAATTAATCTTAGAATTTTAGTCTTTGTCGCGTAGCCATAGCCTCGGTAGACTGCATCCTTGTCGTAATTTTGTGGATAATTGCCAGGGACCTTTGTATCTAGCTTTGGCAGGGGATCGCGGGGTGGTGCGGCGCCGATACCTCTCTTCTTCAAATTCCTTTGCGCAATCACGATAGTTCCTTCGTGGTCGGCGTCCTCGGCGGAACCCGTTCCTGCGCCACTATTTTCACCGCTTGCTTGGTCATGCATACCTTTGTTGCTGTGTAGACTTGAGCTCACGTCAGTCTTTTCGGCGCCCCTTTTGTTTTCGATTTTCGCTGTGATTGTGATGGCACGAAGCAAAAGCAAGACTGAGAGCATGCATATCTTGACTGAATGCATATCGCTTTTGTGATTTAGACAGCCCTGTCTGCAGTCACCAAGCCCTGTCTAGGACTGTGTTGCGAAACTTTGCGATCCACTGATTTCTTGCAGCTGGCGTTCAACTGTGATCGGATGTCCAGCTGCAGCTTGAAAAATTTCTTTCCGTTGATCGGATCTGTTCCTTGCGTCTTCAAGGTTCCGCCACATGTTCCGAGCCAATCAAAGTTTGAACGGTACAGATGTGATGGAGTCAGCCGAAAAGTTATGATTCTATTGGCTCTTCATCGTTGTCCGAAGTTGCAAAAGATTAGGTATGTTTCATCGCGCAGCATCACGAGACAAACAAAATTTGAAGATCGCAATCTCATCTGAAAAGGATGCAGGACTTTAATCGGCTGCAAGTGTCCATCTATCCATTCTCTCAACCAGAGATACACAAGCTCTTGATCTGGCAGTCCATAGTGGATTCACAATTGTAGAAGAGACGTACATGCGTTGAATCAAATTCTCGAGCTCCTGTTAAATGTGAAGCGTACTTTGAAAATTCTGTTATCAAACTACAAACTTTGCAATCTCTGCAGCTACTGTTGTTCGAGCCTCAGAACTGCTGTTCAAGCCTCGCCATTGAACAATGCAATATAAACGTCCGTCAGCGATACCAGCTCAGTTTCAACAGAAGCCTAATCTATCAGAGTTCATCGAGGCCACAACCTGATGACGGATTTCCGCAAGGGTCTCCGTGACAATTGTTTGCTTGAGTATCACATCGGAGTTCAGTTTGTGCAATGTAAGGATAATCCGAGGGCATCCATGGCCACTGATCTGTTATCAAGCTGCCGTCTGCTAATGCAATGTTGACGTCTAGCTTTGGCATGTGGTGGAAGAAATCCAACTGAATCTGACAAGAGTCGCATTCTCCGATTTTCGAGAAACCTGGAAAAAAGCCCTTGATTCTGAGAACTACCAACACATAAGAGCAGACACAAGCAAAATGCTGATTCGAAAGGTCAAGCGGATTCAACTCAGCGTACTGCAATGAAATATACGCACCACTTCCTTGCTGACATTTATTGATGCTCAATGAGGGGTCCTTCACAATATTCTCCTGTGCGGTGAAAAAATCGTCGTGTGCGCGAATCTCGCAGGTTGTGGTGCAATTTGTATCTTTTCCCTGATCTGCCAAAGCCTGGAACGAATAAGGTATGACGAGTCGTCGGCACTTGCCGTGGTGCCTTTTCAATTTACCCTTCCTGCCGTAATTGACAAATTTAGAGCCATCTCCCGCCATATCCGGGTTCAAAGCGCATTCGAATGAATGATCTGTTCCGTCCATCGACCAAGCCTCCAAAAGACCTGTAATAATGCCCTGTTTCAACAGCCTTTTCTTTCGATCTGCCGAGGATTTGTAGCGTGGTGATCCCCACCCCGAGGCCTTCTTGAGCTTTTTTGCAGCTGAGCGAAAGTTATGAACAAGATCCGCACTTCCGCGGCCGTAACCCTTGTATCCGGCATCGATATCGTACTTTGCTGGGAAATTACCTGGGAACGACGTACCTGACTTGATGAGCGGATCGTCATTTGCAATCGGCGCTTTGAGTGGACCTTGATTTGTGGGCGATGCCTTGTTTGGATCACCGTTGTTGGTGCCCCCAGGTTTTGGTGCGCCGCCGCCATTGTTTCCACCGCTTCCTCCACCCCTGTTGCGGCCGCTACCACCATCACTGACGCCGCCGCTACCGCCGCCGCCTTTTCCGCCGCCACTTTCTCCCTTCTTGGCGTCGGCCAAGATCGAGTGCAAAAAGATCAAGAGCAGGATTGAGAGACGATTGATTGAGACCATTGAAGAGAACTGTTCTGATAAATTTCTTTCTTGTTGAGATGCCGCCTCTGAGGGTCAGAGTCTGACTTCGAATGAGTTTTCCATTGTGCTCTTATCAGCCGCAGTATCAATTCATGCAATGTCGGCTCCAGAAACACGCTCGTTACCGTTCTGCGAGTTCTACGAGTTGTTACGACACAAACAAATTCTTCTTGTCGATCAAAGTTCGCCTTGGACCTTGCGATACGCGAAATAGAATTTGATTGGATCATGTCGTTAACCGTTCTTGAATTTCGCGTGGTTCGCTGCTACATCATGCGCAGGTGATCAACAGCCCAGCTCCAAGCTTCCATCGGTCTTCATGCGGATCAATCTTGTGAAAGAACATTCAGAATGCAGAATGCAGTGATTATTTCTGTCCAATCACAATCTGCCTCAGTGACAGACGAACAAGCTTAGAGTAGCAAGTCACAATTTCAGACTGCGCTCACAGGCGAAACGTTGGAGCACGTGGTCAAGTCTTTGTTTCTCAGTTTGTGCGCACGGCTGTTCCGGATCCGTGGACGGCAGATTCAGATACACCCCTGCGGTACTATAGCTATCAGTGAATTACCGATTCCCGCGTACAATTCGTTAATTGCAAAGTTTCCAAGGCGGACACAAGAGCTGACCGGCCGCGGCTGCACGTGTTACTCTTGCACATTCTTATAGCCCTGTTATCATGAATCCAGAGCCAAGCCCTTTTGAAAAGTGGATCAACCGTCAGAGTCGCTACTTGCCGGTCGGACTTCCTTGCCACGCGCCTTAAAATGTGAATTCAAATTAGTAGACTTTTGTGACTGCCCTAGTCGCGTCGCGTCCCATCACGCGACGACAAATTCGTCTTGAAACGACCTACCTACCACCTTTCATTAATCAGCAAAAGCGTTAGCGTCCTAGTTGGGACTGTACCTGTGCACTAAAAGATCCCTGTACATCAGTGCGCGAAGCATTTGAGACTGTCAGAGTAGTTGTACAGTGCAAACGGCATCAACGATGCCGACATGTCTCTCGCCGCGCTCAGGCGACGAAAGCGAAGACCTCGCCGTCAAAGAAGCCATGATTGAGCGCCAAATACGCATCGACAAGGCTGAACAGGCACGCGACAAGATTCACCTGCTGCGTCGCGAACGGGCCCGAAAGGCCGGCAAGCCTGTACCCACTCTTGCTGCTTTGCGACGACCAAGGACACCGCCGCCCATTCTGGAAGCGCATCCGTTTTCGGCGTCCCCCAAGTCTGGCCTGGGCCGGTTGCCTGCCGGTATTACAATGCAGGTGCCCATGTCGCCTTCGCCACAACGTATCAGGCCACCAGTTTCGCCGGCGCGTCATGTTTTGGGGATTGACAAAGGGTTGACGGGTCGACAAGTCTCGCTTCGGCCGTCACCGCAGAAGCCGGCCAAGACGTTCAATCAACGAGCAATGGAACGACTGAAGGAGTCCGAGGCGGTGTCTAGTAAAGCTGCTGCCCGAGATGCTGCCAGGGCGACAAGCTTTAGCAAGTTGTTGCCGGCTTTCTTCTCTGCAACCAAGCGCGAGTCTTACATCGAGCCTGTGGGTGGCTATCAAGTTCATGATCCAGTAGTGGACAAGGAAGTTGTCGATATTTTGAAGGACAGGACATGCTTTACTGTGCATCAGTTCTTTGCGGCTGCAGGGCCACCTGACTATACAATGAATGACGATGTCATCGATTACGTCTTGGCTGGCATCATCTCAGGCAAGACTGATGCGCGTACAACGCAGAGCGAGCATGCGAGCAAGTACATGGTCATGACCATCACAGACCTCAAGGTCGATATCAGCATTTTCCTCTATGATGGCGCCTTTGAAAAGTTTTGGACCTTGCCAATCGGCACAGTCATCTATATCCTCAATCCAGCCATTCAGAAGCCAAGAAATGGTGCCAGTGCAGACAAGCTGACTCTCAAAGTCACCGATGCTAGCAAGATCATGGAAGTTGCCAAAGCCACCGACTTTGGTCTCTGCCGCACCATCAAGCAAAGCGGTCAACAATGTACACAATGGATCAATGCTCGCAAACAAGCCGAGGGTGTCTGCAACTACCACCTCGAACTCAAGTTTGAAAAGAATCAAAAAAAGCGTACAGAATTCTCGAGCGGTACACGCGCCTATGATCCACGGCAGCCGACGCAAAAGAAGCGCAAGGAAAACGAGAAGCGTGCTCAGCATGGTGTCTTTTTTGGCGATGCCGTGACCATGGGGCTAGGCGGCCATGCCGGCGATGGACAGTACGAGGCGCCCGTCAAGGATATGGCACGTCTGCAGCGCGAGATGGACAAACGACAGCGTGATCGACAGGCGGTGGCCCGACTCATGCAAAGACTCCCTGCCTCGGCAGGGAATGACTACTTTGTCGTGGCCAAAGACACCGCAGGCGGTGCCGATGAGATGGATGAGAAGCCTGCCGTCTTTTCAGCAACGACCATCAGGAAAATGGGCTTTGACCCGACCCGGAGGGCTCAAGCGCCGGTGGCGCAGCATGATCGGCCGATTGCAGACTTGGCTGCTGAATTGACGCGTGATGTAGCGGACGTGGACTTGCACGTCCAACGCAATGCTGGATCAAGCAAGTTTACGGTCGCCGGCATTGAGGCTGACAAGAAGTTGGCGGAACAGAAGCTAGCTGCCAAACAAGCTGTCAAGAAGGTGGTACCGATTGCACAGACGTCTTCGTCAACCTTACCCATGGCCGGCAGTGACAGCGATAGCGATAGCGATCTCGAGATTGTGAGATAGATAGGCATGCAGGCGTAAAACGGTATGATACAGAATGAACTTAGTTCGCTTGCGGCTTGCGTCGCTCTTCGACCTTAAACATATCCCGGCTGGCCTCATGCTGGACGCCAGGTTCTTTTGGGTCGCCAAGAAAGGCACGCTTCTGATTTTGCGCCCAGCGCTGGATATCTGAAAAGACATGCTTATCTGTGACATTGCCGTAGTCATTGAAGAGGACCATGTAGAAGCCTGTGAAGCCTACAGTGAACCATGTAAAGACTTGTATGCGTTTGGACCATTTGGACATCTAGCAGTGCGTGTCAGCGAGCAATCACGGCAGTACAGGATAAGCGAAAGCACACCTTGTTGACATTGATGGCACGGGACTCAAAGCGCTGAACATCTGAGCGGGGAGCTGGTCTGGCCATGAATCTGAGCGCAGTGGCTTTAGGCTTTAGTATAAGTAGACCCGTTTGACCGTTGTTGCTCTTTATCGCTGCGACATCTCAAACCTGCAATGTCAATCAATCAATCAGCAAGACAACACCTTCAGTCCCTCTACCCAAACCAACATATCATCTTTCGATCATTTTGATCATGTCGGCAGGAACAGGAAAGATCTCAGCGCATGAAGCCTACACGGTCGATCCTCTCCAGTCTTCATCCAGCTCGATGAATGAGGACGACAAGCTCCTTGTAAGTTGATTGCGCACGCAGCGCCTTGCATAAACAAGGACTTTCTCTTGACATGAACAAAGCATCCAGGTAACTATTTTCTCCGTTCTCAAAGTCGTCTGTGTATCTTGTGTGCACAGGCGCAGCATGATACTTTTGTGCAAGTGGTTTGCGAATACAGACTTTACTTGTGCACGAGCATTGGCTTGTTTCGGGGTGCCGGGATCAAGTCTTTTGCAAGATCGCCTTCAAGCGCACCGCAGAAGCTTGATCTCGGCTGAGATTATACCCGCAAAACTTGATCAGGTTCATACCTGCGGAAGGAGAACAAGCCCTGGGCTTCTTTTATTGCAAAAGAAGTCTTTTCGTCAAAATCGCCTGCGGTTGTGTCGGCTGTCAGACGGTCGGCATGATTGTTGAGCGGTCTTGCGATGGCCACTACCAAAGTATGTTGCTAACAGACAGGCTCGTCTAGGATACAAGCGAGTAAGGCACTTCCCCTGATCATGACAAAGCTGATTTCAGGTCTTGCACCGCAGCTTCGCCCTCATCGACAACTTTTCGGCCGCTTTCGCAGCTCTCTACTTTGTCGGCGGCGTTCGCGTCACGTTTGGTCTCGGCATCTCCTCTGGTGGCCCGGCAGCTTATTGGTCGTCCTACATCATCTCCTGCGTCTTCACCTTCTTCACGGCTGCTTGTCTTGCTGAGATTTGTTCTGCTCTGCCTGCTGCTGGCTCCATTTACTTTTGGGCAGCCGAGTGCGCTGGACCTAATTATGGCCGCCTCGCTGGTTTTATTGTTGCCTGGTGGAGTACAACCGCTTGGACAACCTTTACGGCCTCGACATCGCAATCGGCTGCCAACTACATCCTTTCTGAGATTCCCTTGCTCGGTTCTTCGTACACGACCGACTCGACCGATATCAAATTTCGCGCCGTGCAGTGGATCGTGGCTGAGGGACTCCTTGCCATTGCCATGCTCGTTCAGTACTTCCCACCACACTGGTACAAGTGGGTCTTCCGAACGGCAACCTGTGTCGTCGTCCTCGACTTTTTGCTCAACCTCATCTGGCTGCCTATTGGAGTTGCCAACACCTATGGTTTCCGATCAGCCGAGTATGTGTTTACGCACAAGTACAACGGTACCGGCGCACCCGCTGGCTGGGACTGGTGTCTCTCGTTCCTCTCCACCGCCGGCATCCTCGTCGGCTACGACGCCTCGGGCCATGTCGCTGAAGAAACCAAAGACGCCTCCAAGAATGCAGCACGAGGTCTCTTCTGGTCAGCCATGTATTCAGCCGCCGGTGGTCTTGTCGTCGTCTTTCTCTTCCTCTTTTGCGCACCAGAAGCCGAAACGCTCTTTTCGTACGCCATTCCACAGCCTTTTGTGGCAGTCTACTCGCTCGCCTTTGGACGTGCACACATCTTTATGAACCTCATCTGCGTCATTGGTTTGATTTTCAACACGAGTGTCTCGTCTGTCGCTGCCTCGCGCCTCGTCTTTGCCGTGGCACGCGATGGTGTCCTGCCTTGGTCCAATTGGATTGCTCATGTTGACAAGACCGGCAACCCACGCAACGCCATCACTGTCATCTGGATCGTTTCGGCCTGTTTGCAATGTACGATCTTGACGAGCAGTGTTTCTTTTACGTCGCTCGTGTCGGCAGCCGGTGTGCCGACATTTGCCGCTTACGCGCTCATCTTGACGTGCCGTGCCATCTTCACGCCGCATGAGTTCCGACAGGGTTCTTGGTCACTGGGTCGTTGGTCGCGGCCTATGAACCTCATTGCTATTCCGTTCAACTGGTTCCTCGTGGCTGTGCTGGTGTCGCCTTACATCTTCCCTGCAACGGCCCAGAATCTGAATTACAGTGGCATCATCCTCGGCGCCATCACCATCTTTGGATTCATCTCCTGGTTGCTTGTGCCAAAGGAGCGCTGGCTCGAGAAGAAGCGTCTGTTAGAAGTGCGCAAAGCACAGGTGGATCGCATGGAGCAGTCGAGTGTCGAGGTGATTGAGGAGAGGCCTCAGACCAAGTAGAGGGTCATCAAGAACATCAAGTGCATCAAGTATGCTTGGAGTCATCTCGAGTGTGTCTATTTCATATACCTAATACCATAAAGTCCAGTCCATTCATTCCCTTCTGCTTGCATGAACGACTCAGCTGCAGCTGACGGTGATCTCGTCTTGATTCATTGACGACAAACACAACCACACAACTATATTCGCTCCCTTGCTCTACTATATAGCTACTGTATGCTCCGCTAGTCTCTTTATCACTCATCTTGCTTCCTACTGATGGATTCTACACCTCCTTCTCCACTCGAGCTCATCTATGCTGTCGATGACACCAACGCAGACGAATCAGAAGCGCTCTTAGGCTCAGACCTTGAGCATGAACACATTCATTCAGTGCCTCCGTCAGCGTCGACCATCTTGCGCGATGCGCAGCATATTGCCAAAATTATGCCTGGCGCTGCGCTCATGCATTCAAGCGCTTTCGATCCACCAACAGGCGCGTCGCGGCATCGCGAAGCTGATGCCGACTTGGTGGAGCAAGGGCCGCGACATGGCAAACGCCGCTGGCTCGGCGCCGTGCTCATCGTATTGCTCAATATTTCAGCTTCATTCGGGTGCGCTCCATCAAGCTGTACGAAGCAGAGGCTGACGCTAGAACGATTGCATTTGCACCGATTGCGAGTATTGCCCGCGATCATTTCGCATTCGACACGATGACTGCCATCAACTGGCTCACACTCTCTGGTGGCTTTGTCTACTTTTTGGCATCGCCGTTGTCTATCCTAGTGACAGGGTACGGTGCTAAACAAGCGCTGCTCGCCGGCTCGCTTCTTCTCATCACTGGCAGCGTGAGCCATTCTCTTCATTGCTTGATCCATGCTGACAACAGTGGCTACGTTTCGTTGGCATCAAGACTGGATCCTACATCCTGGTCTTGATTGGTTCGCTCTTTGTCAGCGCCTCGCAGCCTTTTGCGCTGAATCTACCCGTCCATTACTCAGACTTGTGGTTTGACGTTGAAGAACGCGTTGAGACGACGGGTCTCATGACGCTCGCGAATCCCCTCGGTCAAGCACTCGCCAGTCTTGTCATCCCGCTCGTCGTATCTCAATCAGCAGACTTGTCAACAACGATGCTGGTCATTGCGATCGTGTCGACGGTTCTCGGCGCAACAAGCATCTTGATGCCCGTGCGCGCCAAAGTTCACTTGATTCACGACTTGAGCGAATCGACCGTGAATGCGAAACGCAATTTGCTACAAGATTGCAATCATCTCTTCACCAACAAGGCGTTTCTCTATCTCCTTGTTCAATTCAGCATTTTCGTGGCAGCCTTCAACGCTGTTGCGACGCTGACTGAACAAATCACGCATGTTGTCGGCTACAGCGGCGTCCAAGCGGGTCTCTTGACAGCGGCCATGGTGGTCCTTGGCTTGGTCGCTTCTGCAATTGGTTCGCCGATGCTGGACAAGTCGCGCGCTTGGAAGAAGCCTGTGCTTGCGTGCGTCGGTGGCGCAACCTTTTGCTACTTTGTCCTGGCTGGACTCTTGACCCTATCCTTCACCAACATGCGTTACGGTATTGCGCTCGTGCTGTATGCATTCATTGGTGCATGTGGCTTGCTCATTTTACCGCTGTCACTTGAATTGGCAGCCGATGTCAATTATCCACTCGATCCAGAATTGCCAGCGACGGTGATGTGGATGCTCGGACAGCTCCTGGGTGCTTGCTTGATTGTCTCGATGGATGCTGTCAAAAATGTGCAACACTCAGAAAGCTATAGAGGAGCCCTCCTCCTGTTGGTGGTTCTGCTATGCTTGCCACTGCCAGCCGCCGTCATGCTCGTTCGAAGTGGCCAAGTTGAAAAGGGCCGCGCGTTACGCAATGGCGAAGACGGTTGAATCACTTGATGCATAGCGCTTTATTCTTGTTTATAGCCATTTATTAATGAATAGAGAGTTCATTCGTCCATGTACTCGACCGGAAAGTCGCCGACATCCATATCTGGAATCGCCTCCACGGCCGGCATCATCTGTTCTTCTTGGACAGGTTCTGCCTCGGAAAGCTGCCGCCCGAGCTCAAATAAGGAAGCCTGTTGCCGACGTTGCGTAGCAAGCGCTTGGACACTTTCTTGCAGGGTATCGAGATGAACACGACTGGCAGCCACAATCATGAGGACGGCACTCGGTGGAGAGGATTGATCTGGCAGGGGTGTATCAGATGAGGGAGGAAAAGGTGGCGGCAGGGCATCGTCACCTGATCTCTGACTTGCATAGGGTGCTGTACCTTGACCTGGCAGCGGCTCAGCAACATCTTCTACCGTTGTAGCATACGATCGCTTGCTGGAGCCGAATGACACGGCATGGTCAAAGAAGAAATGAGTCAGCTGCAGTGCATCAGTTTCTGGCTCCTCTTCGAGACCAGTGTAGAGGGCGTGGGCGAGCACTGTGCATGGCTCAGAATGCGCATCTTGAAGGAGAAACGCTGTACCTTGTTGATGCGCGATGCGAAAGACGGGCGAAATGTTCAAGTCTTTTGCTTCAAACAAGTTTTGTAAGCAAGCTGAGAAGCTGGGCGACTGATCATCGAGGCGGTAGACGCGCGTGGCATGTAGACACTGCTTTGCATGTTCGAAAGACAGGTCTTGCAGAGTACGGACCGGGATTTGTTCGAATCGGCCTTGGCAGAGCGCATCCTCTGCTAATGTCTGGAATGAAGCAAAGCGCTGAAACGTCAGTGGCTCGTAGGCTTCTTGCGTTGGCCTAGGCGTTTGTGAAGGCTGCCGCTGAGATGTCCGAGGCCGCTGAGAGCCACGCGGCGGTGCAGCAGCAGTAGCCACAGCAGCAGGTATTCGCACTGGTACAGGCGCCTCATAGGCAATCTCAAGCGCCGGTGCACTTGAGCTTTGGAGTTCGCGTAAGGTCTTGGCATTCGTCAGGAGCTTTTGCGTGAAAGCAAAGCTGCCGTCCAAGTCTGCAGCTAGGTCATCCCTGTCATCGACATCATCTGCAAGTTCATCGCCTTCTGCATCTGCTGTTGTTGATCGAGCTCGGTAACCTTGAGACAGTGCACTCTGTTGCCGTTGAAGAGCGCGTTCTTCGAGCTGTGCTGCCGTGAATGGGTCTACGGTCGTGTCGTGCTGTGCATCACCAGGTAGATCTTCCAGGACGCCTGTCAGTCCAAAGAACGCATCCTGCTCATCCTCGTCGTTCTCGCCATCATATTCAGTCAAGTCATCTTCAAGAGCATCCGCCTCTGCGGACTGCGCTTGAGTATGGAGCAAACGAGACACATTCTCTAGCTCTTGAAGGTCCTGTGTATTGAGTTCCTGCGACCCAAAGTCATAAGTCTCTTGCGATTCCATCCATTTCACGCGTCGTCTTGAGGAAGAACAGTCAACGTCGTGCGCGTCGTGTTTCGTTCACGCTCATCTATACACGGCTGCATACCCAGATAAGTAGATTGTAGCATACAATTGCAAGAGGCATGCGTTATCCAAAGCTGATTGTCTTTGACCTCGACTATACGTAAGCATCCATGGCTATCTCAAGACCTATCGACATCAGCTAAGCTAACAGACAGACTATGGCCACTCTGGATTGATACACACATCTCACCGCCACTCAAGGCTGTCTCAGGGACAGAGCTCAAGGACAGACATGGCGAGTCACTGACATTCTACAAGGATGTGCCTGGCATCCTTGTCTCCATGAAAGCACAAGGTGTCGCACTCGGTATCGCAAGTCGTACGAGTGCGCCCGACCTTGCACGAAAGGCCCTTGGCATGCTGCAACTGGCAGGCCATGACGACAATGCCATGAGCATCTTTGACAAAAAGGCCATCGAAATCTATCCAGGCTGCAAGCTGACACACTTCCGAGCCATTCAGAAACAGACGGGCATCCCTTTTGAGGAGATGGTCTTTTTCGATGACGAGTCACGGAATCGAGAGGTGGCGCGCCTTGGCGTCACGTTCGTTCTTGTGCCACAGGGCGTGACGCGCTCGGTGTTTGAGCGTGGGTTGCAGGACTGGCGGGCGCACAAGAAGGATGTCGTGGAGCGGCCGCGTGGAGAAGAGGTGGATGGTCATGAGCGGGATGACAAGGCGGACAAGCCGCGATCTCAGGCATAATGCTCCTCTTGTTGTACCAGATATGCTAGTAGCGGCCAGATTGATAGATAGATGGTCATGACCTTGAAGACTCTGTTGCTTGTTTACCGGTTGATGCGACGCTTGTCAACAAACACCACCACAAAGACAAGGCAAGAGTGGACAAAGAGGATCCGACTTGCAGGCGGCAGAGGATTAGAAGAAGGAGAAAGTGTCTGGCAAGGCGCATTGACCCATAGACAGACTGCCATGTCGCTTTCTGACCGGCAACGGGACGATCTACATCAAGCCATCCTCGCCTATTTCAAAGCACAAGGTCTGAATGGCGCGCACGATGCTCTCAGACATGAGTTGGCGCTAGAAGCCAACGCGCCGACCGAGGAGCGCCATCTAGGTCTGCTTGAAAAGAAGTGGACGAGCGTCATTCGTCTACAAAAGAAGATTCTCGACCTCGAAGCCTCGCTTGGTGAATTGCGCGCAGCCTTGCCGACCTATACATCAGGCCAAGCTCAATTGGCTGGCAAGGATCTCGCGGAATGGATACCACGGGCGCCGGCGCGGCATGCGCTCTCGGGTCATCGCGCGCCCATTACCGGTGTCGCGTTTCATCCCGTCTTTAGCGTGCTGGCAACCGGTTCTGAAGATTGCAGTCTCAAGATTTGGGATTTTGAGACGGGTGAGTTTGAACGGACGCTCAAGTCGCATACAAAAGCCGTCACGGGTCTTGATTTTTCACCAGCAACGACGATGCCGGATGGCAGGACGGCCGTCTTGTTGGCGAGTTCTTCAACTGATTTGACAGTCAAGCTGTGGGACCCAGATAATGAGTACAAGTGCGTTCGTACTTTACATGGTCATGATCATGTCGTCTCAAGCGTCAAATTCATACCAGGTCAACCCAACCTCCTCGCCTCGGCCTCACGCGATCGCTCGATTCGCATTTGGGATACGACCACTGGCTTTTGTACACGGACGCTCCAAGGTGCCCATGACGATTGGATTCGACAGTTGGCGCCGAGTCTAGATGGACTGGGGACGCTCTTGACGGCGAGTAGCGATAATACGGCACGGTTGATTGATGCCAACACAGGCGACTGCAGCGTCACCCTCTCTGGCCATGCGCATGTCGTCGAATGCTGCACATGGAGTCCCAGACATGCTGCCAAGGCGCTGTGTGCATTAGCCGGACAACCCTTCAAAGCAAGCGATCGGCCTCGATTCTGTGCCACCGGTTCACGCGACAAGACGGTCAAACTCTGGGATTCCCGCGCCGGCACGTGTATTGCCACCTTGTCCGGTCATGACAACTGGATTCGTGCCGTGGTCTTTCATCCCGATGGACGGTTTCTGCTCTCAGCGAGCGACGACAAGGCTATTAAAGTCTGGGATCTTGAGGCAGGCGGACGGTGTTGTCGCACGTTGGCGGATGCACATGGTCATTTCGTTAGTTGTCTTGCTTGGGGACTGTCTTCAGAGCAACAGATTTATGAGCAGCAAGAAGGCAATGCCGTGCAGGGCAGTCAAATCAATGGCGTACAACGCAAGGGCCGGTATGTGCTTGCAAGTGGCGGTGTCGATCAGATGGTCAAGGTGTGGATGCCATAACTTCCAAGGTTCGGCTTCAAGTCTCGAGTCTATTGGAATGACGATGTACAGCGCATGAGGGGATAGCATGGACGAGAGACTGCCTAGATAGCGACGGCAAGGTAGTCAAGTAAACGCTTGCATAAAGACACTCCAGAAAATACAAAATAAAGCTCAGCATGAATCCGTAAGACGTCGTACAACTAAGCACTCCGCGCCGCGTTTTGCGCATCATTGCGCTTCATCTGTTCAATCTTACTCCGCAACTTGGCCGTCAAATCCGACGCCGCCTGCCAAGCCGGCGTCTCGCGCGTAGCACCATCCACCGCTGCTGGCGCCGTCGCGCTATGCGTTTCCATCAAAGGCTTGCCACTCGAAGTGGCGGCATACCGATTTTCCTTTTCTTCCGCAAGGCGTGATTCAGCGCGTCGTTGCGCTGTTTGCGATTGAGATGCCAATGCTGAGAGCGGCGGCGAGATGCGCGTGTTTGACAAAGCACTCTCCGTCCGTACAACACCTCTCGCCGGCGTCGAGCTTGTCCGCTCAGGAAGACCAGCCCCTGCTGTCATCGACACCGAGACGGGCGATGTAACCGGGTTAGGTTCTGAAGCAACGTGGCCGGCAATGATTCGAGCGTTGCGCAGCTGCGACTTGAGCACCTCAATCTCGCCATCATACCTGCCCCGTGCCTTCCGTAACAACTCCACCTCGCGCTGTGCCGAGTTGTATTGATCTTCTTTTGCTTGCAGCGCCATGGCATGGGTCGTATGCGACTCAATCAACGCCGTATTTTTCGATTGGAGGGTGACAAGTTGAGCTCGGAGCGATGCGAGTTCTTCGCGATCGGCGGCAGCTGCTTCCCAAGCGGCTTTTTCACGTCGCAAGGATTCCAATTCAAGACGTTCGGCAGGGGCCAGGCTGGCAACACCTGTATCTTGCTGTACTGCCGAGGGTCGTGCAAGATTCTGGGCAGTTGGTCGTTGAAGACCGAGTGAACCTGCTGGTCGACTCAGCCTTGACGGTGCGGGCGAGGACGGTAAACCACTGCCTGGTGCCATGGACTGTCGTGCCAGACGCGGAGCCCCTGCAGCGCCAAGACTGCCGGGAGCCATGGACGCTCTGGGACCATAGCCACTGCTTTGCACCACTTTGCGGACTTTGGTCGGTGAACTGGCTGCAGCTGTACTGCCGGCTGTTGGTGCCTTTTTCACGAGTCGTTTGGTCGGTTGTTTGCCAGGTGCTGTACCCGCCGCTTGTGGTTTCGGCTTCTCCGGCTTCGCCTTGACGGTCGCTGTCGCAAACGTCTCTAGAATCTTAGGTTTTCGCAATTCTTCAATTTGTTCAAAATAGGGCCCCATGGCGCGTTCACCGATGAGTTTCATCAACGTACCAAGACATTCCGCTGCCGCATCACGTACTTTTGCATCCGACTCGCCAATGAGTGCCGTAACGGCTTCTGCAATTTGTTTGACTTCGCCTGATTTAGGAAACACGGGCGTGACGGAGAGACTGCGCGCGAGCCAGAGGAGCATTTGGCAACGGACTGAGGGATTCTTGCTCTTGAGTAGTTCGAGCGTTTCTTCAAGGACATCCTCCAGGGTGGTTGTCAAGAAAATGGCATCGAGCGCGCCGGCAATCGCATCAAGGACATTTTGCTTCTTCTCCTTGAAGCGTTCAGCACAGGGCGCAAAGACAACATTGCGATACCTGCCAAACGCGCGCTTGAGACCGCGGGCGAGTTGATCGAGACAAGTGGCTGCAAGCGAGACACACACGACATTGGCGTCTTTTTGCACACAACGGCCCAATAACCGGGCCACCTCGCCGAAATCGCCTTCTTTGATGCGTGGCACGTTACTACTCGCCACGAGCACGTCGAGCACTTCTTTACGGTCTTTCCATTTGCTGCTGAGCATGGCTTCTTCGAAATTGGCGGGGACGGTCGAGAGCACGTCGACGGGTTCAGCCAAGTCAAAGGCATCGACCACTTCCTCCTCTTCGGGTGCAGCAGCGCCGGGTTCACCGTCACCACCAGCATCGGGACCCGCTGCTTCTTGTGCCGCCTGTTGTGAGCGCAAGAGCCGTTCTTGCTTGACTTGGCCGACGGTAATGCCATCAAACGCCGTTTCGAGTTCCTTGACCTGGACTGGTTTCAAGTCTGCCAAAATCAATGGCTTCACGACATCACCGAGCCATCGATAGAGTGTAATGGCCAACTCGATCGCCTCGGCACGCACATTCTTGTCGGCGTGGGCGAACAATTTCGGCAAGACTTGCACCGCGGGTTTTGCCTTGACGGTTTTAGCACCAAAAGCGAGATAGATGCTCTTGATGGTGAGACAGGTGGCGGCGACGAGTTTGGGTAGTTTTGCAGAGAGGCCTGGGATGAGGTCTTCAATGACGGGTTCGCCCGTATCGAGTTCGACATACATCAAGACGGCGTCAATCGCCTTTTGACGCGTACCGGCGCGTGTACTGCCCAAGCATTTCTCAACCAGGGCCGGCAGGACTTGCGGGCGCGTTTTGAGGGTAAACGCGACGGGACCGAATTGTAGATAGGCGAGTAAAAGCGCGACGCCTGCTTCTTGCGCCACGACGTTGGCGTCTTTAACTGCTTTGACGAGCAAGTCTGGATCATTATTAAAAGGTTTGAAGCAAGGCGCCGTGTCGGCGGGTGAGCTTGTGAGTTGCTTTGTACAGGCTTCGTAGGCGTTGAGACGGACTTTCCATACTTTGTGAAGAAGCCTGTCTTCGAGGGGCAAGGCATCAAAGTCTTCTTGCTCTTCTGCCATGTTGTTAGTATCTTGCAGCTTGATATAATGATCAGATCTAGCTTGTTAATGGGCAGGCTTCGGATATCTTCTTGTTTGTTGTTGTTGTTGTTTCGCGCCTGGTCACGTGCATCCACGAACTACACGAAAGTATTATAAAACTAGAACTACTGCTATAGCTAGACTAGGACTACTGTTAACTGATGCTCAAAAGACCGCTGCTCCTCTGCTCAATAGGCAATCATGGCTCGCTCTATACCTATACCCGCCACAACGCCGGTAGCTCATTCTTTGCATAACCACCGCAACTATCCACTAACAACCACAAGGCCACCTGCTTCTATCATACTACATAGACGCTATGCGTTTGCCCGCTCTTGAAAGCAGACGGGATCTGCAAGGTAGCTTGACCCGTCTTGACACACTCTCCCTTTGGCTCTTCAAATCCAATCTCGACATGAATCTCTCCGGCAATGCAGTCAGTAAAGCTTTTCGTCTCTTTATGAAGACACATGCTGATGGCCTCGTGTGTGTCTTGCATGATGAAATGGAACAGGTGGCTGGATCTGTCAAGATGCGGCTGCGTGGTCAGGCACGCGGTCATAATGGACTGCGGTCTTGTATCGCGCAGCTTGGGACGCCGGATTTTGCAAGAATTGGCGTCGGCATTGGTCGGCCGGCGAGTCGTGCGAGCGTTGATGTCACAAGACATGTTTTAGGTCGATTTACAAAAGCGGAATTGAAGGTGTTGCAGGAGGAGACGTTGCCGGCGGTGATGGAGGCGCTGGAACGGTTGGTGGAGACGCCGATACCTGCTTCTTCTGTCGGATGAATCACAAGTACTTCACGTGTTTACACAACCTCAAGCGGCACGTGTACTTCTGGCTTGACGACCACAATCTGATATCCAGGCTTGATGAGGCCGCCCTGGTCCACCGTCGCCATGATACCCGACTTGCGCTCGACAATCTCGCGTTTTTGTCCGCGCACGATGCAGAGTTCTTGTAAACCAGGTTGATACTTTTCAATCTGCGGGCAAGGGTTGCGAAGCCCTGTGACGGTAATGACGGCATGGTCGTCTTTGTCTAGATTCGTGCTGGCGACGGCATCGGCAGGTAGAAAATGCAACAAGGTGCCGGCGCTCAATCCCAGTAAATCGATGCCTTGTGTTGTGATATTCTCACCGATCCCACCGGACCCAAGCGCTTTCCCTTGCTGTGCCACTTCGTCAAAGAATTCGGCATGCAAGAGATGGACTTGGCGCAAGTTGGCTGGCGGCGGCTGGATCTTGATGCGACTGAGGTGTTGGACGTGTTTGCCGAGATGGGCGTGGCCTTCGATGCCGAGATGGGCGATGAGGTTGATTTCTGATCTTGGTTGCTTGCTAAAGTTGTGTTTGTCGGATCGATTGACGGAGAGGACGGACATGGCTATTGTCGCTAGTCTGTAGACTGTAGCAGGAGAAGGTTTCTCAGTAGATGCTGGTAGATGGAATGTGGGGAAGCTTGAGCATTCTTTTGATATTTGTCAGTCTTGCAGCTTTTTGCCATATGCCGTTCATCCTCCTCGGGATATGGCTAGAGGGTCTCTCCCTCCCTTCAAGCAGGCAAGAGCACCAAATCTTGAGATACATTGGAAATCTCGTGGTACATTCAGAGAGAAGACTTTTGAGATTTGTCAATCCGGTCCTTTTATGGAAACCAAATGGACCAGCTTTGAAGAGATTGTTTCTATTCTCAAGCCAAGTCTGACAAATATCAAAGGTTTTGCTATCACTGCTGAATCAATCTTAACTTTTGATTTTTGTCAGACGTCCAACCTCCATAAGCAGTCCCGCGCAAATCAACAGCGAGAAGAAGCAGTAGCAGCAGCAGCAATCGCAAGAAACAGACAAGAGAGAGCGACAGAGAGGAAGACGAGTCAGAACACCAAGCAAATCAATCATAATGGTATGTCTTGATCTAGCAGAGAGAGACAGCTAGGCTAGAGAGCGATCAGACTGTTCTTGTACAGCAGATCCTGCCTATAACAAAGGTAACCAAGGTCGTGCGCTAGCAATAGCAAGCGACAGACCCAAAGGACCAAGCCTGCTGTTTAGACCCTAGTCAAGCACGCACTTGTCCAGACAGTTTCGTTGAAGAACGAAGGAGAGATGGATGCCCTTCTCAAAGAGCGTCCTCTTGTTGATCACTGTCTTTGTACTTTCTGGCATACAGTCGAGACTGCAGCAGCATCGGATTGTTCATGAACATTCTGACACTGTCTTGCCATCCTCGCGCCATTTCTTTGCAAAGAAGCGCATCCTCCTTCATCCTGACACTGACTGTCTGACAATGCTGTTTGGCTCATCTATTCACAATCTTGTACTCCATGTGTCGTTCCTTGGCCAGCAGGCAGGGTCGTGTGCGATGACCTGATCACTTTGTCCAGCCCTTCTCTTTCCATTCGCCCACCTTGCCATCCATGCTAATCGTGTCAGGCACCTACCAAGAAGGCCCCCGCTAAGTCCCCCTTCCCCGCCACCAAGGCCGGTGTCAAGAAGACCGCCAAGAACCCACTCTCGGAGAAGCGTACGCGCAACTTTGGCATCGGTCAAGCCGTCCAACCCGTCCGCAACCTCTCGCGTTATGTCCGTTGGCCGCAATACGTTCAATTGCAACGTCAAAAGAAGATTTTGAACCAGCGATTGAAGGTGCCGCCTGCGTTGGCTCAGTTCCAATACACTTTGGACAAGAACACCGCCACGAGCTTGTTCAAGTTGCTCAACAGCCACAAGCCTGAGTCCAAGGCTGAGAAGAAGGAGCGATTGACCAAGGTTGCCGCCGCCACCGCCGATGGCAAGACTGCCGAGCAGACCGCCAAGCCGACCACCGTCAAGTTTGGTCTCAACCACGTCGTCGGTCTCGTTGAGAACAAGAAGGCTTCGCTTGTCATTATTGCTCACGACGTCGACCCTATCGAGTTGGTCGTCTATCTCCCGGCTCTCTGCCGCAAGATGGGTGTCCCTTACTGCATCGTCAAGGGTAAAGCTCGTCTCGGCTCGGTTGTCGGTCTCAAGACGGCTTCGGCTCTTGCCTTGTGTGAAGTCAAGTCGGAGGCCAAGTCCGAGTTGGCCAACGTCATCTCGGCCGTCAACGCCAACTTTACCGAGAAATTTGAGCAGCAGCGCAAGCAATGGGGTGGTGGTATCATGGGTCAAAAGTCACAGAACGAGACACTTCGCAGGAAGCGCATCTCGGACGCCGCCGTCAAGGTGTAAAGTGTCTTATTACTTCACTTCATATCCTCTCTTGCATAGCCATCCACTCATCTACTGTACTTTTGCTTCCCTTTCATCTTGATGAATTCTGATCATGTTTGTTTTCGTCATGACACGAAGCGCCGTTGCCTCATCTATCGGCGACGCTCACCATCACCAAGCTAGCATCTCCTAAATCTCCGTATAGGCATAATGAATCGCTAAAGAGCTTCTCAAGTCATGTCGCGCTATGGCGCCGCCCAGCGCATCGAGCGCTTCTCAGACGAGGACACTGCTGCAGAAAGCGTTGCTAGGGATGAAAGTGAACAGGATCTCACAAGATTGCTTCAGGAGCCACCGCCACAAGCGAGCGTGATTCTACGTGACGGCAGACGTGTTCGTCGCTCCATCACTTTGAGCTCACTACGGGGCCATCCCTCGAGTCAAGAGCGTGATGGCCCAGGGACCCCGCTCCTCGCAAGCGGCAAATCCTCGTCACCTCCCATCTTGCATCGCTTACGTCAAGGTCTTGTCAAGAGCTACAACGTCCTTAGCAGCCGAGACAATGCAGCACTCTTCAAATCACTTCTTGCCTATGCTCTCGCCTCCTTCGTTGTCTTTTTGCCACGGCCATTTGCCTTTCTCGGCCAAACGGATGGCAAACACTTTGTCGCCACCTGCTGCGTCTATTTCCACCCAGCACGCTCACAAGGCGCCATGATTCAAGCAACCCTCTACGCTTTACTCGCCTTGGCTTGGTCACTTGCCATCTCAGCAGGAAGTATGGCCACGGCTCTTGGTTTTAATGCAATCGGTCAGCGCAATGTTGGCCATGTCGTCGTGCTCGTCTTTTGGATCGTCGGCGGCGTCGGCGTCATTGCCTATTGCAAGCAACGGATCGGCGGTCCACTCATTGGCGTGGCAAGCTCCATGGCGAGTGTCGTCTTGTTCTTCAACGTGACGCGCGAAGGATCGCTGCAGCTCGGTCGCTTTAATCTGGAAAAGCTATGTGGCTACCTCTATCTCGTGCTTCTGGGTCTCGCCATCAGTATTGCCGTCAATCGACTCGTTTGGCCAGTCTCGGCCACGAAGCTGCTGAAGCAAGAGATGATCAAGACAACGGCCAATGCATCGCATCTACTCAGTCTCGTCACGCGCTCTTTTTTGCAAGAAGGCACCTCGGATCCTGTGCAGTTACAGCATGCGGCGGCTGAGAATGGCAAGACACTCAAAGCACTTCAAGATCAGCTCGACATGGCTCGCTACGAGCTCTTCTTGACTGGTCGAACGGAAGAGTATCGTCTCTTGCAGCAAATTGTCAAAAAAATGATGCACGTCGGGCAACATCTCTCTGGCCTCCTCTCAAGCTGTGAAGTCCAAGCGATGCTCGTGGATGAAGGGGAGCAACAAGACCTTGCCGAATCGGGTGCATTGACGGCGCGCGAAGTGGCGCGGACGTACATGCTTCATCTTGGACCGCCCATCAAATCACTCGCTTTCACAACGCGACAAGCACTTGCAGAGATGCCTTTTGCTGAAGCAGACTTTCAGGTACGCCTGCCGCAACAGCTCTTTGCCAATCTCGAGGCGGCTTTGGCACTCTATGATGAAGCCAAATCCAAGGCACTGTCCACCCTCTACAGTCATCCCGTCTTTCGCAATGCAGACAACTTGAACGAGGTGGCCGAGCGTGAAGAAATTGCAGCCTCGATGGAATACTTTTCACATAATCTGCAGGCGTTTGTGTCAGAGACGCATGCCCTGATGCGCGCATTGCGGACGCTCGAGGCGTTTCAGTCGGCACCATGGCGGTCTTGGTCATGGCTTTACTTTTGGCGCAAGACTACCGAATCACCAACTTTGCGGAAAGCACGGCCTAACCCTCGACCGCAACAACGTTCATTCACTGGCAAGATTAAATACAAACTCTGGCACATGATGCGTGTCTTTAAGAATCCAGACATTCGTTTCGGTCTTAAAGTAGGTGTCGGCGCCGCCCTTTTTGCAACACCAAGCATGGTCGACGCCTGGCGCCATGTCTTTCTCGAATACCGCTTCGAATGGGGTTTGCTGTCCTATGTCATTATCACGAACGCTTCCGTCGGCGGCACGTATTCTGCTGCCTTTTGGCGCGTCTTGGGCAGTGCAGTTGGCACGTTACTTGCAGTCTTCATCTGGACAGTGGCACCAGCTCAAGCAGATGTTCTTGCGCCAGCGGGTCTTGTCATTGCAGCGCCATGTCTCTACATGATTTTACATCCAGCCAAATGCAACGTTCAACTCGGCCGCTTCATCTTGCTCTCTTACAATCTTTCTGCCTTGTATGCCTTTACGCTTTCGCAGCAATCCAAGGAAGGTCCGGATCAAGATGCAGACGAAGGCGGTGTCAGACCCATCATTACGCTTATTGCATTTCATCGCACCGTCTCGGTGACGGCAGGGTGTCTTTGGGGTGCCCTGATTAATACCTACATCTGGCCCATCAAAGCACGCGTCGCCTTGCGGAAGGGTCTCAGCGATCTCTGGCTGACCTTGGGTCGCACCTGGCGCCAAGACCCCTTCGACATGGATAAGCACCTCGACCGCATCTCAGTTGAAGGGTTCCTCGCCATTCGCAGCCAACTCGATCTATTGACAAGTCTGCTCCAACAATCGCCTCATGAGCCTAGACTACGTGGTCCATTTCCATCAGAGGTCTATGGAGATTTGCTCGAAGGCACACGACAGGTGGCAGATTTGTCTTATGCACTGTCGCGCGCCCTTGCCACATCGCATCCACTGGACGCAACCGGCTCGACCTTGTTGAAAGAGACAGCTCAAGCACGCAAAGCTTTAGCAGATGCGCTGTTTCTAGTCTTGTACCTCCTCGCAGGGAGTGTTCGACTCCGCGCGCGTGTACCCGGTTGTCAAATCGCAGCCGCTGAAGCGGCACGTGAGCGATTCTTGGCGCGTTTGGGTGATTGTCGTTTGGCAGAAGCGAAATTGGCTGTCAAGGGTCTTGATCAGGATCCGATGGATGTCCTTGTGGATGCGCCGGCCCCAGCTGAGCAAGAAGGTGAGGCGGCGACGCTGCAGCGAGGGTACTTTTCAGATGGGTTGGGCAGGAGTTATCATTATTCGCTCATGACGGGTGTCTTGATTGTCAAGTTGGCGCGATTATCCAAGTTACAGACGCAGCTGTTTGAAGAAGGTGGACGCAGCGGGGATGATTTAGAAGAAGAGGATTTGGAGCATGCCAGGGAAGGTCTATAATACGGTTTATTGCATAGCGTCTTTTTTCATGACTATGAATTGCTTTACAAGGTTCAAAGTCTACTCGTGCTATGCAGGATTACAGAGTACAATGAAGGATTCCAGGCGTATTACTTGAATTGAGGGGTCATCGACGCTGTCGTTGCGATCGCGGCTTCCAAAGCTTAAAGCTATTCAAAAACGACAAGCACGTCGGTCGCAAGGTCGTTACGGGCTCATGCACCGTCTTGATGGTCGAAGCAGACGAATACGTCTTGCCAACGGATTGCGCTTGTGAGTGACGCGCGCTGAAAGAACGTCGCGAATGTGGGCTCAGACTGCTGCGCCCTGCACCGACACCTGTTGGGATGAGGGTCGATGGCGTATGAGGCGATGGAGCACATCCAAGAGACTCAGACGAATCGACGCGCGCATTGACGCTTTGAGGCGTCGTAGGCAGTATTGCGTCACTATTCGAGATGGGTGTCGGCGTTGTGGCTTGCCTCTGCGCCTGTGAGCTCTGCCTGAGACGTGGTGACCGAGAGCGCGGTTGCGTGTCTGGTGAGATACCGCGTGGTTGATTCGAGGGTCGTCGAAGCCATTCAGTAGAGGTGCCAAGACCATGCAATAGGAAGAGGTCATGTGGATGGGTCAAGATCCATAGGGCAGAGAGAATGACGGTGCGTGTAATGTGATTGGGTGGCTGCGCTGTATTGGACAACGTTGTAACAGTCGGGGAAGGTGCTCTGCCATCGTTCGCAAGGGACACAGTCGAGGCTTCTGTCGACGTTGTCGCCGTCCGTGTCGTGAGCTGATAGAGAATGAGCTCATCCGCCGTCAACTTTGCAATCTTGACACCGCGTGATCCACCGCTGCTTGCCTTGTCTGTATCCACAATACGACAGATCCACTCATCGGCAGGTGTCAGGACAAGTCCCACCAGCGAAATGCGTCGGCGCGTGTTGAATGAAGAAGCAGCGGCGGCGGCAGCAGCAGGCGAAACAGAACGACTAGCTGCACTGCGATGGCCTTGCGAGATGACTGAAGCGTTGCTTGCCTTGCGCTGTGGTCTCAGACGATGCGTCCAGACGAGTTGAAAGTTGACTTTGGCTGAGGGCGGCAGTACTGTCGAGAAGGTGAACCCTTGTGAAGATTGTGCAACGAGCCAATCGCGCGCCGAGCCATCTGCCTTGTAGTGGATGCGAAGCGTGCCTGCCGGGTGTAGCTCGCACTGAATCTGAGACGCGAGCGCGTTGAGGTTTTGTACAGAGAGGCGTTGTTGCTGCGCATGCTGATGAGAAGCGCCATCCCTGCTGGCACTGATGCTGTTGCGCCGGACACGTCTTGTCGCTGCTACCGATGCTGCCCGGTTACTCACCTTGCGCACCAAACCTGTCGCCGCTGTCGTCTTGTGACTCTTGAAGACTGCCAACTTTTCCTCTTCATAGCTCGTCACGATCGCTTCCTGTGGTTCGAGCACATGAGACGCGCGTCGAAGGTCGTAGGCGGGCGTATAGAGACGCGTTGTGTTGCGTGGATCATAGCGCTGAAGCTGACAGAGGAGTGCGGCAGGTCCCTTGCTGGTTGGTGGTTGTGCAACGAGGAAGTGCTCTGCTTCAATGCGCCCTGGCATGGTTCTGCGCCGCTTTGCTTGTCTCGCTGTACTTTAGTGCACAATGAGCAGGACGTGCTTGTCTTATAGAAGCTGTGCGGGCTCTCTTGTCTGCTGCGATCGTTGCAAGCTGAGTGGGATGTTTGTTGATGTGATGCGCCAAGAATGGTGCGAGCGTGTTTAAAGTGTTACACCGGGAACAGGGTCTCTACGGATACACTGCGGACTCTTGGGAGTGTCTACTTAGGTAGGTAAGCAAGCAAGCCTTGAGGAGGTCTGAGAGCAGATGATGAGACTGTGCAATGGCAATAGCTAGGATGGTGGGTGTTGCAATTGTGTCTGTTGCTTGTATCACATCCTACCTAGGTACCTATCAGTCTATCACATCCTTCCCGAGGTCTCCTCTCCTACTTCCTATCCTCTTCCTGTAGCAGAAACTCCTCACACGAAACTATGCTCAGACTGGGCATCCTGGAGCACCACTACTATATCACTGCAATGACTGCAAGGACTGCATGCACAGTGCGTGCTACCGAGTTAAGCTTCAATGCCCGCCTCCCTGGCCCTAGTTCATTTACGCGCTTGCAATTGCCATAAGCACGCACTTGCGCTGTGCACGTGTACATGCATATGTATGGCCCCGACGGTGCTACCGGCCGTGTGCGGCAGCTGAAGGCAGCAATGCGGGCATGGGCAAGTCAGTCGCCTGGGCTATAGCTTCAGGGAATGGCGCCTTGTGCTAGCGCTAGAGGGAATGCACCCGTAAGAGCCAACCTTGGAATGCCAAGCTTTTCAAAACCTCGGAATGCTGACTCCAAATTTAACTTTCCTGCCATGAGCAGTGTGACAGTGGACACCTGGACATGCATGCACATGTACAATGACGCTCAGCTCCATCTTTGCTTGTGTGTCGCAGACTCGCAGCTGCAGTCCTGCAGCGTGTCTCCGCTTCCTTCACAAGTATAGCGAGCGTGAATAATACTGCCTAGCTGCCATGTCGCGCTCCAGAGTCAAGTAGTCCAAGGACAGGCAATGACACTCGCTAGAGGAGCTCTCGTAAGCCAATGCAGATGAAGCGTCAGCTGCCGACTTTCATCATCTTATGAGCTATCGATCTGGAGCTCCGTCAAATGACTGGGCGTACATATATTGTACATGTACACACAGTTGCATCACCGCGAAGACTAGTTCTGACCGACGAGTCGCTACCAGTACAAAGATACCCGAGAAGAGCGCCATGGGTTGAGAATTGTGCTGCAGATCTGCAAGGCTGCCAACCTGGTGTCTTGTCGCTAGAACGACTGTGCCAAGGACACTTGCACTGCGCCTTTGCCAAGGACCCCATCTCCTACGTCGTGTTCTGGTGCCAACATATCAACATGTCACCGCACAGACAAGGCCTGTGCACAGATCAGTGCGCCAAGCGTATTGACGGCCTGTGCTTCTTCCTACAAATGACCTAGCATCGCCCAATCTCTGTTGTCTTTCATCGACCGATTCACTTGCACAGCATCATGACTGCTCGCGAGCGCTACTACAAGTTCAAGCAGCAACGCTATCGCAGCCAAGTAGGCACGCTTGAGCAGCTTGGTAGCGCTGACGTGTCATACCGCATGCCGCTGGCCGTCGCTCTTTTACTACTGGCAGGTCTGGTACCAGTCTGCGCTTGGTAAAGATTGACTCTGGCAGCCCTTTTGCTAAGAGCTTAATCGAGGTTGCCTAAAAATCGAGACCACCCTGAATCGCCCGACGACGATCCAGTGTCGATGTCATGGGTTGCACACGTGCCTGCGCGTCTTTCTCCTGCTGTTCCTGCTGCAATTGCTGCTGCTCAGCATGTCGCTTGCGCGCCTTCTTTTCATCACCGATACCCAACTTGCTGATACCCGAATTCAGTCCCTCGAGCAAGACGCAAGCTTTGCACACTTCTTTGCTCGACATGTACCCACAGCGTACACACGAACCCGGCTTTTGCGAAACAGCCGCTTCTTGCACCTCAAACTGTTCACCAGAATGGATAATGTCGATAATGGCGCTTGGTCGAATCGCCTCGAGTTCTTTGATAAGCGTGCGCGCCGTGCCGCGAAAAGCTTCGGGTGAATAGAGACATTCAGTGGAAAAGTAGTCGAGCTGCTTGTAGTGCGCATACAGGACAATCTCCTTTTCATAGGTATACTTGAAGGGCTTTGAGCGCTTGATGGTGGATTCACCGCCTTGCGTGACAATCGCCGTGCAGCGTCCTAATCGAGCCACATCGCCACGGAGCAGGTTCATCATGACCGTCTCTGCCATGTCGTCGGCATTATGGCCTGTAACAATATGTTGAATACCGAGCATCTCGGCGCCACGATCGAGCGCCTGTCGTCGAAACACACCGCAAAACGTACAGTTCGACTTTTTCCCAACGGCTTCGACGATGCGGTCCATGCTCCAGCCATACAACTCGTCGTAGCTGACAATCTTGAGCGGCAAGGCATACTCAATTTGATTGCGCTTGACTGTTTCGAGTGAATCGTCGCGATAGCCCATGATGCCTTCATCCACACTCAGCATGACAAGCTCCAATCCCATATTGTAGCGCTCATTCAATGTCTTGAGCATATACGCCGCAAAGACGGAATCCTTACCACCACTACTGCCAATCGCGACCTTCTCGCCGCGATGGAAGAGGTGATGGGCGCGGATCGTCTTGTAGGATTCATGTTCGAGTGAGGCGCAGAAGCAGTCTTTGCAGAGTTTGATGCCGTTACGTGGTCGACGCATCTGTGGCCGACGGAGCCTACAGAGCTCGCAGAGTCTGGCCACCATTGTTGCGTGTCCAGGACTTTTTGCAGCAATTGGACACTGACGAGATTGTGTGGGTGTTGATGTGCGGCGATTGAATCTTTTTCCTTTGCGACTTTCAGCTGTCTGTACTGTGCATATGCATTGTACATGTGGCAACCAGAGCGTCCGTGAATACAACGACCTTTACAACAGCTGGACATCTCCTATCAAATCATCAGACGATGTAGCTCTCTGAGCAGTTTTCTTTTGTCTATCTATATCACTCATGCAGCTGTGCTTCTCCGCAGGTGCCGTATCAAACGTCTTGCAATTGCTACAGTCTTGATACTGTATTTTTGCTATTGGACTGCTCAAGCAATCGGTCCTATGCTATACGGAGGCGGATTGAGCATTCGGTCGCATGCGCCATCGGTCAAAATCGGGTGACATTCCACCTGCACTTCCTGCAGCCACAAATGGGTCTTGTCGCTCTTCGCGTCTTCTCCACAATGTAACACTCGAGACCAAGTCACATCTGAGCAACCAGTTTGACAAACATGCAACATGGCGTCGCAAATGTTGGTAATTGGTGCAGATGATAAGCTGATGGATCAGCGGACACCAAGCGTCTCAGTCATGCTCTGTCACAGGCTACACCAGAGCCTAATCCACTGGAAGATCAGAGGCGAACTCAGCAGGCCTCTGAATAAGCAACAGCATCCTTCTACAGCAAGTTCCCTGTCTTGCAGCAGCAAATGTCAGCCTCCATGTTTGGCCTACTGTTTATGACGGTCCATCTTGTTTGGCACTGCCAAGGCTTGTTGATACCTTACAACGGTGCTCCGGTCGGGTGGCCAGTGACAGAAAAGGATAACACGCATAATTGGCTTGGCGGCGGTGGGAAACCAAACTATGGAGGCGTGACCATCAACGACAACGGCAAAATTGGTGCACAGACAGAGTGTTCCGGGGACGAATTTGGCAAGCATGAATGTTATCGAATCCAGTTTTATTGGAACTTTTGGGTCAACAAGACCCTCGCGAGCGGGGATGATCGCAGAGAACATACGTGCGCGACGCTCTGCCCTGATCAAATGCAAGAATACTACCAACAGCAGATGGCTAAGCACAATATTGGCCCGGAAGGCAAACTCAGCGAATGTCAGAACGCCGACGGTGTGTGTCTCGCCTACAGAAGTGCAGATGAGAGTCAAAATATGATTAGCCAACTGGATGGCACTGTCACTGAGATACGCTGCAATTGTCAGATTACAATGACCTTTCTACGCATCTTGAATCCAAAGGACTCGCGCACGATTTTCGACACTGACAAGACGGAAGTTCGATTATGCGACCGCTGTCAATTGCAGAATCGCTTGCAAAAGGCATTCTTTCCAAGATGGACAATCGAAAAGCAATCCATCTCGGTTCAGGGCGTTCGTTGCGATCATCGATCTCACAGTTGCGTGTGCGATACCTCCACTGGGAGTCCGATGACAGGAAAAAAGTGCCCGGACCTGATAGGATGAGGTGCTCTAGACATCAGTTGGTGTCTGCTATCGTCGATTCATGTAGAACGTCATCACGTAGGTATCGGAGAACTAGAACCACGAGCAAGAGTTGCCCGTTTGATGAGCATGTTGAGCTGATCTTTAAGTTAAAGTCGTCAGTGAGCTCAAGTCGCTCCTGAGCTTGAGTTTTGAGCTTGAGCTTGAGGCCGTCTGCTAAATAACTGGCTCGAATCCTTGAACGTTTCGTTCCCTGCATGATCTGAAGCTTGCCCACGGGGGCAGGCGGTCGCTCAATTACAGCATCACACCCGTGTATCTGGGTATTCAGATGAGGCGCCTGTGCCGCTCGGCTTTTTCTTCCACGCGCGCCAAGATTCGAGGCAGGCCAGCCGATCGCGAGTATGCGCGTGCACGTGCACAAACACCTGCACCGGCGAATTCCTGCCCTTGAACAGATGCTCATCCCTATCGGAGTATCTCATACGGTAGCCAAGTGTATCAATGATGAGTATGACTGCTATGCACTTTTCTGACATCGAATCAGTCATTTAGACAAGTGCTTTTTAATTGCCGGTATAGGGCACCGTCGCCTAAGAAGACCCCGCCACCACGCCACCGCATCTGAAACTTAGGTAGGTACAAGAACCCGCCGCGCCCCTCATCTGCAAAACAAACCTGCCTTCGCAACACCTTCTCATCGACAAAGAGCCTTGCTAGAATGCTCGAGACGCTCAGACCCCGAGGCGTCAACTCCAATACCGAGACGGATATTGTCCAAAAGGCTGACTCGCTCGATGGACCCGGTCAGCAGGCCTATGCCGATATCGACTGCGAATTAGATACACGCACGAGTGCGCAAAAGTATTGGACGGTCGTCGTTTGTGGTATTGCGCTGCTCAGTGATGGCTATGTAGCGAGTTCGATCGGTACAGTGCTCGTCATCTTGAAGCATCTGTATCCGACTGAATCCAAGGGTTCGCGCGGATTGCAGTTGCTTGGCTCCATCTCTTTTGTGTAAGGTTTCACCGACTCATTTGTTCAGGTGGCTAACCTTTCAGCGGCACTGTCGTTGGTCAACTCTGTTTCGGCTATGTCACTGACCGTGTCGGCCGCAAGAACGGCATGCTCATCGCCACATCGCTTCTCATCTTTTGGACAGCCATGTGTGCCGGTGCCTATGGCCTCAACGGATCCATCTCGGGCTTGTTTGCAGCGATTACCTGTTATCGTTGCTTTCTTGGCTTTGCTATTGGCGCTGAGTATCCGACTTCGTCCTGTGCTGCGTCCGAGACCTCGGCCGAGACGCCGAGTGGCAAGCGGCATTTCATTTTCGTTGCTGTGACCAATACGGCGATCGACATGGGATTCGTGCTTGGTGCTTTTGTGCCGTATATCCTCGTGCTCATCTTTACCGAGAACCATCTACGCGCTGTCTGGCGCATGACGATTGGCCTTGGTGTTGGCACGTCTCCCCTGAATCTCAACTTGCAGTCTTGTGCTAACGAACACAGTCGTTCCCCTGACGCTCTTTTACTTCCGTATCAAGATGCACGAACCCAAGGCGTTTGAACGCATGGGTGGCCGATCCGTCAAGATTCCCTATACACTCCTGCTCAAGCGTTATTGGCTCAAGCTGGCGGCCATCTCGCTCGTTTGGTTCGTCTATGACTTTTCAGCCTACTCGTTCGGTCTCTATGGCGCAACCATCACCGATGCTGTCTTGCCAACTGGCAGTTCGTATGCAAAGACGTTTGGTTGGAACACACTCCTCAACGTCTTTTACCTGCCCGGATCGATCCTTGGCGCCTATGCAACCGACATTATTGGTCCCAAACGCTGCTTGATGATCGGTCTCGTCCTGCAAGCTATCTGCGGATTCTTCCTTGCCGGCTTTTATGAAAAGATTCTCGCAAACGGTATCGGCGGCTTCATTGTCTTTTACGGCATCTTCCTCTCGCTCGGTGAGTTTGGACCAGGTAACAATATCGGTCTTTTGGCAGCCAAGTCGTCTTCATCGATGGCACGGGGTCAGTACTACGCCATTGCCGCCGCGATTGGCAAAGTTGGTGCGTTTGTAGGCAGTTATGCCTTTCCATCAATTGCCAGCCGTTTCAGCTCGACGAGTGCCGGTTATAAAGGTGACTTTTATGTTGGCTCAGCCATGGCCATCTTGGCTGCGGTGGTGGCCTTTTTCTTTATCGATGATTTGAGTCAAGAGTGTATTCAGCAGGAAGATCGCGCGTTTGTGGCGTACCTTTCGCGGAATGGGTTTGATGTCACACAGCTGGGTCGTGTGCCGTCTGATTCGCTCGAGTCGCGCGGTACCAAGGGCAGTCTTGAGCAAAAGGAGTCTGTACAGTTGATGCAGGCATTGTATCAATGATCAATCTGTATGGACCGACCTGTCATAGTAAGGTCAAGAGGTGAATTGAGCTCACCAAGTCGTCTTGCTGTACACTTGCTTGCCGGCCACAAACGTCTTGAGCACCTCACCTGTTTCAGTCATGAGGACCAAATCGGCGATGAATCCCTTTTCGACAACGCCGCAATCATCCCGCTTGAGGACCTGTGCCGGATGCTCATTGACTGTCTGCACAACCTGTTCAATCGGCCGACCACTCGCTTCTAGTAAGTTGCGCAGGCATTGATCAAGCGGACACGCACCACCGCCAATATCACCTGTGTCAGTCGTTGCTGCAAGCCCCTTTTTCGTCAAAGACATGCCATGTGGACCGATATAGGCGCCATCGCTTTGCTGCAGCGGACTATTTGCGTCCGTCACGAGACAACAACCATCTGGATGCGTTTTGTAAGCCAAGGCCGCTGCAGAGCCAGAGACATGGATGTGATCGGCAATGAGGCCGAAAAAGGGCGGTGTAGGGGTACCTAGAATTTTGGCCAGCGTCGGACTGCGATGTTGGATGGGAGACATGGCATTAAAGAGATGCGTCAACATGCTGGCGCCGTGAGCTTGCGCTTCTTGTGCAACCGCCAGGGTTGCAGCACTATGGCCCATGCTGACAGCGATGCCTTGCTGCGTCAATTGCTCGATGAGTGCCAAAGCGCCGGGCAACTCGGGTGCCAGCGTCACGATGGCTGTATGACGTGCAAAGTCTGGACCATAGATTTCAGCAACATCTTGATCAGGCGAGCGCATCAAGTCTGACTGATGAATACCGTGCTTGTCAGGGTTCAAGAACGGACCTTCGAGATGCGCACCGAGGAGTTGAGCGCCATCTGCTACACGCCGCGGGGTCAATTTTGGCACGATATCATGGTACGTCTTTGCAGGCGATGTAATGAGTGTTGTACAGAATCCAGTGACGCCATGCATCGTGACGGCGCGACAGACGGCTTCAAGACCAGTCTCGTAGTCTCTACCCGGCGCATCTGTACAGAAATCCAAGCCACAGGCGCCATTCAACTGCAAATCAAGGAAGCCTGCCGTCAAGAGATGGCCTCGGCAGTCGATATCATGCGAGCGGTGGAGGGTTAGATCGAAATCAGATTGCTTGAAGGTTCGCACGTCTGCAATCTTGCCAGTGACACGGTCGAGGACGACTTGGCAGCTGGGACGACGGATGCCGCGTGTGACGACTGTGCAATTGCGCAGTGTGACCCAGTCGTGGTACGTAGTCATGATGGCAGAGCAGTGATTCAAGCAATTACAGTGACAGCATCGTCAGCAAGCGAAACAGTAGAGCAGCCTTGATAGGTGATGACATTGGAATAAGAGTGATAGTTCGAAGTAGTACAGTACGTTGGCGTGTCTTTCCAATTAGTGACTGCCATGGACCTCTCCGCCGAAAAAAAATAAAAAAATTGGGGATCCTGCGACCATCAGTCAGTAGTTAGCCTAGGCTCTTTCTATCCATCCAGTCCCGTATCCTCACCTCCCATCCCTTGTTTGTGTAAGTAACTTCCCTCATTGACCTCCAAGAGCAAGTACTAACCCTCAAGCGCACCGGCAGCATCCATCCCAAACCATCAAAACGTCCAAAAAAAACTTGTACGTTCCAGCCATCACCATGACAAGGCCTATGAACGCGTACTGACACGTTTCCTTGCAGAGAAAATCCCCTAAAAAATCAAAACCATGTCTGCCTCTCCTGAAGCATCCTCTGCTCAGCCCGTCAAGGCTGAAGGTTCCGGTTCGCCTGAGCTGGCCCAGCAACCCAACCAACAGCAGCAGCAGCAGCAGTCAGAGGACAAGAACAGCGACAACCGATCGGCCGGTTCGCTCTATGTCGGTGAACTTGAAACCTCTGTCACGGAAGCCATGCTCTTTGAACTCTTCAATGGTATCGGACCCGTCGCCTCTATCCGTGTCTGCCGTGACGCCGTCACCCGTCGTTCGCTTGGTTACGCCTATGTCAACTTCAACAACCCGCAAGATGCCGAGCGTGCCTTGGATGAACTCAACTATACCGTCATCAAGGGAAAAGCTTGCCGCATCATGTCATCGCAGCGTGACCCGCACTTGCGCAAGACTGGTTCCGGCAACGTCTTCATCAAGAATCTTGATGGCGCCATTGACAACAAGGCTTTGCACGACACGTTTTCTGCCTTTGGCAACATCTTGTCTTGCAAAGTCGCTACCGACGACCTCGGCAACAGCAAAGGTTTCGGCTTTGTCCACTACGAGACGGACGAGGCTGCCGCTGAAGCCATCAAGCACGTTAATGGCATGTTGCTCAACGACAAGAAGGTCTACGTTGGTGCCCACGTCTCTCAAAAGGAGCGTCTGTCCAAGTTTGAATCCATGAAGCAAAACTTTACCAACATTTACGTCAAGAATGTCGATCTTGAGGTGACAGAGGAAGAGTTTAACGAACTCTTTGCCAAGTATGGTGAAGTTACCTCGTGTGCGCTTGCCAGGGACGAAGAGGGTGCTAGCAAAGGATTCGGCTTTGTCAACTATGCCTCGCATGAAGACGCCGCCAAGGCTGTTGAAGCTCTCAACGATACTGATTTCAAGTCCAAGAAACTCTACGTCGGTCGTGCGCAAAAGAAGTTTGAGCGCGAGGAAGAGCTGCGTCGATCTTACCAGCAAGCCAAGCAGGAGAAGATGCAAAAATACACGGGCGTCAACCTGTTCGTCAAGAACCTCGATGACGAGATTGATGATGAAAAGTTGCGCGATGAGTTTGCCGTCCATGGTACCATCACCTCGGCCAAGATCATGCTCGACGAAGCTGGCAAGTCCAAGGGTTTCGGCTTTGTCTGCTTCTCTTCGCCTGAAGAGGCATCGAAGGCTGTCAACGAGATGAACCAACGCATGCTCAACGCCAAACCATTGTACGTCGCCCTTGCTCAGCGTAAAGAACAACGTCGTGGTCAATTGGAAGCCCAAATTGCCGCACGCAACAACTTGCGCATGCAACAAGCTGCCGCCCAAGGTGGCTTCCCAGGCGTACCGATGGCAGGTTACTACGGCGCACCCATGCAACCCAACGGTTTCTACGGTGGCGGCGGTCGACCAGGTCAAATGCCACCTCAGTTTGCAGGCGGTATGCCCGGTGCCGGTTATCCTCCTCAACAAGGCGGCGGTCGTGGCGGCTATGGTCAACAAGGTGGACGGGGCAGTATGCAGATGGGTGGCATGTACCCGCCCATGCAACAGCAAGGGTTCCCTCAGGGATACCCGCAGCAGCAACCGTATGGAATGCCCCGTGGTGGTGGACGGGGTGGTGCCATGCGTCAGCCGACAGGTCCGCGTGGCGGTATGATGCCGCAAGGTATGATGCACCCGCAGCAGCAACAGATGATGCAGCAACATCAGCAGCAAGGCGGCGCGTTCGATATGGGTGGTCTTTCCTCGGCCTTGTTGGCTGATGCGACGCCTGAGAATCAAAAACAGATGCTTGGTGAGACGCTTTACCCGAAAGTGTTGGAGCAGGAACCAGAGCAGGCTGGCAAGATTACAGGCATGCTGCTCGAGATGGATAATGCCGAGTTGCTCAACTTGATTGAGGATGAGGCGGCGCTCAAGCTCAAGGTGGAAGAGGCCTTGTCGGTCTTGCGTGACTGGACCGAGAATTCAAAGGGTGAGGAACAAGGTGAAAAGCCTGCCGACTTGGACGTTGAGTGGGAGTAATTCAGCTGTGGCGACTCTCGCTGCAGACTCCCGAGTCACTTCTTTCCTTGCTTTTGCTTAGCTTAGCTCACATTCTCCATTTCGACGTAGAGATTTGGTTTGGCTTGTTCGCCAGTGCGAACGACTTGTCTTGCACAAGAATGCTTTTGCAATCGCTATGATTCTACGTGTGACAATCCTCGCTGTAAGCATTAAGAAAGATCAAAGCCAGCATGCCCTGTGATGGCCAATCGCAGCTTCTCCTCCAACAACGCGGCATCCTTGTAATCCGGCAACTTGAGCAGATTGATGCACGTACTCGCACTCGGCAACCGCGTAATGTCCGTGCCGGCACGTTGAATGCCGAAATGCGGCTGAAGACGGCTAAAGCCCATCAACGGCGGCCGCGGCGTCGAGGTGACAAACTTGATAAAGAGCTCGCGTTCTTGTTCCGTAAAGCGATGCTCGAGGACTTGCCAAAAGAGCTGGACCGTCTCGTCGCGTTCAGAGTAGAGGCCATAGGCGGTGTACTGTTTGAGGTTGGCCACATCAATGGGCACGGGATCGCCACCGACCATGGCTTGCAGCTCATAGGGCAAAAACATGGACAGCCAGTTTGGATTGAGCACTGCTTGTAGACCACGCACAAAGGCATCTGCCTGCTTTTGATATCGGACATTGAGCTTGTAGTGACAAACGAGATGGAGGTATTGCAGACGATTGGCACGCGTCACGGCTGTGTCACTGCCGTTCCGGATGAGATTGATGGGTGGCTCACCGAGCTTCTCCGTCAGCGTAAAGTCGAGCGCAAAATCTTGCTCCACGTCACCAGGATAGTCCTTGAGCTTCAGCAAGCCATTGTACAATTCTCGATCAAGCGCCTGCAAATCATCAAGATGGCTCGACTTGCCAATCCATCTGAGCAGGAAGAAGTTGGCAAAGGAGACGTCGACGAGGATACCTTCAACGACACACTTGCCAATCATGCGCCCGATGAATTCGTACATATTGTAGCGCTGACTTGCAGTCGTACCGGAAGCCGGGTAGAGTTTATGATCGGCCGTCTCGATAAAGAGCCCTTGGTCTGGGTGGAACGCTTGCTTGCAGGCTTCAACGAGAAACTCTTTTGTCAAACCGCCGCCATCAATACCAGATTCCTCCATGCCAAAGACATCCTGATAGTGTACACTGAGTGGTTGCTTGATGCCAGCGTTGACCGGCCAAAGCGCTTTGAAACCATCTTCGAGCTCATGCTCGCGACGCACAGGTACAGGCAACCGCGACAACGCCTGCCGGTAGACAAGAGAGTAGCCGTTGGCCTCGGCGTCTTCGTGAATATAGTCTCGCAACAGACTCAAACGATCCTCAAAGCGAACTGTCCAGGGACATTGGGTCAAAACGCGTGTAGCGGTCGAAAAGTCTTCAAAGGAACACATCTTGCGAACATCCGTATCCGCATCCATGTCGTCCATGACTTCATCCTCTGCCTCGGCCAGTCGACGTGCGTCGTTGAATGCATTCGTCAGGAAACGCTGAGTCTCGGATTCGTCATTGAGCAAAACCCACTCATCTAGCTTTGCGCCCGGCTGCCGTGAGAAACGCATGACGAGGTGGTGCACGAACCGAGCGCCAAGCCTTTGCGTACGAAAACCTTGCTTCGCAGAACGATCCGGCTGCGATGGCTTCAAGAGCTGGTCATTCATATCATCGACAAGCTGATGCAAGTCGTCAAGAGGGAGCGGATTGCGTGCGGGGTCGAAAAAGTCGCGATCAGGCATCGTTATGTAGACGCGATGACAAACCTCAATCAGGAACCGTTCGGGCCGTTTTGATTTGTCCGAGACGCGAAAGGACCAGAATGATGATCCTCTATCGCGCGCCGTATCGCGAGCATGGCGGTAAAGCTCTGGCAAGAAGCTTGGCTTGCTCAAGGCGCGTTGCGCGAGCTGTGTCAAAAGCTGCTCTCGTTCCGCAGGCCAACCATCGATAACGGCCATCAGGATTTCGACCACAGAACAGAGGTCCAAAGTCACCCAGAGCTTGTCAACTGTCTCCGGTCGCGCCAAAAACTTTGATATATCGAGCATACCGATCGGCACATTCGCCTCGATCCAGGCTGCCGATGTGCCCCATTCGTCGAGCGGCTGGTCATTCCATTCCTTCTCGAAGGAGAAGACTGAGCGATGTAGACTATTCGCGACTGCTTGAGCCCATTCGCATGGAAGTGCAACATGTGACCAGTTGCTGGACGTAGCCAACTGTGTCCATACATCAAAAGCGAGCTTGCTGAAATTGACCAACGACCACTGCCATGAGCTCGCAAATCTCCGATGATACCAAGGTTCTGGTTGCACTTGTGAGGCGCGTGGAGAGAACTTGGCGACGGTGCGGCACATCTGCAAGACTCTGTCAAGTCCCAAGTTTTGCAAGGTGAGAAAACCCGGCAGTCCGCTTGCGAGCATGACTGAGAACACGGTATCGAAGACACTGTTTGCCATATCTGGATCATCTGAGCCGTCGTAAGGCCAGCGGAGCCATTCCGGCATCTGCCCCATCAACACCCCATCCCATGATTTTGATTTGAAATCAGAGTACCCTTTGCCGAGTCTGTCGAGTTCCTTTTCAAGGAGACGCAGTACTGCCCATTGAGTGTTCTTGTCGGAAAATCTGCGACCGTCTTGCCATTTGAATAGCATTTCGCATAATCTGTAATGCTGTTCAGGCGTGAGGTCATCGTAGCAAAGTCTAGCGCATTTGATCAGGCGGCCGATCTGACTCTCAGTCCTGTCCTGGCGCCAGTCACGTAATAGATTCCGAGCATTGTCGATCTGGTAGAGACTGATCAAACGCGCGATGTCTGTTCGAGGATCGAAGAAGAACATGACAAGGCGTAGTCTGAGCAAAGCACTCGACTGATCGCTTGGGTCAAGCTGATCAAACATATATCGCAGCTCATTCATTGCCTCAATACGCTGGCATCGAGCACGAAAGGCTCTCGCCAGGAGATTGGCTGCCGCCACACGACATCGTTCCTGTTCGCGCAGCTGTCGATTCGCCTCTGCTCGACGCAATAGTTCTTCGCGCGACTGCGGTACAACACGCCCGCCTCCTAGATTGACCCGAGGCCGCTCACGCGCCTGTCCACCAAAGGACAGCATCGGCATGATTGGTTGTAGAGGATGTGTTTCGCAGCTTGTCGACTGTCCTTGCGTCAAGTTGGGTGGTTTGCCGATTACGCGTTCTCAGCCCCACTTCTGCGCCACAAGCAACGACAAGCGACATCCGTGGACATACAACGTTACCAAGGCAGGCACTTGGAGTACGAGCAGCTGGGAAGAATAAAGAATGGCTAGAGACATCTAGAGTACTCGAAGAAAGATTAGTGTAAGCTCTAAACATTTCAAAAGAACCTGACTGTCAACGACTTGGTCTTGCAAGTGGTATCCGCCGGCGACCCGCGATTCATGTCAGAGGCCATCTGCCAAGCTTGATCAGTATCACATCCTGAAGCAGCGCAGAGTTTCGGTCGACAGTTGTCTGCCGGGTTGGTGCCTTGCACATTAATACCGATGCGGTTTTCCTGCAGTACGCCAATGTTGCTGATATCGTACGCGATGGCGCCGCCGACCCATTTGTCCTTTGGGTCGCAAGCACCAAGTTCGAGGATGCTGGTCATGCCTTGAATGACCATCGACTGGCACTGGACACCGCCGCAATCGCCCTTTTGACACTTGAAGGTGCCTCCTTGACCAGAGCAGCCTTGGCGTGGAATCACTTGGATTTGTTTGGACGAAAGTGAAAGCTTGTAGGTTCGCTTGTGGCCAGGTTTAAGCGATTCTGCAAGACCGAGCACGTCAGCGGCGTCTTTGGCGAATCTGATGTCTTCGCCGTGGTCTCCATTCACGCTCAGTTGAAAAGCGGCTGGCCAAAGATCTTTGCCACTTTCATTGATGACGACGAGTGCATAAAACTTACTTGTGTCGACAGAGAAGCCGCTAGGCGTGTCATCGTTGCCGTTTGTCTTTGATCCGCTTGGTTTATCGCCGCCTGGAGCAGGCACGGGTACCGGCACGATCACCGGCTGATGGACGACCGCTGGTGTGACTGGTGGAGGCTTCTTTTTGACGAGACGCTCGGAATCAGTATGGGGCAACGGTGCCAGCGGTTGTAAACCTGGCTGGCTGTTGTTGGCTGATTTCTCCTTTTCAAGCAAGCTCGCATCAGTCAGCTCAGACTCGGGCGTCGGCGGCGTCGATGGCACTGGCTCAATCTGCTTTGCTAGTTCAGGCTCCTTGTAAACTGGCGTTACTGGCGTAACCGATGTGACTGGCGTTGTGTCGCTGCCGAGCTTAGGGAATGGAAGAGGGGTAGGGACAGGAGCAGGGTGGACGATCACTGGCTGCTTTAAATGATCATGATTTCCGTTATGATGTTGATGGCCGTGCCTGGTCTTGGTCGTACCCGTGCTTGAAAGATGAATGACCATGGAACCGTCAGGGTCGACATGAATCTTGGTGTTGAGAACTGCAGCGGACAGTGCAAACCCACAGAGGGCCGATAAAACGAAGAGCATGATGCCGCAACGGACCATACTATCGCGTGTGATGAGTCTGCTGAAGAGAGTGTCGACACGAGATGCCAATGGTGATGCTAACCGCTGCTGGGCAGCTTGCCAGATCCACGCCCAAGAGAATGTGTTGGTTCCTTGGTTGGACATGGATGTTGTGGTTTTTTCTACTTGGGCAAAGGGTCGCAGTGGGCTGTGCAGCTGCAGGGGTGATGGACAAGCAGGAGATGTACACAGATGGCTGTTTGTGAGTGGTTCGCCAAAGGCAGATTCAGGAGACGTCCATGCGGAGCAGATGCTCAGGGGCCAGAACAGGGCCATCTGGAAAAAGTTCCTCTCGATCTATTCGCCTTTCTACACGAGCGCTTTCTATAATTTAAACATAATTGAAGATCAAGCAAGTTCAATGATCTGCAACTCCCAAGGCTGCAAAACCACTTTGGCATCAAGTTGCTTTCCTTTGTTGTCTTCGTAGTTGCTGATCAGCACATGTTTGTTGGCCTTGCCGAGCGACTCTGGCAATGACCAGTTGCACATCTCGCCTGAAAAGTTGCAAAGCACTAGCACACGCCTTGTTGCATTCGTCCTGGTAAAGGCATAAACAGACTCGTTTGCATCGTCGAAAGACTGGTACATGCCATAGATGAGCACGTCATTGTCTTTGCGGAATTGAAGCACTTCCTTGGTCCATTCATAGTGCGAGCCAGCCTTGCCAACTTGTGCGGCGGCGTTGTACTCGGGATAGTCATCCATCACCACAATCCAAGGCTCCACTGTCGAAAAGCCAGCATACTTTTCAGCCGACCAGTGGACAGGTGTGCGTGCATTGTCGCGCGACTTTTTTTGAATCTCAACAAGGACATCCGTCATTTCCACCTCCTTCTCAGGTACCTTTTGCTCTGCGGCACGCTCGGCAATGACTTCCTTGTAGTAGTTGATGGAGTCCAAGTCGCGCTGATCTTCAATCGGCCAGGCACTTCTATTCTTCATGCCGAGTTCTTGGCCTTGATAGATGTATGGCGTGCCAGCTTGGCAGACGAGGAAGAGCGCAAGCATCCTTGTGGATACATCGCGCCACTTTGGCGAGTCATCGCCGTATCGTGATACGCAACGGGGTTGGTCGTGGTTGCTGAGGTAGAGCGAATTCCAGCCACCGCCTTGCTGCATACCCGCCTGCCACTTGTCGAGGATACGCTTGAGGGTTGAAAGCTTCCAAGGCTCGGGCGTAGCTGTGAATTTGCCACCAGGGCCCATGTCGACATCGACGTGCTCGAATTGGAAGATCATCTGGAGTTCCTTGCGCGCTTGGCCGACATACTGGAGGCCTTGATCAGGGGTCACGCAGGGCGTTTCACCAACATTGAAGCAGCCCTCGTACTTGCTGTAGACTTGTTCGTTCATCTCTTGAAGGTATTCGTGGACATGCGGGCCGTTAAAGACGAGTTGATTGAAAGGCTGGTATTTGCTGCCCGGGATCGTGACAGGCGCATCAGGCAAGTCTGGATGCTTGCTAATCATGTTGATGACATCCATGCGGAAACCAGCGGCGCCTTTGTCCATCCAGAAGCGCATAATCTTGTAGACCTCTTGACGTACCGCCTTGTTTTCCCAATTGAAGTCTGGCTGAGACTTGTCAAAGGTGTGTAGGTAGTATTGACCGCGTCGCTCGTTCCATTCCCAGACTGAACCGCGAAAAGCGGCGAGCCAGTTGTTGGGCTCCGTCCGCTTGCCATCCACCATCTTGGCATCGCGCCAGATGAACCAGTCATCCTTGCCGTTGACGCGATTGCAGCTGTCGAGGAAGAGCTGATTCTCAGACGAGCAATGGTTGACGACAAGATCCATAACAAGTTTCATGCCTTTGGCTTTAAGCTTGTCACACATCTCCTGCCAGTCTTCCATCGTGCCGTACTGCGGATTGATTTGGTAGTAGTCTGAGATGTCGTATCCCATGTCGTACATGGGACTCGCATACAGCGGTGAGAACCACACCACATCGACGCCGAGCTGGTGCAAGTAGTCAATCTTTCTGATGGCACCTTGCAAGTCACCGACACCGTCGCCATTGCTGTCTGCAAACGAGTGCGGCCAGATTTGGTAGACGACGGCCTCTTTCCACCAAGCGCGGGATTGTTCCTGAGTGTCCGACATGATGTTGTATGATGTGAATCGGTACTAATGCAGATGCAGAGCCGAGTAGATGACTTTATAATGGAGCAACGTTTCGAGAGGGTCTCCAGCAAACCTTCCCCAGACTTTTACGGGCCGCTATTTAGTATTGACCGTGGACAGATGCGCCTTACAGACTGCGGGTGCGATGCGAACAGATGAGCGGTTCGTTCGTGATCTTCGGCCCGAAGTTGAGCGCGTCGATCGCGGCTATATGGGGCTAAATTGGGCTGGTTCTTGGATGTGACCTTGGCCCATGTTCTCTTGAATGAGATTAAGCTTCATGCAACTCAAAAGCGTATGAACATGAGCATAGCCTAGTAAATACAGTGACAAACTCGTGGTTGCTATTACTATTGGGTATGTTTGTGACTGGTTCTTGTCTGATCGCGTCGTTTGCTAATCTTGAGACGCGTCTGGCTTGTTGGCACGCAGTTTAAGTTACCTCTGGACGCGACAAACAACAAATTCAGAAAGAGAACAACACCTCACGACACTAGAAATACAGCGTTCATGCTCGCTAGCAAACACGGTCCATCAACAGGCATGGAAAATATGGCAGGGCCCCCTTCTGCAAAGAAGGTATGTACTACAATGTATCAGCGCCCAGCTAATTCGGAGGCGAAAGTGGCAGTTCCGGCACCCTATGCCAAAAACAAGACGGTCAGCAAGTCAGGCGCGCAGGCAACACCGCCGCTGGGTGCTGGCAAGCACTTCAAGCAGACAACGCTCTCCTTCAACAATCACAGTACCTCTGTTCAAAAAGACCAGGGAATAAGTGTCCGGCTGCCCTCTGTGGCGCCTCCAAAACCGGCTGATGCAGCCAAATCACAACTCTCCAAGAAACGCTCATCGGCTGCTATTCTAGGTGCATTGAAGCGCAAAGACAAGAAGCCTATCAAGAAGGGACAACCACTTGTACCGCCTGCGTTTCACAAGCGCGCTCTGCCAGCTGAACCGCTCTGGTCAATGCGATTGCAACTCCGCGAATTTGTCACGCGATTCGAACGCTTATTCAAGCAAATCCCATCCAAGCACCTCTCTTGGCTCTGCGATCCCTTTTCAACTCTCGAGTTTCTCTCATTTCGACATTTGGCTGCAGGCATGCTTCGGCTCTTGCTTGAAAAGCATAATGAGCCGCTGTTGGCAGAGGAGACGATTCTCAAGCTGGCGTTGCAAGAGGTGGAGCGCGCAACAGTGCGGAATGGACAGCTATGGCCTGTACTCGTCGACCTTCTGGGTCATCAAAAGATATTGAAGCAATCGGTTATACGACAGGCGGATCGACTTCTTGCGGACAAAGTCAAACACAAGGGCGACAATGAGCAGGTGGCTGATGTAGTCATGGCCGACACAGCCAGCGATCTCAGCTCCATTGCCTCAGATAGCGACACCGACGACAATCAAGAAGAAGAGACATTCGATGCCGTGCAACAGCTCAGCATCATCATGGACCTCCTTCATCTCTGTCTCCAATGCGAAGCCATCCGCAAAGATCTTGACCTGCAAGCCAACGAAGCTCGTGCCGCCGCCACACAAAGTACAAAGGACAAGGCCGACCTGCGTGCCAAGTATGAACAAGTCAAGCATGCGCTTCACACCAGTCAATACAAGACGTCCAGCAAGAAGGAAGTCACGCTTTGGCAAGCAGAATGGGTCGCTGCACGCGATCAACACGAAAAGGAAATGCTTGCCTGTGACGTGCACCTCTTTGCCGTCCAGCGCGCCGCTCGTTTACGTCAAAAGCCAGTGGGTGTGGATATCTTGGGCAATGAGGTCTGGCTCTTTGGCGATCGCACGAGGGAAGCGGCCGAGAAGGATCTTGGATGTCGTGTGGTGCTCATGCCGGCTCCGAAACGATGTAGTCCCCTGTGCGAGGCGAAACGGAACAAGCATGCCGCATGCACGCAACTCGACGTGGCGGCCGATCCGCTGGCCTCGCTGTTTGATGATGAGGACGACGCATCGGCCTTGACACAAGCTGCCGGCGATGAGACGTCAAATGCAGAAACAAGCCAGGCTCAGGCGTGGTGGTATGAAATCAAGACGGTGGCGGAGGTCAGAAAATTGGTTGCCTGGATGCTCGTGCATGCGCATCGCAAGTTGCCTGAGAAGCCAACGCATCAGCAACTGCTCGACAGGAAGAAGAAGGAGCATGCCACGAACATGGCCTCGACTCCCGTCTCAGTTGCCAAAGCGGCACAGATCGATTCGGCATCACGCAGCACGTCCATTATGTCGCTGACCAAGACGGTTTCTGAAGAGGAAGATGTGGATGAGCTCGATCTCCTCGTCAACACATCGGGACCGACCATTTCACGCGCCCAACAGCCCGCAGCAGCCGATCCTGCAAATGCCATTGAGATGGACAGCGATTCAGATTTGACGGATCTGTCGGATTTATCGTCCATTGAAGACGAGAATGAGGTCTTGACGCTGGAAAAGATGCAAGGCATTGTGGACCGTTGGCAGCAACTTGAGGCGTTGACGGATGGATTGACGCTTTTTGCACAATGGCTGACGACGGTGGAGCAGGATGAGGGGAATTCTACGTAGTATCGTAGTATGCATAATGCCAGCTGCAGAAATGGGACGCACTTGTAGCTATAGATCTGCAACTGAACGACGCCAATGAGTTGATGAACACTTGCTGCAGCTGTACACTGGCAATTTTATACATCAAGGTCCATGCATATGCACGTGCACACATGAGGGTTAGGCACCTACTCGCCAAGAATCTATATGTTTATATGTATAGCGTTTAGCCACACTTAAGGAAAAGAGGATGACTCATCAGCAGCAGCCGGATACTTGTCATTTTGAGAGATGACGCAGAAGCGGCCACAGATTTTAGATTTATGTGCAATCAAAACAATTGGCTTCAGTACGCGCTCAAGCTTCGGCTCGATCAATTGGTCAAATCGGGGCAACGCAACGCGTCCTTTGACTTACCAAGCTCATTGCATTGACATGCGTTGTCGTTAGATCTGCATGAGACATCGCCTTCATCTTCGATAGGATCCATACTGTAGGTCCAGGGGAGGCTATATCTGCGTTTTTTTTCCGGATCCCCGATCATGTTCACTTGGGCCAAGAGATCGTCTCGCACACGACACAGGTCGCATTTCCAAATCTTGTGACGTTGCTCAGGATACCCATCAAAGGTGCAGTCCTCGAATTGACCAAATTGCTCTCGTCCGTGAAATCGCATGATAACAAGCACCACGACACAGTTGCAATAGCCCGGGGCGAATCTCCGAACATTTGCTTTGCGAACTGCAAAGTCATGCATGCTCCACCCTCGGCTTGACAGTACGTCAGTTTTTGAGTATCCGCCTTGTAAAGTATATCGGTGAATACATTTTGCATCGACTTTTTGCAGACTAGTCTACAAGTTTTGTCGAGGGAATCTGTTGTACTGTAATGCTTCAAATGTTGAACTGGATAACCTTTTGTATTGTACACCCACTGAAAGTAAGCTCTTCGACAGTCGCGAGGGTGGTTCTTACGACCTTTTTTCAAATTCGCGCCGCCACTGCATTCTTCCCAAGATGTGGACCTCTGATACTCTACAAGTACACCAGCAACGTTGTAACATAGCCCGTGGTTGCCCACATAAGACTTGAGGAAGAGATTCTCGGTCGGATGCGTTTGTTGAAGGCCGACGACTGTCATTTTGAGATTGATACAAACCAAGAACCATAAAGCCGCCTGAAGGCTTACAGCGACGACACAAAGCATGACAGTTTTATTTTTGTTGCGATTGGAGTTGAGTTCGAGGAATAGTTATGCTAGTAGAGTTCGGCCGCGGATATGAGTACGGTCCACTTCAAAAGATTTTTGGTGGGGCATCGGAACTTTGACATTCTTGATTTACCGCTCTCAGGGCCCATCAGCTCCGCGTGGCTTGTATTGCATGAAAACAAATAGTAACAATTATTTGGTGAACCATCGGAAAAATTGCTTCAGGGCAGACAACGAAAATTACAGGGGCTCGAGCTCCCGTGAGCTGTTGAAGCCAAATTGACAGTCGCGCCAGACAGTACTAAAGGTAAGAAAAAGATACAAATACGTCCAAAGCTGCATTCAGAAACTCACTGGCAAGCTTAAATTTAAAGACCACAACACAACTAGAAACACCTATAAGTTCATTCTCTGTGTCGAGAGAGACCTGACTTCGGGGGTTAAGAGTAAACGCCTTTGCCACGGCACTCGCGTTGAGGGTATCCTTCATGATCTCCCCAGCAATTATTAGCCTGAGAACCGCAGTGAACACTGCGTTCAACAACAATAGGATAATCGGTGGGCAACCAAGGACAAGCGCCTGTAATGAGTGTTCCATTAGCTGCTCGTCGGCTGGCATGTTTAGAAAGATCACTCTTATTAAGCTTCTCAGTAACCTTGCTTTGCACATTGCAGACATCACACTCGGTGTTTGCGAACGAGCGCTTGCGGACGCGCATCATGACCAGTTCAGCTGTACACGCGCACGTTACAGCTCCGTCTCCATCTTCAAATCCGAGCCACTGGTGATTGAAGAGTTGCACAAAGGCGCAATTAGCAGATTGGCACGTGTCATCGAGCTTTGCATCGTCGTTCGGTAAGACATTGGCCATGTCGGCTTGCATTCGCTTCTCGCATCTGACTTCGCAATCATCTAGGCATGGGTCTGCATAAGTTTGGAAACTGAAGGGGAAGGAAACTCGACGACAGTAAATATTCTGTGCGCGTTCCTTTCCGCCATCAGAAATCATGCGAAGGTGTCCTTGGAGGCCGCATTCATTAAGTTTCTTGTTGAAGCATTGTTCATGATTGTGATCAGAAAGATGCAAGTTCATCATCGCAATATTCGTATCGTACAGCCGCAGGTTGGCGAATGAGTCGTAATGATGGCCAGGAGATGGCTGAGCCTTTATGGCGCTGCTACTGTAACGAGATTGAAGCCATCCCTTGCTGGACTTACGGAAAGCATTGATGTCCGCAAAGAACTTTTTTTTGCATCTTGAAGCTTGTCGCGGAATACATAACTGGCTTTGTGGCTACCTTGTTTCTTGAAGGTCTTTGTGGAGGATTTCCCGCCTCCGCCACCTTTGCCATAGACGCAAACGCAGAAGAACATTTGCATAAGTAGAACAGCCGTACAAGACAGCGATCGCCAAAACATCTTAGAGTGCGTGCTTCACTGGCGTGTGATGTAGTTAGTCGTTATAATGGTTGCTTTGTACTGAGCTTCAGAAAGAAATACCAAAGAGGGCCTTCAGCGTCTTATGCCAGAACGGCCAGAAAAGGACAATAGTCGCCGGCATCGCGGGATGTTCCCTTCTGGTTGTTTTGCAGGAGAATCTTCATGTGATGGTGCAATACATGTGCATCAGTAGCAGTCGTCTTGCTGTTTCCAGCGACATCGCACGGGCCATTGCAACGTCGAGCAAGGTACGACATAATTGCAATGACCGACTGCGTGGAAGCCACAGGTTTTGAGTAGAAAAGCGCGTCCGCCAACTCACCAAATGTGATAGGCGTGACAAAATGGGTCCATGAGCGTCTCAGCAATGACTCGGCCGCGACTGCAGCAGTAAAATCTCACAATCACTGCTGCTAAATGTAAAGCGGAAATTCAAAACCAACTTCACTAAAGTTGCCTAGAGTCGCTTTTGAACCTGACAGCGCAGATGGAGGCAGTTGCTTCTACAATATCGCATGCGAGAGTAACTCAATAAAACTACAAGTACTGTAGATTATAACCCTAAGTCTTCTTCTAAAGGCGAGGCCCTCGCCACGGCTGTCAAAAGTAAACACCTTTGCCATCACATGCGCTCTGAGGGTATCCTTTATGGTCTCCCCAACAGTTGTTAGCCTCAGAACCACAGTGTACATTGCGTTCGGCAATAATTGGGTAATCCGTCGGCTTCCAAGGCCAAGCGCCTTTGACTACCTTTCCATTGGCTGCAGTCAGGTTTGCAAAGTTGGAGAGCTCACTCTTATTCAACGTTGCAGTGATTTTGTTTTGCACATTGCAGGCATCACACTTGGCATCTGCGAACGAGCGCTTGCGGATGCGCATCATGACAAGTTCAACCATGCATGCGCAAGTCGCGGCCCCGTCACCATCCTTGAAGCCTAGCCACTGGTGATTGAAGAGTCGCACGTAGGCGCCACTACCAGCTTGACACGTGTCATCGAGCTTCGCATCGTCGTTCGGTAAGACGTTGGCCATGTCGGCATGCATTCGCTCCTCGCATCTGACTTCGCAATCATCGAGGCATGGGTCTGCATGAGTCTGGAAGCTGAAGGGGAATACTACCCGACGACAGTACACATTCAAAGCGCGTCCCTGTCCACCATCGGAAATCAAGTTTTGTTTGCCTTTGAGTCCGCATTCGTGGAGACCGTTGTCGTGGCGACGGTCGTAATTGTAATCAGAGGCATACGCGACAAGCACGCTCGTGTAGATTCCGGCCAGCAGCAGCTCGTCGTATGCGTCGTAACCATGGCCGGAAGCTGGCTGAGCGTTCTTGGCGCTAGTACTGTAGCGAGGTTGAAGCCATCCTTTGCCAGGCTTGCGAAAAGAATCCATGTCCTCAACGAATTTCTTGGCATCCTCGAGCTTGCCGCGGTATATATGGCTGGACCTGTGACTACCATGTTTTTTTTTGAAAACTTTCTTGATAGCCTTCCCGGTTGCTTTACCAGCTCTCGTAGCAATATTAGCTCCGCCGTGGACGCAAACGCAAAAGAACATTTGCATCAGGAGGAGAGCGGTACATGACAGGGAGGACGATAACATCTGGGCGTGCTTGTACGTGCACGTTGAGCGGGATGAGGGTCTTCCAAGTGTTGTCCGAGTGAGTCCAGGCTAGACGGATACAAGAGTAGTCTTCGGGCATCTTATGGAAGAAGCGAAAAAAAACAATGCCAGAGGGACGGTGGCAAAGTGTCATATTTGCGTCTCGTCGCATCGGAGAAAGGTGACGGCGCCAGGGGTGAACGGCGCATTAAATATGTAGTCGTACCGTTTCTAACAGCATCATGAAATCCGATGCGATGTCTGTCAGTTCCGCAACAGACCGTGATGGTGAGGGAACAATTGTCCGCAGCAACACGCGGCTTGCAATGCATATGAGTCTGCAGCTGGAATTCGATGTGCAGGACTTGCGGAAATGTGACATTGAATTCGTCATTTGCAATCTGCAGGCAGGCCGCTCTACCGGAGTCTACCGTGTAGACCTCAACTTGCTCCTTCAGGAAAGATAAGACATGCATAATCCAGAGTCGAACAGGTTTGACCACAGACACAGCGCTGAGTAGCACCTCGGAATAAGAGAGAGGGGCAACAATGCGGCAAAGTTGACGTTGTCGATCGCGATCAATGTGAGGTTGCAAAGCAAGGTCGTCACTTCAGCAGTCACATTAACTAGTTCTTCTCAGGCCAAGCAGTCTTACAGACAGCTGCTACAAATCTGACAGTATGTAGGTTGTAGACAGATAGTGTGCTCAAGGCACTGGCGAGGCTAGAGGAAGAGAGAGGGGCACACTTGTACCTTCACATTGGCCCTGGGTATACCCTCGACGATCTCCCCAGCAGTTCCGTGGTTGCGGGTCACAATGGACATTCCGTTCATCATAAGCAGGATAGTCTGTCGGAAACCACGGCCAGCGATCTTCAATTATGCTTCCATTGGCTGCCTGTAGACTCGCGATTTTGGCATCTCCCGTAAGTTTTGCGGCGATTTTGTTTTGCACATTGCAAATGTCACAGTCGGTCGCTTGGTAGAATCGCTGGCGCACGCGGAGCATGACGACGTTGACCCAGCAGACACAGGTTGCAGCTTTGATGCCGTCTGTAAACGTGAGCCACCGAGCGTCGACCAGTTCAAGATACGCGCCACTATATGCCTCACAAATGTCGTCGAGCTTTGAATCGTCATAGGGTAGTGCGTTTGCCATGTCGTTGTGCATGCGCTGCGTACAAGTGTCTTCACAATCATCACAATCCGAATTGGCGGTTGCTTGGAAACTAAACGGAAAAACGACGCGGCGGCAGTAGACGTTGTAGAATCGCGTATGGCCGCCATAGTTGACGAGTCGGATCGTGTCGTCGTCCCTTGGAAGGCCGCACTCTCGAGTCCCGCGGATGAACCGATTCGCATGGTCATAGCTTGATTTGTAGGGGCGCAAGATGGAGACGCCATGCTCTATGGGGATGGATTGTCTGTATGTTTGATAAGCGCCATGGATGCCGGCTGCGTCTTGAAACTCTGGCCTGTAGCGAGGTCGACCCCATCCTGTGCTCAAGTTGCGCACAGGATCAACAGGCGCAGGCTGTGCCGGAGGGTCGCCGACATCGTCGTCTTCGTCGACATCCAGACGGATTTTGATATTGCCTGGGGCGCAGATGCAAAACGCGAGTAGTCGAAGAAAGTAAGCGAAGGTGCAGATTGTCCAAAACATTGAGCGCGCCTGCATCGATCCTCGAGTCTGCACAATGCAGCGCCGCAAAGTCAAAGACGTGCAATAGAGGCATCGTGAAGGAGAGTGCGACGGATCAGCGTTCTTGGGACAGGATGATGACTGAACTGAAACCGCCTGGTCCGATCATTTGTCCTTGCAAGCGAAGGTACGGAGGTTGTCATGCGTGTCATGTGGCATGGGTGTCAGATGGAACATGCTCCCTGATGCAACACTGGCGACATCGCCAAGGTCATCTGGCTCGGCACAGCGCTTTGAACTAGGAAGCACAGATATGCAGATGCGGCTGGCAAGCACATGCGCAGAGGAAATTGTAGCGATACAGCCAGATGGCATGGGCTGACTTTTGGCGTGTCGCCTTTGCATCATGCTGTGGACATAGATGTGGGAAGCTTTTGCTTGCCGGATGGCATTTCAAATACCGCTACCGTTATCAAGACAGCCACTGCATCATACCGCGTGTCATCGGGATCAGCATGAATGCGGTCTGTCGGGCGCTGTAGTAAAGTAAAGTAAAGACTTGAAAGGCTTGCTAGGAAGTGAGATTGGAAGGCGAATGCAATGCTATGCTGCAGCTGAAGAAAAAGAAGCTCGTGTCATAAGTCATATAGTTGAAGAAAGAAAGTCGGGCGAAAGGCAGGAATTAGCCAAAGTACCGAAGGATAAAATAAAAGGCAACAAGGGTGACGATGCACCCGCCGTAAAAGACATAGCGATCACCCTTTGTACGCTGCTCGATAAAGCGAATTGTTTCACTGCTGAGACCCATCTTGACGGCAACATCGCGTAGACGTTTTTGTGTTCCTTTGAGGGTGGCGGTTTGATCGCGCAGGTCACCTAGACTGGCGAGACCGGCTTCAATGTATTCATCCAATGCGCCCGAGACACGATTGAGTGCTGAGGCCTCCTTCATGTTGCCATCTTGCCGTGAGAGGCCACTTGCGCCTGCACCGCCGTTGCCAGTGCCATTGGCATTGGCATTCGCAGATGGATGGCTGTAAGGATTATCAGGTGTCGCATTCGCCTGTGTCCGTCGACCCAACAAGTCTTGCCGATTCGAGACGGCCGACTCTTCCTCCCTCTGCCGACTCGCACGTTCAAACGTCTGCCGCAACGCCGCATGCTGTTGCCGCAGATCCTTCAACCGGGTCCATAATCGATCCTGTTTTGCTGTATTCGTCTCGGCACGCGTCAAGGACTCAAAATCACTCAGGAGACGGTTGAGCGAGGTGAGACTGGCGCCGATTTGGCCTTTGAGAGAAGGTGCCACGGGTTGTGTGCCTGGACTGGCGAGCGTTTCAATATCTTTCCGGATGAGACTCATTTGCTTGAGGCAGTTGTTGCCAATGACGGATGCCATGGCAGGTTACGCTCTCAATCAAGCTCTAGATTTAGAATAGCAATAGCAGCAATAGACCTTGAGAAGGATGAGCTGTTCAGTCTCGTTGTCGCGTTTCGTGTTCTAGTTAACCCTAACCCTACCACCTGCGACGAAAATGAACCGCCGAGTCAAGACAGCCTGAGGGAGATAGTCAGCTTGAAGTCTATATCGAGAAGCATACAACCATGACTGTGACATCCTGGGTCAGCGACTTGTTTACAGTGCACGCCGAGAGTGCGACGACCGTGGTCGAGACACCTTCCAACACCGAGTCGGTGTCGAGCAAGGTCGACGACGGTGCCGACGCCGCTGAGGGTAAGCCAACGACGCAGGCAGTGGCGGGCTAGCAAGTTTAAAGCTTGCATTTGCCTTGGAGCCGACCCTAGAAGGCTGTAATGGCTAATCGACACTTTGCTCCGCCCGCCACAATGCAGACACATCGCAAGACTTTGTGCTGACCATATATTAGAAGCCGACGAGTCTGAAGAGGTTGAAGCCGAGGAGCCCGAAGCAGAGGAGGAAGAGGAAGAGGAAGAGCCTGAAGATGAGATGCCGACGATTCGGGAGCAGTGCGAGTCCACCAAGGCGTGTGCGCCCTACAAGCACCATTTCGATGAGTGTCAGGAGCGTGTCACGGCTGCGGCGGGCAAAGACAGCCATGGTCATGGTCACGAGGACTGGTATGTCTATGCATCCTGATTGGATTATGTGAATGAGTTGGAAGCTAACAAACAACCAGTGTCGAGGAGATGTTTCACTTGATGCACTGTGTGGATGAGTGCTCGGCCAACAAGGTCTTTGCCAAGCTCAAGTAGAGAAAACAGGCCTTGAACTAGGTCTATTGCGCTATGATCTGTTTGCTTGATTACATCTATTGCTAAGCTTGACTTGATTTCCCGTACCTAGGTATGAATAGCTGACCCATGAGTCGCTTATGATTGACTGTGCTGAAGACATGCACCACCACTTTATAAATCAAGACTAAACCAAGCCCAGTCTCTAGATTCAGGGGCTCAACTCCATGCTCGCATTCATCCGAGCCGCTTCTCTCCTGAATCTTGCTGCATACATTCCCAAGACGGGAGGCCCTACGCTAGGCTCGTTCAATCCCGCTATGCTATATATAACTTGTCGACGCCGTCCTTCTTCTCTACTTGAGCTACAGATCTAGAGCGCCCCCTCTGCCCATCAGTCTCAAGCAAGCTCGCCTCGTCTTCTATCTATTACCCAAGTACGCAGATCTAAATTTTCCTGAGAATGGAACCAAGAAGAGGCCGTGTCAATCCACTCTACGACCCGCCCTGGCCGCCCGAGGTGCCGCCGCGTCCTGCAGACGCCTATGCACATACCTATACCTACACCTATGACCGCAATGACGACGATCACTCCTTTACGAGCGCAAGCAGTACCTTTTGGCCACCTTCACGCGATCTCGACCGTGATGAAATTCCAATCTTGCCGCCGTTGCATCATACTGATGAGCATGGCCCGGATCCTGCAGCGGAATACAATTACACGACTATTGAAGAGGCGACCACGGCACCCCTCTTCCAACCTATCCCACAAACAGCCGCTTTACAAACATTCCATGGACGTCCCTTGCCCGATTTATGCTTGGCTTTTACAGAACCTGAATCCCAATCGTTACTCTTGTCTGCCATGCACGCAGGCACGGCACGCATCTATTTCAGCTTGGCACAGCAATATCTCACACAATCGGAACCTGCCTTTTGCGGATTAGCGACGCTTGTTATGATTTTAAATGCCTGCAACATTGACCCGCACCAAGTCTGGAAGGGTAATTGGCGATGGTATGCTGAAACCATGTTGAGTTGTTGTCGTCCCTTGCAGCAAGTGGAAAAGCAAGGCATCACGATGGCCGAGTTTTTATGTTTAGCCAGGTGTAACGGTTTGGAAGCCTGGTCACGCAGTATCGATGGCCAAGGCGGCTTAACCCTTCTTGACTTTGAACACGATCTCGCCACAGCCTGTGCAAGCGATGATCTCTTCATGGCAGTCAGTTTCGGTCGCAAAGCACTCGATCAAACCGGCGAGGGACACTTCTCACCCGTCGCAGCGTATGCACGCGATGCCGTCGGTGACGCCTGGGTGCTTGTCTTGGATGTCGCCCGATTCAAGTATCCAAGCTATTGGGTGCGGCTGGAACGGTTATTTGAGGCGTTGTGTACGGTGGATCCAGCAACGGGTCGTGCGCGTGGGTATGCTTTATTGTCACGGGCGCCAGCTTCAGCAGGTACACAACAGCAGCAGCAACAACAACAGCAGCCGGCCTTTGTGACGATTGCACTTGACAAGAACAGTGCACGGCAACTCTTCAGTATCCCTGGTCTCAGCAATGCGCGCACCGTGCGTGAACTCAAAGCCAAAGCTGAAGATTTAAAGCCTTTTGCATCTTGCATTCAATGGGTGGACTTGTCGGCATTTGGACAGAATCATGAAGCGGTCGAGACGATGCAGGCAAACCAACGGGCACTCAAGAGTAGTGGCTGGACGATGCAAGAACTGTTCTATGCAGGGTTGGTGGAGTATCTCAACAATCGGTCTGGCAAGTACGTCTTTTCCTCACGATGCGCATACAAATAAGCTAATGAGCAGTGCCGGTGTGCCACCTGTATGTCGCCAGGTGATTGAGCAAATGAAGCGCTCGTTGCAGCAGTTACGCGGATGCTGTGATGCTGAGCGCGCGTGTGAGGGGACTTGCTCGAGCTCAGGTGCAGGTACCGGTGCACGTGGTGGTGATCCAGGGTTAGGGGAATATGGTCATCACGTGACTGCATCAGATTTGCATTCGGGCAAGCAGCCGCATCAACAGTCACACACGAAACAACAGCAAAAGAAGAAGAAGTGAATTATGCAGCAGCAGTAGCACCACCAGGAAAAGTAATAGGAGAGAAAGAGAGAGAGAGAGGCAGTATTATCAGCACTAGCGAAAGAGAGAAAGAACAAGCAGCAGTACACCAAGCTATAACCATCTAAACCAAGCATGTCGTCTTCTCTCGTCGTGCCTGAAAAGTCAGTCCTCCCCCCACTGTTCTGCAGCGTGTAAGGAGGCCATACACTGACACGTTTTATAGAAACACCTTCCAGCACATTCTCCGTCTGCTCAACACCAATGTCGACGGTCGTGTCAAGATCATGTTTGCCCTAACGCAAATCAAAGGAGTCGGTCGGCGGTACTCCAACTTGGTCTGCAAGAAGGCAGACATTGATCTCAACAAGCGCGCCGGAGAACTCACCGTCGAAGAGCTCGAGCGGGTCGTCACCATCATGCAAAACCCACAGCAGTACAAGATCCCAGACTGGTTCCTCAACAGGCAACGCGACTTTACAACCGGTGAGACGACACAGGCATTGGCCAACGCTGTCGACACCAAGGCACGTGATGATTTGGAGCGACTCAAGAAGATCAAGGCGCACCGTGGTTTGCGTCACTACTGGGGATTGCGTGTCCGTGGTCAGCACACCAAGACGACCGGTCGTCGCGGAAAGACTGTCGGTGTGTCCAAGAAGAAGTAGACTAACCTTGTTCTTGCTTACGTGCATCTTATGAGCATTTCATCTACCTTCAACTACTTATTGACTTGACATTTGTTCCTGATACTTGGTTTATTTGTGATACGGGTGATGGATGTGCTACGCATGCTGCTAGAATCGCTGCTGCTACCTAGGTGATGCTATTGCTATCGCCACTGCGAGCGCTACTCCATGCGCATCGCACCTCGCATCCTAGGCGCCTGCGTCAATCCACGTTCCTCCCCTTGACCACGCCATACCCATCGCTTCATCGCCAAAAAAGACCCACTTGCCGCCTCAACGCCGCCGGCACGGGGTCCCGTAACAGCCTCGCGGAGTCGTCTCGACGCACGCAGCACATCTGACTTGTCTCTCTGCATTTGAGCCGTCTTTGTACTTTTTGCGCCGGTAGTCATGTTTGAAGTGCCAGCCGTCGCCAAGGGTGACGCCAGTTGACCTGATTGAGGACAGCGTGGCGGTGGTGTCGGCCAAGCTTGTTCATGCACCATGCGCCAGTCATCACCCAAGTTATAGCCAGGCGTGGGTTCTGGTGTCGGTAGGAACGGTGCAGCAGGAGAGAGGGATGCGTGCTTGCTCGGTGAAGCAGACAGGGCACGTCGACGCGGTGTAGCCAAGACCGTTTGGTGAGCTGGCTGGACGGTTGTCTCGTCCGTCTGCTCGCGTCGATCGTGCAAAGAAGGGAGGACGGGTGCCCCATCATACCATGCATACCGTCGTGCATCCCTCTCCTCCGCTTGTACAGCCTCTTCCTGTTCTGTGGCATCATGGAAATACCCGGCAATCTCCTGAATCACTTGTTCACCGTCTTGTTGCTGCATCGATGATGTGTCTAAAGGACGGGACGCATAGTTTGGCCAGGCGCTAACATGACAAGATCCCAAGATTCCTTGCGTCACGGGTTTTTCTTGCTGAATGGGTGTCCTTGAAAGATGCGAAAGCTGGGGTGCTGCCGTCGTCCTCGTCTGCGCCTGTAGAGCGGCTGCCTGCGTTAGACTTGGCAGATTGAGTGAGGGAATCGGTTTTGATGCATCCGAAGAGAGACGACGCCTCTTGCCGGCACGATTGGATGAAGACTCCAAGCTCGGCTCGATCTTGCATGGCGTTGCATGCTTCAAGTCATGACCAAGTAGAAGGTCATCCGCATCAAGGGGTTTAAAACGGCGATCGGGGTCGTCGAGGTCCGTCCTGGGCGTTTGCTGGAAATCACCGGGTGTCAAGGTACTCCTGACAGCAGACAGATCAGCCGTGCAGGGACCTGTACTTGAACTACACTTGGAGAGTAAGAGTATCGGTGGTGGTAATGACAACGGCCACTGCGATGGCGCTTGCGCTTGCGAGGACGATGTAAAGTTGCTGACACCCGTATCGGCGAGGTGATCGAGCGTTGGGTGACGAAAGGCGCCCTTGTCCTTGTCAAGAGAAGCCGCGGTGATGGAGAAGCCGGAGGGCAGACGACCGGGTGTCTGTGTCGCGGCGATCGAAGAGGAAGCCGTTGTGCTGCTGGGTGCGTAGCTGTGATGGTGACGACGACGTAGTGATGTCGACGAGGAAGGCACGGCCGTCGCTTGCATCGCTACAAGCACTTGCAGGCACTTGCACTGGACAACAGGCCAAGAACGAGGATGAGGCAGACTTGTTTGCGTCCTGAGTACCTTTTTGTATCTTCGTTCAAGGCCTTAGCCAGGTGGAGTCCTAGAAGCGCTTTCGATCGATCCAGCTGCCAGCGCTGTCACGGTCGAGCCCTCGTCGATTGAGCAATCGTCTTGCCAGTACAGAGAGCTGGATGAACTCGACAGCGGAAAACCCGGCTTCTATGCGGCATCCGTAGCTTGCAAAGAATCTCTTGAAAGAACCTTATTGGTGCTTTCAAGCGTCAGGAGAAGCTTCAAGAGAGCAAAAATGTGACGCTGATGTTGATGTGTCGATGTCTCCTTATTCAAATCGACCGGGAGGAGAAGGAGGGAGAGAGTCTAGACGAGCTTGGCATGCGTCTCTTTGTACCGATCTAGTAGATCCATGTAGCATCAGGAGAGACTGAGAGACGGAGAGACTTCTGTAGATAGCATCGCATCTATACACCATGGCAGTCGACCAGTCGGTGCTCTGCAGCTCTTTCCTCATAACCATGGATGCGCAAAGGATGGGAGGCAAGACAAGAGCCATTGTCAAAGTACATCAGGCTGCATCGAGAGAGCACTCGAGCAAGCTTGTCCAATGCCTCTCTTTGTCAGTTGATTGATGTTGGTGCAAGGCGAGGACAGATTCTTTGTTCCCATGCAGCAACACGAGCATGCTTAGCTTACCTAGGCAAACACTTCTTCAATCATGACAAAAAGATACCTTTCTATCCTAAAAATACTCAAGTGAGAAGCAGAGCTAGACTAAGACTTGACCGCCGCATTCGCCCGGCTCGCCAAGGCCAACTTGTGCACCGCCAACTGCTTTGCAAACGCCGTACTCGTGCCATCGAGCACGGCACCCAACTCTTGTGCAAACCGCACGGCAAATGACTTACTCGTTCGCTTCTCGGCTGATTCCAAGATCCACGTCACACCGCGTCGTCGGCTTCCCTTTTCCGTCAAGGGAATCGGCACAGGGATATTTTTCGAGCCTTGCTTGCGTTGAATCAGTTTCATGAGGGGCGAGACACGTTCAATCGCTGATTTGAGTAGCACGAGCGGGTCTTGACCTTTGTCACGCTTGGCCAACAAGTCAAGCGTTCCCTGAATCCGTGATTGTGCTTGTGATTTTTTGCCATGACGCATCGTGAGGCCGACGAGATGCTGCAGGACACTATCATTGCGTGGTGCAAACTTGTCAATTCGTGTACTAGCGCCCGTCACTGATGCGTGGTCTTCTCCAGTGCCTGTTTCGCCTGTAGAGGCTGCATCGGCAGCGGCGGCATCCTTGACCACCTGTGGCGCATTCTTGCGCGCCTCGGGCGACTCATTCAAAACTTCCGAAACAGGTCTGCCTTCCTCTGCCTCGGTCGGTGACTTTTCACCCTTCAAAATGTTGTCGTAGGCGACGGCCTCTTCATTCACATGCGGCATGGTTTCGCCATCTTTCGGGCTACCGGAAGTACCATCCTTGTTGACGGGCGTCGAGTAGAAGCGACCCGAGAGAGCTAGAGGGCGTACAGAAGCTGACAAGGCAAAAGGCCTCAATGTACGCAGCATCTTGGATGTCTTGTGCAGGTCAGTCGTTGGAGTGCTTCTCTGCCTCAGATGTGGCTACAAACAAAGCAGTCACATGCCAAATTCTAGACACCTTTGATCTGTACTTCTTCGATTCCTAAGCATACGCATTTACATCTTGGCATCCGTCTTTTGCTCCTCCTCTTCATCCTCGTCGTCATCGTTGAGCCATCCGACAGCGCGGTCAACAGCCTTGTTCCAAAGCTTGTATCGCTTGGCACGGTCCTTGTCATCATTCTTGGGCACAAACTCAGTCATGCCGAGCTGGTTGACATTCTTGAGATCATCAATCGACTTGTAGATGCCAATGGCGAGACCAGCGGCAATGGCAGAGCCCAAAGCGGTGGATTCGCGCATTTGAGGACGCTCAACAGAAATACCAATGATGTCGGCTTGAATCTGCATAATCACATCCGACTGTTGTTAGTGCTTGTTACATTGATCGAGGGAATCGTACGTTGGTCATGCCGCCGTCGACACGAAGTGCGGCGAGCGCCTTGCCAGAATCTTGAGACATGGCATCCAAAATGGCCTTTGTCTGGAAACAAGTCGCTTCAATCGTGGCACGGGCGACGTGCTGCTTTGTGCTGTAGGCCGTCAAGCCCAAGATAGTACCGCGCGCGTCGTCGCGCCAGTAGGGTGCAAACAGGCCTGAAAATGCCGTAACAAAGACGACACCACCGGTATCCTTGACCTGCGATGCAAGCTCGCCAATTTCGGCGGCATCGTTGATGAGACCGAGTTGATCACGCGTCCATTTGATGGCACTGCCAGCGACGGCAATCGATCCCTCGAGCGCGTAAACCGGTTTGCTGTCACGGCCGAATTGGTAGCCAACGGTTGTCAAAAGACCATTCTTGGAAATGACCGGTTCTTCGCCCGTGTTCATGAGTAGGAAGCTGCCAGTTCCGTAAGTTGATTTGGCCGTTCCTTCCTCGAAGCAGAGCTGGCCGACGAGCGCGGCCGACTGGTCACCAAGAATGCCGGCGACGGGAATACCCTTGAGTGGACCAGCTGGGATTTCGCCATAGATTTCTGAAGACGAGACAACCTTGGGCAAGTGAATGCCTTCAAACTGCCAAAAATCCTTGACGAGCGAGTCATCATAGTTGAGCGTCTTGATGTTGCAAAGCATGGTGCGCGAGGCGTTGGATGCGTCTGTAATGTGCAAACCACCATTGATGCCACCTGTCAGGTTGTAAAGCACCCAAGAGTCAATCGTTCCAAAGCAGAGGTTGCCTGCTTCACGGCATTTCTTGACAACAGGCAAGTGTTCAAGCATCCAAGTCAACTTGACGGCGGCGAAATAGGTGGAAAGGGGCAAACCACATTTGCCATGGACTTCATCCGCACCGGGACGTTGCTTGAGTTTCTCAACCGTCTTGGTGGTCCGTGCGTCTGACCAGACGATGGCATTCGTGAGTGCCTTGCCGGTGCTCTTGTCCCAGACGACGGTGGTTTCGCGCTGGTTGGTCAAGCCAATCGCCTTGATTTGCGAAGCGCGGTAGCCCTTTTGTGTGAATTGTGAGACACCGCGTTCGATACAAGTCATGATGTTGTCGAGAATCTCTTGAGGGTCATGCTCGACCCAAGAAGGGTGTGGGTAGATTTGCTTGTGCTCCATCTGGTGCGAAGCCTCGATGCCACCTTGGACATTGAAGATGAGGAAACGCGTCGAGGTGGTGCCTTGGTCGATCGAACCGATAAAGGCCTCTTTGTCCATGCTGCTGCGATACTATTGGCGATGTTAGTATGGTTTCCGAAGGAGTGATCTAGCCTGTGCACGCACCATATTGACTTTAGTTGAGGAGCTTGGTGAAGAGGATGTGGGGATATACTTGCAAGTCAAGATGCGCAGAGCACAGGCTATATACTTTTCGGCAAAGACGTACTTTGCGGGATAAATGAAATCGGGGTTCCAAGCCTCTATAGTCTCGTGTGGGGGAGTAGCTCGTCGCCGTCGTCACGTTCGTGGAGCCTGTTCTTAACAACTTAATGTTCTTCCAGCTGCAGTTTGACTGTTTGTCGCACCAAGAGGAATCTCCGAAGACCGTCATTTCGCAAACAATCAAGCTTCAAACAAGGGCCCTTCTTGGTCTTTGCAATCAGCAAGCAGATGAACTATCTGGTTACATTCTTCAGAATCTTCTGATACTCTACATATACTTTTCACCTTCATGACTCATGGATAACATGCTATACTGCCGAAAAAGCGCTGTTCGAAAATCACCGCAGCCAGCCGGCCTCCCGCGGGCACGGCACCGGAAGAACCTCGAAAGCGATCTCCTTCGACAGCAACTTGGCCCGCTCGGCGTTCACCTAGGCAGCAAATAGAGACTATTATAGAGTATTAGTTGCCTTTGCAAGAGTTGTTCCGAAAGGCCTTCAAGTTCAACGACGTCGACATGTGCCTGATCATGACTAGGTACCTACCTACATCCTGTTTAAATTTGATCAGCTCGTACAGCCTAATGGGATGGAGCGCTCAGGATACTAGCACTAGCTGATGCGAGACCAATAAGAGCATGCTACGTATTGTGCTCGTTGGGCCGACCCTGCTGCAAAGTGGCTGCACTTGGCTGGCTCTATCTAGCCTCTGGGCAGATTACTGCATGCGCATCGCACCTTTGTAAGGTAGCATCGGTCGGCCCCTGAATATTTCCCGCCAAGACATGCTCGCTCGCGTCTGTTGCTCTGTTTGGCGACTCAGTGACGAGGTACTTGTGCAAACGTTTGCTCTCGCTGTCGGAAGAATCTATTCAAGCACATGCCACGGGGTCCCCAATGACTCCCCACATCCTTGTTTGCGACTGTCGGTCGATGCGCATGTTGCTGCCCGCTGTTGACCTGACATAGTTGCTGTCATGGACGTGTTTCTGACTCCCTAGAATTTTTGGAGTTGGTGCGCGATGGACTTGCTTACCTCGTCCCTTCACAGTCCAGTGTGCAGATGACGTCCAGGGGAGCATAGAGATGACAACGGCTATGCGACGCTTGGTTCGTGTCCCCTGCGTTTCAGGTCAGCATGTCAAGTTTTTCCAAGCATGTTGCAATACGATTGTCTAATCTTGTTTCTATAGGCAGCGAGACTTGAGCTTCAGCTACAGGAGAGGCACGGGATATAGGCGAAGCTCTCATAGACACGGCCGTGAAGGGCTCAAGAGACAATCTCGAATGTCGGCCGCTCTGTTGGCATGTTGCAACGCTCAAGGCCACTTTGTCGCCGCCAGCCAGTATCCTATAGCTATCTGGGTCTTCATAACCACTGGCTTGAGCTCATAAGTCGGGCAGCTTTGCAATCGTTGGAACTTGACTGTATTGGAAACTTGACTGTATTGAGACCATGAGGTACCCCTGAGCGTGTCATAGATCTTGCGACAAATGGCCAACATAAACAGTTGTGTCATCGCGGTGACCTGCGGCAGAGATATGCACAGTCAGCTTGAAGACCAAGGCGTGATTGTGAGTCATGCCTGCCGCTCCAATCAAGGCCGAGGCATCACTTGTCGCACTGGATGCCTGACTGCTGTTGTAATGTTGGCTGCGGAGCACCTGTGAAGCCGCGTGCGCTTCGAGAAGGCATTGGTCGAGCAAAGTCGTTTGTGCCAGCTCTCGGCAGATCTCCTGAGGATTGCTGTTTGCCAAACCCAAGCCCGGGTCAGCACCGGGTATTGAACCATGGACGCGGCTGACGAGCGGAAACCAGTGGTCTGATGGACTTCCAGCTGCATGATCATCTACCAGCAAGTCTTGTCTACATGTCCATGCAGTACGGCGCTGTCGTTATGTTCCAATGGATGACAGCTATCATCGGTCGGCATCAGATTCGTCATGCATCATGGCCCGGCCAGAGAGCCATGAGTTAGAGGAAGCTTACCACAGAGGATGCCCTGTGGGCACCGTTGGAAGACCCTCGCATGTTAGAATGACTGTACGCCTCGGCAGATGTATCTGGACCCAAGAATTCAGTCTCTAGCCTGCAAGCCGACATGATCCTCAACAGCACAGTTGGCGTGTAACTCTGCCGCGTCAATACAGCGTAGAGTGGCTCGTCTGTGTCAATAGAGGCAGTGTAGCGACCTGCACTCCGTAGCAAGTGACGGAGAAGAAGGTCGGCATCTGTCCGTGTGTGCATAAGCGTCAGGATATGATTGGCACTGTCTTCACCACAGGTGCCGCAACTGGTCGCCACTCACCAGTGATCAGTGCTAATAGCTATAGAAGTTTAGAGCCCAAGCTGATAAGTCGTAGTGTTGTCCCATACTTGTACTTGTACTTATAAGCTTGTCTGAGAAACCTCTGAACCTCTTAATCCTGCAACCAGCCACCAACAAACAATTCCATCAGGGACCCGGGGTTGAACTACTTAGCTATAGGAAGCCAGTGAGGGGGAGAGAGAGACATCATACACCTTAAGGACGCCTGTCATCCGCTCTCTATATCACAGCTCCTGTCGCTCTTTCCATACACCCCCAATAGCACCTCAGTTATCACGCCAACAATAGTGCGACGCTGCATCGGACAACAGCGGCCGCATCCGGGAACCCAACCAAAACAGAGACCTCGAAAGAAAAAAACGACACGAAAGCTCAGGAGACTATCTCTCCTTGAATCGAAGTGAAGAAGGGGGTAGTCCTTGGATAAGGAAGCGACTCCTGTTCTATCTTTAGGCAACACTTGCAGCTGTTATTGCATCAGAGAGCCTAGACACTCTACAAAAGGCCCTCTTCCGCAAGCGCCGCTCGATCGACGCTCTCTACGCACGCCTACACACGAAAGACACCTGCACAGAAACTTTCAGGTCAGAAGCAACAGCATGGGCCGCATCATTTCCTTTGCCGCACCCGCCTACCATAGCGCCAGCCGTGCAGCATCCCCCGACTCGGCCGACGACGAGAGCCCCTCATTTTGTTCAGCGTCCTTGTCTCCCTATGCGCTTTCAAGACCCTCGATTGGACTAGGTCGCGGCGGTGATGATCATGATAGCACCACCAGCAAGGTATGTCTCTCTCCGCATACATTCTCTAATTTTGATGGCTAACGTGGACGCTAGTGCTCAAGTAAACGCAGCGCACGTTCATCTAAACATGTCAAATTCAGCGACGCACCGCCCGCCGTGTGTGAAGTACCGCACTGGGACCGCCGTCCTTGGCTCCCAACAGCAGAAGATCTCGCCTTGCAAGGTGAAGACGAAGACGAACTCTTGGCAAGCGAACAAACCTCGGACGCCACTTCTTCCGAGGACGACGGCGACTTAAGTATGCATGTCGGACTCGGACGAGGCAGAGGTCCAGGCATGGTTTCGCCAACTCAACGGAGTCCGCGATGTCGTGATGCATGGCCACAGGATGCACTCCCCGCCGGTCTCGTCGATCTACCTCATGCGTATCATGCAACACTCAATCACCTGGACGATGACCAGGATGCCGACAATGACGACGATCTAGGTGGACCCAAGTCACTCGTCTCGCCAACGGGCAGACGCGGCAGTGAAGGTGGCCAAGCAGGTGGCAAACGACGCGATGCCAATGCCGTTTTGCAGGCGAGTTTGACGGCGCGTCGAGGAAGCAAGAGTCGTGACTTGACTTTGGAGGCGGCGACACGCTGGGCACGCCGATTGTCTGTGTAAAACAGACCGTCGTTGATGACCTCCCATCTGTATTGATGCAGCAATCTTCTCCTTTTCTTTTGGGCGACCGTCCACATTTGTCTCGTTTTGCAGCCTCGGCGACCTCTTGCTTTTCAATCCTTTTTGCTCGTTTGGCTGCATATCAAGACCCTCACGAGCAGCGTATTCATATTGATATACAGCGTTTGTATATACTGTTGCATTCTTTTTACAAGTTCAATGGCCTGATGCGTGTGGTCAAGATATGCTTATAAAAAGGACTATGTGCTTGCGCTAATCATTATCGCTATGCAAGGTCATCATGTCATACTCAATCGCCTAGTTCAGCAGAATCATGCTCCTAGGACGCCAACGTTGTGACGGGCTTAAAGCTGCGGCTGGTCTGGGAATCGCAAAGGCGGCAGCTGCAAGGACGCCATCTCCGACACAGGAGTCGGGCTTTGCATCCAGGACGTTTGCTGTCCTTGAATCAGATTAGACGAAGCAGCCAAAGCTACACCATGATCTCGATGCATGGGACGCATAGCGGCCATGGGCGGGAAGGGACCCGATTCAGAGGACGAGCGATGCAACAAGGCCGGTCGAAGCGGCGGTCCCATCTCCATGCCAGACCGCATCTTCATCTGTTGACTCACGCGCAAAGCTTGCGACGATGGCGGTGGCAGCGGCGCTCGAGCGCCAAAGATAGAGGATGCAGGATGACCAGCACTTTCGCGGGCTGGCGCGTCTTCATACCGCGGCATCGGCAACAGAGGATGCTGATAGGCTGCATTAGCACCAAGACCTGGAAAGGGAGGTGGTCGAGCGGCCCAGGGATCGCGATACGTCGCCGGTGCTGAAGCAGGACCGCTTGATGCTGCTGCAGCAGCAGCATCGTAACGCTGTGCAGCGGCTTGAGGAGTTGCATGCCAGGCACTTGGAGGGAACGAGTCGTTGCGTTCGCCAGGAACAGCATATCCGTAGCTACGTGTGTCATAGGCAATACCAGGACTTGGGGCAGATCCATGGGGGCTTGGATAGAATTCAGCAGACGTTGGCCAACTGGAGCGACCACTGCCGGCACTCGTGCTCGCGTTGGATGGATAAGAAGGTGACGTGTGACTGGCATAAGGACTCGTGATGGTTGCAGCCCGTGCAGGATAGGGATGATAGTGCTGCTGCTGATAGGTCGATGTCGGCAGAGGCGGCGGAGGGGGTCCACGCTCTGTACGAATCACAAGCGGTGAACGCAGGTCGCGTCCTCTCGCCTGTGCAAGTCCTGCCGTGCCGGCGATACTCGCCGGGACCGCCAACGCTGCTGGAATAGGCGGCGGCTGTGCCATGGCAATTTGAACGGGTTGCGGTTGAGACTTGGAGCGTGCGCGGCCCTTGCTGCCCGACTCCTTCTCAGGACCAGCGACCTTGTCAGGACCGGCGACCTTGTCCGTGTCTCTACGCACTTTGCAGCGGAAACCTTGTTCGACAAAGCTCAAGAGGAGGGGCGGTGAGATGACATCGCCTGGATAGTCGCGTAGGCCATAGACACGAAACGGTCGAGACCAGGTGTTGGTGAGATAGACAACTTCTGTAGCGCCATGGCTTGGATGAACGGCTGGACCACATCGATCCGTCACTTCAAACAATGAGAAACGCAGTCGAAAGATGCCTTCTTCGTGGACTTGGATGTCAGGAAAGATAAAGAAGCCACAGACACGGTGTTGCAAGTCATGGAGCTTCCAAATGGTGCTGACGAGCGTGCCACCTAGACTCTCCGATGCAGCGACCGCCTTGCGTGGCACCTCTGGCGATGATGTGCGTCGCATAGACCGTCTTGAGACGGCAGGCGACGCGGGTCTTGACACCGGTTGTAGCTGAAAGAGGTCAGCGACCATGAACAGTCCCGGCGACTGCTGTAGGTTGATTTCAAGCGCCTCCGACTGCACCGTCAATTGCACCACAGGCGGTGGATCCACGACACGACTCTCGCGCGTTCGAGTGTGGCAGAAGCGGCCTTTGACGGGCTCCTGACGCACGACAAGGCCAATCTCTGATCTACGCAGATCATGTTAGCAAGACAATCACAGCGTCAGTGAAAGAGAGACTTACATGCGATCCGAAGCCGGCATCATCTCGGCCGCCGGAAGGAAGACGGCCATGGGTAATTTAGACTAATGGACAACTCGTTTAGTGCGTGCTGGCGAAAGGCATGTTGATATGCAAGAAGAACGACAGGATACAAGGAGGAACAATTGTTTAATGAAGGTTGTCGCAAAAGCGCCGTCTCCTGAGCGACACGCGAGTGATGGATGTGACGCTGGGCCAATGCGAGACCCCGTCTGGGTGACTAAAAGAGCGCTCCCCTGCAGCTAGCGTCGCAATGCGATCCGCAATGTCGTATGCAATCAGATGCACTGATGTCGCAACACGTCTCCTTGAACTGGATGAAGCGAACCTTGGAAGGATGATCTATTTAGCTGCAGGAAGGACGAGGAGAAGAGACTCTCCTAAAAGGCCTCTGGACTTTTGAGGTCGTTTGCAACCTTCGCCACCTGCAGGCTGCAGCTGGCCCGCCGCCTGCGTTGAATGCAATCCTCCCTCAACTCGTAGATGGCCGTCGTTGCTGGCCTGTCATGATCAAGACGCAGAAAACTTGGAACGGATCCAGCCCTAAAGCGCTGCTGTCAACGGATCTGAGGTCCCCGTGATTCAGCCTGAATGAGCTTCCAAGATTCTCCATGACGAATCGGCGTCTTGCTCCGTCTTTTTGGAAATGCTGCCTTGACTCACCCCTTGAGTCATTAAGCTCTTAGCTCTGTAGCCGCCCTGAAGTTGCCTGAACCCACCCGCGGTAACTTAAACCTTTCCATGCAAGTAGTACTAGTTTACTCATGTCCAGGGTAACGAAGGCCGAGTGTAGACTCTTCTGTCAATAATGACTCACTCACAACTTGTCACGAGCTTACCTAAGACCCTTCTATGACATCACTGACATCTCGCAGTCCACCACTACCATTGGGCCACAGATCTAGACATCCATTCATATAGCCATATTCAACGGGACCGAGTCGAGAGCTAGTGCTGTCCATCTGCAACGCCGAGTAGTCCATTGCGCTGAGGCCGAACCCGGTAGGGCCCGGGTGCGGCCGCGGTAATGCCATCTTTTCCAAATTCATATCGCTACCCAGGTTTTGGTCCAAGAGTCAAGACCAAGAGTCAAGACGGGCCAAGGCCCAAGAGCCCAAGAATCGCCAAGATGCTGTTGATCGTTGTCATTGTCATGTCAACCTGAATTCGACGACCCCATTGCAATGCATCGGTTACCAGCTGGACATTGTTCACCTGAGCAATGCAGCCTGTCAAGTTGCGACTTGCAAGTCGGAACCGCCTCAAGAGCACGTCAAGAGCATAACGAGAGCACGTTGAAATGACCTGTGACTGCGAGACTGTGTGAGTGCGTCGTGTTGCTATCTATGGATGGAGTCGCGGACGTGCGGCCCACTGTGCCACACTCCGGCTGAGGACCGGCTCAGCTCATGCCGGTGGTCATGCGGGCTTCGGTAACCGGTGTGGTCGATGAGTCAGCTTTTGCTTGATCGAGATTCGAGATGTCTGTGATTGTCTGAACACAAGCATCTGCCTTCCTCAAGGCGATCCCTTGATCATACAAATACCCAATCAGCCCTTCAAGATGGAGTCAAATAGCGCCGTGAGAATTGTGCACGGGCCCCTGCGGGCCGCGGCAGCTGTCGTATGCTAAACCCGCTTTCGATGATGCATATGACAGGAACTCGAATCAGAACCGCACATCGATCCGGATGACGAGTTGCGTAGGGTAAATTGACAAAGGGCTGACTCATCTCAGCGCGCAGCCCAGGTGGACACCAGGTCGAGCTCGAGGTATCCGTACGTAGGTCCTTCGATCTGAAGCGTGGCTGGAGGGTGGCTGATGAGCACGTGCAGTTATCAGATTTAGCGGGATGATCGGCGCGCCAACCTTCCAAGGACAAACCTTGGAAGACAATCAGCTGTCTCTAGATCTATTTACCCCGGTCTCTCCCCTGTCACTTCATCTCTATAGCTACACGCAACTAGTCATAGAAAGGAGATGGATTTTCTTGCAAGGAGCAGCGCATCCTTCATCGAGCTTGCTGCCATCCGGCCTCATTCAACACGGCCCTCGAGTCATGACTTGGAGCGTAAACGCCCCAAGATTGACGTCTGGGCGCCTGATCGTATCAACGTATACGCTTGAATTGACAAAGACGACTAACAATGCTAGCATTCAATCTATCCAATAAATTAGTGAATGCGCAAGAAGCAGCCGGTAGCAAGGCCGTGCGCTCATTCTATAAAGATCAAAATGCAAAGATTGATCGATTACTCAAGACGGTTGATCAGCATCGTGCGATTGCAGATGATGCCGAGGCTGCATCGAAACTGTCGCATCAGATTGCCATCTATGGGTCGCTGGCTGGCAATGTCCTCTTGGCTGGCCTACAACTCTATGCTGCCGCGAGTTCAGGGTCGTTGTCGCTATTTGCCACCATGGTAAGCCTGGCTCGATAATGAGGGACAAGAATGGCTGACCGACAGATTGACAGCGTCTTTGACCCCTTTTCCAACTTGATTATGCTCTACTGTCATCGCGCGGCCAAAAAACACAATGTCTACAAATGGCCATCTGGCAAAGCGCGCATGACGACAGTTGGCAATATCTGTTTTTGCTTCATCATGGCGACCGCGTCGATTGTGCTCATTGTCGAATCGATTCGGGATGTTGTCGAGCATGTGCAAGACAAGACTGCTGCTGCCAAAGAAACGTTGTTCTTGCCGAGTTTGATTGTCGTTGGCTGTGCGTTTGCGACAAAGCTGGCGCTCATGCTCTACTGCTGGCGTCTGAAGGCAAGCAACACGCAGATTCAAATTCTCTGGGAAGATCATCGCAATGATCTCTTCATCAATGGACTCGGCATCCTCACCTCAGTCTTGGGTTCGAAAGTCGTCTGGTGGCTCGATCCGGCCGGTGCCATGGTTTTGTCCCTTTGCATCATTGGCTCCTGGGGCAACACAGCGTTTCAAGAGTTTAGACTGCTCGTGGGTATTAGTGCCGGTCCAGACTTTCTACAGCTCGTGACGTATACCTGCGTCACGCATCATCCAGACATTCTACAGGTCGATACATGCCGTGCCTATCATGCGGGCGAGGGTATCATTATTGAAGCGGATGTGATTATGCACGAGTCACGGACACTGCGCGAGACGCATGATATTGGTGAGGATTTGCAAAACAAGTTGGAGAGGTTGCCGGGTGTCGAGCGTGCGTTTGTGCATCTGGACTTTGAAGCGGATCATGTGCCGGAGCACCGGAAGAATAGGTAGGGATATTGCGTAGCGTAGTGCGCGATAGGATGATGCTTGAGACGATCTACTTTAAGTTTGATGAAGAGCAAAGACAAGAGTAATTCAGTGATACAGCATTTGAGAAGCATCAACGTATCATCGTTCGAGTGTTTGCTGTTGTGCATCCCTATCGACTCTTGTTGTGCGTGGTGTTTGCCTTCCTGCACTTTTTACCTCGGCACAAAATTCACAAGCGGCGCGTCCATCTACCAAGAGGCCTAGGACATGGCGCGCGAACGCTGACAAATGCCGGTAAGCTGCTCGGTAATGCATCATCACGTCTCAGACATGGTTTGGGTATGTGCGTCAGGGTCCAATAGAGTGTTCTAGTCTCTCATTTAGCTGTTCATCGCTCTTTATCCATCTATAGTCATAGCTTAAGCGCTCTATAAGCTCTTCCTCGGTCAACGGCGGCCGGGTCTCCGCAGTGTGGAGAAGTCGCGAGAACAAAAAAGAGAGGGAGAGAGAGACCACCTGAAGTTAGGAGAGAGTCTAACTACTTAACCACCCACCCGCTCCCTCTTCCTCCCTTCTTCTATACCATCCCTTTGAAACCCTCTTCAAAGACAATACATACTACAATGGCTTCCAGACTTCAACAGTAAGTACCACCATCCCATCATCATAGTTTGCAGTCCACGTATAGAGACTAACATCCAGAATCGCCAGCCACGTCGGTCTCGGCAAGACTGCAGTCACCAGCAAGTCCAACGACGATATCGTCATCGTCTCTGCCCTTCGTACACCCATTACGCGTGCCAAGAAGGGAGGATTCAAGGACACCAACGTCGAGGAACTCCTTGCCGGTGTCTTGAAGGCTACTTTGGACAAAACCGGCATTGACCCTAAATTGGTCGATGACATCCACGTCGGTTCCGTCCTCTCACCCGGCGGTGGCGCCACCCTCTTCCGTGCCGGTGCGCTTGCCGCCGGTTTCCCAAACACTACCTCCGTCTCTTCGCTCAACCGTCAGTGCTCATCAGGTCTTCAGGCTGTCGTCCAGGTCGCGCACGAGATTCAAGCTGGCATGATTGAGATTGGTATCGGTGCCGGTGCTGAATCCATGACTCAGGGCTATGGCGCCGGTGCGATGGGCTCGCTCGCTGACTCGGTCGATGCCGTCCCCGAAGCAGCCGACTGCACCATGCCGATGGGTATCACCTCGGAAAACGTCGCCAAGGAGTTCAACGTCTCGCGTGAAGACCAAGACCGATTCGCAGCTGAATCCTACCGTCGTGCTGAAGCCGCTCAAAAAGCCGGTCTCTTCAAGGAGGAAATTGCACCGCTCCGTGTCAACTTTACCGACCCTAAATCAGGCGAGGACAAGCAGATTCTCGTTGAACACGACGACGGTATTCGTTACGGCACCACCTACGAGTCACTTGCAAAACTCAAGCCTGCGTTTGCAGCCGATGGCGCCACCCACGCCGGAAACGCCTCGCAAGTCTCAGACGGTGCCGCCGCCGTCTTGCTCATGAAACGCTCCAAGGCCAAGGAACTCGGTTTGCCCATCATCGGCAAATACGTCTGTGCCGCCGTTGTGGGTGTGCCACCTCGCATCATGGGTGTCGGCCCTGCTTACGCTATCCCTGCTGCCCTCAAGAAGGCTGGCCTCAGCAAGGAGGATATCGACATTTACGAGATTAACGAAGCGTTTGCCTCGCAGGCGCTCATGTCGTGCCGTACGATTGGTTTGGATATGACCAAGGTGAACCCCAAAGGTGGTGCCATTGCCTTTGGACACCCACTCGGCTGCACTGGTGCCCGACAGATTGCAACAGGTTTGACCGAGTTGAAGCGGACGGGTGGCAAGACGCTTTGTGTGTCCATGTGCATCGGTACCGGCATGGGTCTTGCTGGTATTTTCACCGCCGAGTAGATAGATGTCTGATGACAGAACTTTTGCTTAGAGCTCATGTTTTAGTGCTCATAGGTCAAATGCTTTCGAGTTGACTAAACTTGGTGACTGGTTCAATTTGACTCAGCTCGCCCCGATTACAAGTTCAAACGCCAGCCAAATCAATACTTCTTAGCTACAGCTGCAAAGCTATCAAAAGAACCCGGGAAATTCAGACTCCCAGCCACTCGGCAATCGCGAAGGGTCGAGATAATTGTAGGAACAGACTGCGGGATACTCAGAGCCACAACTACAATCCACCTCGCCAGATTCGTCGCAGTTCACGTGCTCGCGTCCACCGGGCACCATGACGGCCAGATTGTTGCCATAGTCAGGTAAAGGGCCACGTGTATCCTGCCAACCTCGCTCAAGTCTAAACCGCTCTGCGACCTCCTCGTTACTGCAGCTTCGGCTAGCTTGTGGTGTCTTGTAGACGGCTGCAATTTTGATTGTAATCTCGCACGCACATTGTTGAACATGGACGGCCGATAGCTGGCCTTCTTCAAAGGCTTTGCGAAGTTTACTGCAGAGAACACGATGAAGACCATAGAGACACTCAACAAAGTCGAGAAGACCTGCAGCCATGTACCGTTTCGCATCATGTGCCAAACATCCAGCCAAATCGCCTACCTGCAGCGAAGGTCCCTCGTCGAATTTCCATTGAATCGTCTTTGGTGGCTTTTGCATTGGCGATCGCGCATCACCCCCTGCCAAATCTCTCGAAATCAAGCGGATACAGATTTTCGGTGGGGTTCCGGCGAAACAAGGTTCGCGAATGACAGAGGTCATGGAGAGATGCAATAAGCCGCGCTCAAACTCACAGCGACTTGAGCAGGATCCTGCCTCGACCGTGACAAGCTTGAAGAGATGTAGCTTGAGTCCTCGACAGTCTACATCTGCAGGAAAAGGTGTATCAGTTGAAGCGGATGCATCGTTAAGAGCAGGAAGTGAGATAAGCAGCTGCAGGATGACGAGCACATGCTTCATGTACTGCATGATGACGTGATTGCATCACATGCAAGAGCGTTATCAGCTTCAGGACTGACTGTGTCGTTGAGCCAAGACTTATGCTGGATCTCGCTTTGTTGTCGATGACGACGATAGAGAAGGGAACCTCAGAGCTCAACGTCTGGAGGAAACTTATTTCAAATGGTTGAGGCATCCATGAATTTTGTAGAATGCCTGCAAACTTAAAATAGGGAAGAAGAGGGGAAGCGACACAACTTTTCTCCTGTGTGGTATTCTAGCCAACAAATATGAAATTCCACGTGACATGAGCCATAACGCATGTGTAGCCCGCAAAATCACGACGTGGCAGATGAAAGCGTAGCCACGATTGTTGATCTCATCGGGATCGCTTTCACACTGCCTCCGACGTTGCTCTGGAGTCATCTCTCCAGTGGCAACAACTCCCTTGTACGCAATGCGTCTATCAGTGCAAGGCGGCTCGCTGTTTCTCTTTTGGCTCTATCACATGTTTTCTTCAAAGCTGCCGGCAGCTACCTTTCAACAGACTATTGCTCAGACTGGCCGGCGCCCAGCACAAGTACAAGTAGAGTCAGCCGTCCATCAAAACACTACATTGCAAATCAAACATACCCTTACCAGACGAGGCGAAGCCCATCAAGGCTTTGGAGACTGATGGGATGACTACGAAGACCCAGTAGACACCTGTATTCTTGGTGCCGCGCGCATCGTCCGCTACGTCACCAATCGAAATCTTGGCGTTCAAAGTGGTGTTTCCACTCGCCTGGCTTGCCAGAGACGACGCTTTGAAGAATTGAAGAAACTATTCGCGGCCGTGTCTGATTTCCCTGATGCTTGCCTTTGGAGTGCAACAGACGCATCCTGACACATGGCTGTGACGGATATTCAAACCAAGGTGATTTTTGATCGTCGCGACGCGCTGAGTGCACTCATGCAAGCCCTTCAGACCAAAGTATACAGGCTTGCAAGGGGATTGGTCATAAAGTCATTTGGTGGCAGATATGATGACTTGATGCAAACTCGGTCAGAAAATGATCTTTGATCTTGGGCCTCCAGACGACTACTACGGTCCTTCAAAGAAAGCGCCCGACAAAGAAGGTCATGATCTGTGTCTCTGCAACGGCACACTTTGGTATGACAGAATTTACCAACCACAGCCTGCGGACAGGACAGTGATCAGACAATCTCCTGGCATGTGGGTGCCAATCAGTAATTCAGGCGATTGCGCAGTCGAAAAGGTCACGCAAAGAATTGTTCCTTCTACTTGGCAGTCAGAATCGAGTGTCATCGTCAACGACAATGTGCCTTGCGACGCAGATGACCATCTCTTGCCAAAGGGTACTGTAGACATATTCAAGGATCCAAGTAAAAAAGACTCTCCACAGAGAATGTCGCGATTCCACATATCGCCGAAAGCTGATCCTATTGACAAACATGACTTTGACATCTATCTCACAAATATATTGCTTTTCATGTAAAACACCTATAGCTATAGACTTATTGCGAGTGAAATCAGTCGTCAGAACTTTCGTATCGATTGACTCCAGCAAACTATGCTGCGGATACAGCTGTATCTGCAGATCTTTCAGATGCACGCGGGTGATCAATCTCACGGCCGTTGAAATGCGTGGCAACTGCAGACACTACTTTTATGAGTTATTTGCGAAAACACAATCGCTCTCCAAATGCACAGATTTACCTAAGACTGATTGAAGTGATATCCAAACCACAGAGGTTGTATCAGTTGCCTAAAGCATTCCGGCATGTTTAATTGGCACTTTTGTTTCTCTCGAAGGATCGTTCTCCTTCTGTTCATCCTTCAGCTGTTTCCACTACCTAGGATGAGTCCCACTTCCGCTATGAATTTAGAAAGGCATGAATCCACCACGGCGACCCAGATAGTCCAACAGCCTATCGAATTGACAGCTCTTGATGGCGATCGCCAGCCAATCGTTTCACATGTGAAAAGGTCGCCTGCTGAATCGGCTCCGACAAAACCAAACCCAAAAGGGCTTCTCTACGAAAAATGGCTCATTTGCGCCCTGGTTGCCGTTGATCTGACTCAGGTTGTCGATATTGTCTATCGTGAACTAGGCCAATCAGTATTCGAGCTTTGCCGGAAGAAATGTCGACTTGTATTTAGAACTCTACTCACGAAGTTCGCTGTCATTCCAGACGCATGTTTTCACAATGCAACTTCAACAGAATGGGACATAGCATTGATCAATCTCTGGGTTTCAGTACTCTGGGATCATTCGCAAAACAACTTTCTACTCGATGTCATTAAAACCATCGACCAGAGTATTACAGACCCGAGATTTGGCAACAATCAAGGGTATGGATGGGGCCATGGCGCACATGGCAGCCTGTTCAAGGGCTTGTATGGAACTCGCAGAGATCCCCCGCAGCATAATCCAAAATCGATCCACAGCGCTGATGACCCTTACGGTGAAAAGTTTGACGTCTGCTTGTGCAATGCTACCATGTTGATCTCCAGACTATATTACTTCCCTCCAGGAAAGTATCTGAAGCGCTGGTTCGGTGGGAAATTCCAATCAGTTGGTCGAGACTTTTGCACATGGCCCTCGTTCGTCAACAGAATCTTTCCAGGAGATTGGAAAGCAAGTCGATTTCGTGTCGTCAAGAAACTTGCTTGCGACTCTACGGATGGGCCTGAGATGCCTCCAAACGCCTTTGACAGCATCATTCACCAATCTAGCACCTTCAAACACGATTGGTCCTATATGCTAGGTCCAGTTGATTCGCTGCTATTTCCAAAGGATTACCCAGGCGACGTTGCACCCCCGTTTTAAAGATAAACCTACGGGTGAAAGCGGAATTTCGACATGTGTGCTGATGATGCAGCTGATGCTCGAGTGATGAGTCTCATCATTTTAGTTCAGAACGGCTCAGCTGTTATCGCCTGATATGACGCAGTTGGGAGTGCTTTTTTACTCACTGTTTGCGACGTTTGATTTTTGACCCTCCTTTAAGCCTACAAGATACTATTGAACATTTAAGTAGACAACAGTTGTGTCCACCACGATCAATTTTGGTTCTTCATGGAGCTTCAGCTGTAGGGAGGTCTGAGTTGTCTTCTCACGGTCGACTACATCCAAACATTTATGTGCATGTGTCTTTTCACTCGAGGTTTGTACTGCTGACTCAGTTCGACCTGGGCTCTAAGTCACGTGAAACGGGAGAAACTCTAAGTTGAGCTAACTTGGGCCTTGTTGCCTCCGGACTCAGCATTGTTTACTTCAAAAAGCTATCGTCCGCGACCGCCGCAAGGGTCAAACCCTTGAAACATAGCCTCATAAGCTTACAAGGAGTTTCTCAGGAAAGCACAGTGGCGATTTGAGGAAACGCCCGTCTTTCTTGCACTCATTGCCTCCAGTTCGTATGCTCACAGCTACACCCATGTGAGCATGTCAATGTAGGATTTTGTGTAAAAAGCTTTCTGGCGACAGTGACTTTGACTACATCAGCTGACTGTAGCACGTGTTCACGTATCTAAAGATCGATTGAACTGTCGCCTAGCTACATACGATTGACTGCAGCAGCCTTGAGCGATTGTCGGCTGACAACTACGGTCTTGTACGCCCTATTCATGGCCACGGTCAGCAGTAGCTGTAATCAGTTGGCGTTGCTACGGTATAACGGATCGCCTAAAAGAGGCAATTGAGTAAGTGCACAATAGTACAGCTACTCTGAGAGCGACAAGTTTGAAAGACTCTTGGACTGATGCATGCTAGTTGCGCAATAGTGCCATTGTGTCCGTTCCGTATGCAAACCAATTAGAACTGTCAGGAGTAACTCCTGCGGCCTACAGGAGCCATCTCGGGTCCCTCTTGTCCGCCTGTCTGTCTGTTTGTTGGGGTGGGTATTTTCTCGCGTTCGCAGACATCTCCACGTGGCTCAATCGTTCCGTGCTCCAGACTCTTACCTAATGGGCCCATGGTTCAAGACAGGCAGATCCAGTTGGGATTCCTCAAAAAAAAAATCGCAGCGGTTGCGTGTCATTCACGCGCACATATAATTGCAATCTGACTGGTGACAGACTTTCAAATCAAGTACGCGTGTCTGAAGCTGCTACGGTGGTGAACTTCTTGGCACTCTCGAGATACACCAGCGGCCGCGTAGATATACTTTCGGAAAGCACTCTCAGTATGAATCACTTATTGATTCATGGTATTGTACAAGGACTCGTGCACTATCTTGCTCGATCTTCTTCGTCTCAGAGGTGTATCTTGCTATTGACTGAGGTAGCCAAGGCTCACGCTCAAGATCATATTCAACCGGTGTCGCAAAGTCAAGCTTTGCTCAAGTCCATGATTTCGACTACATCTTTTGCAACAGTCAAGAAAGAGAAACGCGATAATGCTGAACATTCACATATGCATGGATTGAGTAACACTTTTCCAGCGAATAAAGCCCTTTCGAATCATCACGTTTGCTCGATGGGGTCATTTCAGGTTTCCTTCTCCGAATTGGATCTTACTCACACAGGCTATGGCATATCCGCAATGGAAAAGTGCAAAAAGAGATGTTTCCTCAAGTTTCAAATGCTGATCGGCTGGTTCCTGAAAATATCTGATAAATGTCTTTACAACTATGGACTAAACGATTGGAATATTGCTTTGCTGAATATGCAACCCAAAGTATTAGATTACTACTTTGATTCCTTTTGGTCGAGATTTACTCCCTGTCATTGCAATGCAACCGTATGGCTAAACAAAGTATTCACAATTCCGCCAGGTGGAAAGGAAATTTATCAATATCCTGGGATTTTTCCTATGCCGGCAATTTCTGAATCAGACTGCTCGTTAGAACTTATTGCAGCACGACTTTTGCCATCTCCATTCCAAGCAAGCATGTTTCAGCATTTACTGCCGGGCCGGCCGTGCGATGATGTGGGAGTCCCCATTGATTCTATTGAAAACGCCTTTGCCTTCATGCGATATACCAGCATCCATTATCCAAACCAAATTGATCGCAATTTTTATGGAGACATCACGTTGAAGTTTAAAAAAGATTTCGTTCCCGAGCTCTAGAGACCTCCCAGGTTTTGGTAGACTATACCTTGCACTTTGCTGCATACAACATCTACTGAGTTCACGTACAAGGATTTCCACTAGAGTCTTTCGAAGGTCATCATTCAAGCCACTATTGCAGAAAGCAGGCGACAGCTACAGCTTGCTGCTAATGTGCAGTTTCAATTGGAGTTAGTATCTAATATTTCTATAGGAGTTAAAAGCTCTAAGATTGACTCTTTCACGTATATGGAAACAGTGATCCTGACACGCGCACACCATGTGGAAATCCAATTCTTGTGCACGGGACTGCTCTAAATGCAGTTAAAAGCTTGCAGGAAAGTGGCACCACTGCATGTACTTCTGCACCTGAAGCTTGTGTGGTAATGTTCACTTTCAAAAAGTAATCGCGGCAGGGAAACCTGAATTAAACTTGTATCATCGAGCTTGTATGCTCGAGTGAAATCATTGCTTCAATTGCAACCACAACCACAACTGCCACTGCAACCACAGCCGCATGCTTCAGCATTTCTCAGCAAAGATGGCAGATTTTTGTTAGCCTGGCCACTGCAGAAATTTGCGACGGAGCGGATCTTTAAGGGCAAACAATCGCAAGCAACTGCTATTGCAATTCTCCTGACCCCTGGCAAGAGTACTGAAGAAGACATTGCAACGTGGTCGAATCGACACGCATTTTGGACACACTTTTCGCTTGCATCAAGTAGCTGCAGCATTGCAGCAAAAAGTCAGATAAACACAAAAAGCAGCAATTCGATCTCTGCGCCGGATTAAGCTCAAGCTGTTATTCTTCCCAGGCTCTTCAATGCTCATTGCCAGCCATTACTCTCTGGAACTGGTGTTCTACTTTCACTGTTATCTGAGCTTATGGCTCTATCTTCCCGTAAAAATTACATCTAAGGACTCGAACTCTGGCAGTCGCAGCCCATTTGACAACAATTATCTCGACCAGACAGCTCCTCAAAAGTGCTATGTCGGCACATTCACAATCGTAACCTACACGACGCAAATTACTCTTGTTGAAGAGTGCAGTACGACTTGCGCGCGCAAGTTTGCCCAGCTCTTGAGACAGCAGTCAGAACATCCATATCCTCATCGCTGTATTTTTATGCACCCTGATGCAGCCTTTCACATCGCTTATTACAACCTACAGTCGAAAAAAGTTTGGCACACCTCACAGTTTTTTGGAGGGATTGGTAGTCTCAAGCGCAAAATAGACGATCCTCATGCGACCAAGAATATAGGTGACCAACCAAAAGACTGGCCATGGTGGAAAATCAGGGAATCAGAAGAGCGTCTGCCACGCGTGAAAGGTGATTCCATGGGATGGGTGTACGATACTTGCCTTTGCAATGCAAGTGTCATGATCAACAGAATATCTACAGTCGAGCGTGGCTATATTCTTTCCTATCCGATGGCTCAATCTGTTGCTGGACATTCGGATTGCTCACTCAGACAAATCAGCGATCAGTTGTATTCAGGCGAATGGCAAGCAAGCCTCCTCGCCAGAATCAAAGTCGATGTGTCCTGCTACCAAAATGAACCTATTCCTTTTGATGCATTTGCTCATATGCGATACAAGCAGACTCGAAATGATTTCCTGGCACCGTTGTGGACGTTGCCGCATATTCGAGACGCGATTGATGAAGAGAAAAAACTCGACGCTTATCATAATGCGTCCTCTGCTCTCGATTGGATGGCGGAATATGCAATCGTGCCAGTCATTCCTCTGCAGCCAGATCGTCGATGGATTGTCAATATCAATTTCGGATTCGATTTCCCGTTTTGGCCATTGAATATGATACTTTAATTCATAATATCGCTGCAGCAGCCATGTCGGGGATCACGTGTCATCATGACTGTCTTTATTCTATGCCTTGCGATGGAGATGACATCGGTATAGCTAATGAATGTGAAGCAGGTTTCTTGAGCACTGAGCTATGTATGCGATTGCTGTACATGATGCAAAACTCCCATCGAGCAGACATACGGGTTACTGGGCTACGGCAGTCGCAAAGAGCTCCAATACTTCTTCCCCTTGACTTCCGAAATTCTCGAGCGCCATGGCGACATCATCATCGCCCTCTATCCGCACGAGATCGCCGTCTTCGTCACGATACCGTAGCCGCAATGTCGTCAATTCGCTGCCGCGTGATGAGCATAACCGTACTTTGCGCACGACACGCTCAATCAGCGACGCATAGCTCGCCAGATCAGCGGGCAGCGCAATGAGAAAGGCATCATCGAGGTAGTGGACCTTGACCTTGAAAGATTGACGCGACGCGCGGTCTTGCGAGCCATCAGTCTGCGATACAGACATCTCACTGCTGTAGGAGGGTTGTCGAGATGCGAGATAGACGGCAGACTGTGTCGGCGCTAAGGGCATCGGCGGCGGCATCTGCGGCACTGGTGTCGAGCGGAAGCTTTGATGCGGACTGCTCATGGAGCGCATGCGCGGGTAGCCTTGCTGTGGCGGTTGACCGCTGACGAAGGATGCATTCGAGTTTTGACGCGAAGCCGTTGTCAGCAATGGCCGGTAGCTGTCCGTCGAGGTGGTCCTGCCCATCGGCACAGAACGATCCGCATCTTGAAAGGACGAGTGACTGCGATTCGCACCGTTTGATCGATTGCGGTACATGTGCTCTGCTGATTCTGCCGCTGAAAAGTGACTCATGCCATTTGACGCTGTCCGGTAGCCCGTTAAGGAGCCACCTGGCTTGCCGCGAGACAAGATGCTGTTGCCAGAGACTTCACGACTCATGGGCACGCCGCCGATCGAGTCGCGATCTTCAAATGTTTCTTCCGTCTGTTCCGAGTCTTCTGATTCATAGCCGCGCCGAATATCCTCCAGTCGGATCTGTTCGAGTGATGCAAACTGCGTGTTGCTGACGCCGCGGTGATTTGCTTGCTGTTGTGCCATTCGCTCGGCAGCGGTACGTTTGGCTTCAGCAAGCAATTTGGCTATTTGATGATGCCATTGCTTGAGATGCTCTTCATGCTTGCAGCGCAGTGTGAAGAATTCTTGCTCCATATCGCCGTTCCAATAGACTTGTAGCGTATGTACGCCACTCTTTGACTGCGGCACGACATCGGTGACGTTGTTGATGAAGATGCGACCCTTAAGTTGAAGAGACCCACGCTTCGGAGGCTTCTTGCTGATACTCATGCTCTTACTCGATTTTTTGCTGCCACTGTTATCTTTGCAGCATAGGAGAATGCGTTCAAATAGGTAGACGCGGTACTCGCGCTCGACTTCGCCTTTGAGCACGTTGAACAAATCTTGCAAGATGAGCTGCCCGAATGTGTTGAGCGAGTGACCCTTCCAGTCTTCAACGCGGGCATCGAGATCTTGTCGTACAGCATCATTCTCCTGCCTTCTTTGCGCTTCATTGACACTGTCGGTGACGCGTTTGACGGAGCGTTCGCCATCCAGGAGGTCTTCATAGACAGGAGAATCTGGATGGGTGGCCTTGACGAGTTCGCGCAATAAGAGCGGGTATTTGCAGATGCGCTGAACAGGTTTGATGAGTAAAGAGGGCAATTCGTAGGAAGGCTCGACAAGGTGGGCGAGCTTTTGCAAGTTGGGCGTCTCCTCCAGAATGATTTCCGCCGCAATACTGTAGTTTGCGCAAAAGGGGACATAACAATCAAAGGCCTGTTCATGAAACATAAAGACTTCGCCAATCCGTTGCTGGTCTGCCGGCAGACCACAAGTACGTTCGAGTGAAATCAAAAACCTGCGCTGAAAGTCGACGAGCCAGTTGACGTTGGTGAAGATTTTGTGGATGCGCTCGAGTGGAATGGGTTCAACAATCATAATCTCCTTGACATAGTTCTGCTGTTAGTTTTTGATAGAAGTGTGTTGGAAGCGTACCTGTAAGACTTCAAGTGACTGCACATACTTGCGCTCTGTCAACAAGAGTTCCTCAACCACTTTGGCGCGGTTATCCTTTGGCACCAAGTGGGCTTCTTGAATGGCCGTCTTCTTGATGGCCGCTTCTTTGGTCTCCTTGATTGCGTCGCGCTCAACGAGGAGGCTGCGCTCCTCAAGCATGTCCAAGAGAAGCGAGATTGTGTTGGTGACTCTGAGGAACTTGTTGGTGTCGTCTGTAAAGAGTTCGCTGACGGTGAAGCGTTCTTCGTCGCTCAGCTGCAGTTGATCGCGGCAGGCAATGACAAAGTGGAATGTTTCCGCCTGGCAACCTTTTCTGTCTGCCAAAGTCGGATGAGGTCGCATCGTCAGCTCGACATCCGGCAAGGTGGCATTGTAAAGGTGGCAAAGACTGGCCCCCAGTTTGAGAACATTCCAGAGCTCGTGAACAGGATCATACACAGGTGACTGCGAGACGGTCTCTGAACTCGCAGTGACGGGACTCGCCAAGGGCAGCATGAAGCGTTCTTCAAACTCAGGCACACGTCTGAGACGCTCCAAAATCAAGCGACACGTCTCCCAAAAAGGTGCGGACGTGGTCGGCTTACCCAACAGGCTGCTACTTGCCGCAGCAGCCGGTGCCACTGCAGCCGTCGTCATCGGCCCTCCGTTGTTCATGTGGTTACCTTGCATGATACTGTCGGCCGTCATGGATCGTTGCAGAGACGGTGGAAATTGACTCGCGTTGCTGTAGGAGCGCCCAGAGGCTGAAGCGACAGAAGTCATGGAGGCGTTTCTGAAGCGGCCCTCCATTGTAGGTAGACGAAGCCCCTGAACACGCGCGTGGTGACGGACAATCAACAAAGATTGCAGAGATTGGCAATGGCTGTTGGTCAAAGGCGACCGTCTCCACAGGAGGTCGGATCACAAATAGTGGCCTCCTGAACGGATCAAATACGACACGCTTCGTCGGCCTTGTTTTTTGCCTAATTCTGCGTCTCCCTTGATCGCGCAAAAAGTCTCTGGATGGCACTGTATCCCAGGAAGATCCTCTTTGTCGCTACTAAAGGCGGCGCCTGGTTGTCGAAGAGCCTTGTGGCAAACAGGCGCGTCGTTCCTCTGATGGCTGTCGCTCGAGCCGCCCGTTCAAAGACCCACTGACAAATAGACTCAGGGGAAGCAATCAAAGGGCCTGCACACGAGCGCCTATTAAGCTTGCGAAGACACCTGTTCTTCTTGTTGTGTGTTGCCTTGGTTGGGTTTGTTGCTCATGCGGCCCAAGCGCGTCTTTCTTTAAAGTTTGATGAGGAGCACTCCTTGGACATGGACGATGAGCATATTAGAAATTATAATACTAGTACTCGTATAGTATAGCATAGTATAGATGGACTATGGAGACTGGGCAACCTGGGGCGAGCCCATCGGCTGGCGGCCCGCCTTGTCCAGCAAGAGCTGCTCGAGCCGTTTGATTTCGAGATAGTCCTGCTTCTCCCGCTTCGCATGATCAGCGCGCAACTCTTGCACGAGCTTGCGAAACTCTTTACGGAGCTGGGCCGTCGTCGGCATCTCTGCAGGTACATCGCTACTACTGCCGGCGCCGTCTTTAGGTGCTAGGCCGAGTGTGACAACTTGCAAGTCAGCCACCTGTGCCTCGAGTGCCACCACTTTCTCAAGCAGCGCGTCCGACTTGTTTTCAGATTTGGTTCGCTGGGACTCGTAAAACAAGGCAGAGCGCGTCATGGCTTCATACTCCATGAGCATAGCATCCAGCTCTGTTTGCAAGAGCTGACATCGGGCTTCGAGCATGCTGCTTCGATCAGCTTCACCAGAATGCTGCGTGGTAGGTGCCGCTTCGATGGTACGCTGGGCATGATCGAGCTTCTCCGTCACAGTGGCATGCGTTTGTGTCAGCTGCTGCAGTTGTACTTGCAATGAAGCCTTGTCTTGCTCGAGCTGCTGGACGAGTGCATCGGTCAAGGCTTGCGCTTGTGCCACCTCGCGCTCCTGCTTTGACCCTTGTAACGCTTCCAGCTCAGCCTTCAGGACGGCATTCGCATGCGTCAGCTGCAGAACTTCACCTTCCAAATGTTTGAGTGTCGCTTCTTGCTTTTCAAACACTTTGATTTGTGCCTCGAGCGCGACGACTTTGCTTTCCGCTTCTTGTAAAGACTTTGCTGCCAGATCCATTTGCTGCTGTACCTCGGCCGCCGTCTTGGCATGCACTTCTCGGTCGCGCTTCACCGTCTGCAACTGGCCAAAGAGCGTGTCGTGCTTGCCGCGCATCAAAACCAGATCCGCATCAAGCTCATGTAGCGCTTTGGAATGACCCTCCTGCAAGAGCACCACCTCCTGGTCCTTCAAGTCCAGCCGGTCACGATGTATCTGCAATTCCGTCTTGTGCTTGTTGACCAGCTTCTCAAGCTCTTCGGCACGCTGCCTTTGCTGCTGTAAAGCTTGCGCATCCGCCGTTCGCGTTTGCGATGTCTTTTGCAGCATCTCAGCCAGTGTTTGCTCGTGCTGCTTGGCAAGCGATCGATCCGTTGAAGCTGTATTCTGCAAAGTGGCCTCGCGCTGGACGAGCTCATCGAGTCGACTGTGTGCTTGACCCAAGTCTGACTCGCGCTGCTGAATCGTCAAGGCCAAATCGCGCAAACGCACGGATTGCGTTTGAGCCTCGCGCACCTTGAGATCATGCTGTTCAGTCAAATCGTCAAGCTTGTTGTGCAAGACATCCATTTCCTTCTCATAGAGTGCCTGAAGGTCCTTCATGGCGGCCGCATGACGTTCATCCGACTCATCCTTCTCCGTCATGGCTTTCTCTACCTCGGCAGCCGATGCGTGAAAGCCTTGCTTCAACGTCTTGACTTGAGATACCAGAATAGCTGGCGTTACTTCTGCCAAAGGGTCGCCTTCCAGGGCATCCCACAGTTCTTTCAAGAGCTTCTCTTGTTGTTCCTCCAATAACAAACGGTCTTCCTTTTGTTGCAAATGCTGTTCTTGAAATGTCAAGAGTGATTCGTCCAACTTGACGAGACGTTGCTCAAGCTTGTGTGCACTGCCTACCTGGTCGGCCTCTTCGTCATCCTCATCTTGCTGAGAAGCCTTGTCTTCGAGAAAGCTTCGTAACTGTCGATGCGTCTCGCGAAGTCTCGCTTCAGCTCGCATCACCACCTCGGTCTCGACCTTGTCCTTTGATTCAGCCAGCTCTTCCTTCATCGGACTCTCGTGACTGCCATCATGCCCACTGTAGATACTGAGCGCGGCATCAACGTACAAGTGTGCCTCGTCAAAATCTTGATAGGTCGCCAGCTGTCGCAATTGCTCCGCCTGCCGCACAGACCGCGACAAGACCCCAGCGGTATGCTCCATCAACTGCTGCCGAATGGTCGCCTCCCGCCGCTGCAGCCGCCACAACTCGGTCGCAAGATCTTCAACTTTCCGCGCCGCCACTTGAACTTGCTCCTCGGCCTGTTTCGAGAGCCGCTTGTTGCGTGCCTGATGCAGCTTGACGAGATTCTGGCTCGCATCGCGGACTTTGGACTCAAGTGCGAGCTTGCGTGTTGACGAGTCGATGCGCGAGGCCAAGAGAATATGTTCCCGCTTAAGCCGTTCCACCTCTTCCAAGCTCAAGACTGTATACTCTGCCGAGTCAAATGCCGCGGCTGACACGAGAAACTGTAAGCCGAGCTCGTCGTTTGCATCGAGCAGCAGTGAATTGCGAAACGCCGGCGATTGAGCCGATCCATGCACCGCCGGTGACAAGCGCGATCCAGTGGTATTTTCAGCTGGCAAAGGTTCTAGCAGCACGAGCGCAGGCGGTGCCATGGGGCTGGCATACTTGTCAATCAACATTTTGTCGTTTTGCCGTGGGTCCATGTTTGGAAAGGTATAGCCATGATTGCCGGCCGTCTGACTGGGCATCTGCAGCTTCCTTCGCACTAGCCTTTTGTTTGCTCTCTAACCCCTGCTATGCGAGCAGATCCATCGTCTTTCCCAGCTTTGTTGATCCGATGGCGGCTTTTGTTTGTGATGACCTCGGGATGGATGCGAGAGAAGGAGCATAACCTATTGACTTGAATGGCTTGTCCAGTGTCCATGTACATGTACATGTACTGTACAACCAATAAACTTGGACATGTACATGTAGAGATGGAGATACAAAAATAGACTACTGGCTAGAGCGACTGGCTGTTGTATGCTTGGACAGCAATCTTGATCTTGGAATAGACAAACTTGCGTCCAGACTCCTCCTCAATCGGAATCAGCGGCCCGCGCTGGTTGCCCTTGAGTATCAACTTCAAGCCTTCCTTCTCCATCAGGATCGTCTTGAGGTCGGAAAAGCTAATGTCCCACTCGACATCAAAGCCCTTCAGTTTACAGAGCATGATGGTCTCATACGTGATGAGGAGCATCGTGCCATCTGTCAAGTTGTAGTGTGCCAGATAGCTCTCCTTTTGGAACTTGCCATTGTTGAGCTGCTGTAGCCAAAAGAGGCCAAGCGCCTCGGCTTCGTTGTAGGGCCGGACAACGCCGTCGCGGCCTACATGGCGCGGCAAACGGACCTTGTCAATACCTTCTGAATCAAACACAGTGGTCGTGTTGCGAATACCTTCACTGACATTGCTCGCCAAGTCAAAGACGCCAATGACAGGTTTTGTCACAAGGCCAAGTACACCTTTGCCAACGCCCTTGAAGAAGCCAGCGGCGCCTTCCTTCTCAGCACCTTCGAATGGCTGTCGGGCTAATCCTTCGACACCACTGCCAACACTGGACAGTAGAGCCATGCCACCAGACTGAACGCCGTACAGTGCGTGCTTCGGACGATTGCGAGCGCGCGTCATGCGACGTCGGTCTTGGAAGTCCTTGTCGAGCGTCGCTGCCGATAGGCCCTTTGAGACACTGCCAGTCACTTTCGAGAAGGAATCCGAAATACCAAAGACGGTCTTTTTGACAAACGAAGCTGTGCCTTTGGCGATACCAATTGGAATCTCGCCTCGGCGGTCACTGAGAATGAATCCTTGATAAGGCTCGTAGAAGATGTCGGCAAAGCCACTTGTGATATTGTTGAACAAACCCACTGGGTTGCCGAGGAAGTCGGCAGATCCAAGAATCTTGTGCACCTGGAAAAAGAATTCCTCACCATAGTGCGACGTGATGGCTTGCTGCAGCATCGGGTAGGAAGTCAGCACATTCTCCATGAGCAAGGCATTCAATCGCACCGGCGCTTCGTTGATATTGCCAACAGCCATGGTCAAAATATTGAAGAAGAACATGAGCGGGTTTTGTGATGAAGTCTTGTCTTCGACATTGACGCGCTCTGTCCGAACAAAGGACAAGTTGAGCGAGAACGGGTGCAAATGCAGTACTTCAAAGTAGACATCATTGGATTCAGCCTCGCGGTTGGGCTCAGGCAGCGTCAATGATGCATCACATAGCGTGCCTTCACGCAACTCGGCCCAACTCGCTCCAGGCACCTTGGAGAAGTCCAACACCGCAAACAAAAAGTCTTCATCCACCTCGAACGTAAATTCTTGCAGCAAGATGGAAGCGTACTTGACGAAAATGACGCCGTGCGACGTGTCCTTGGCCAGAATGATCTTTTGATGAAACGCTGGTCTCAGATCAATTTCACGTCCGCTCTTCGGGATGACAGTCGGGTACAACAATATCGGGTAGATACCGCCATAGAGTTGATTGTCAATTTGGATCCATTTGCACAGCACATCATACGTCGTTTCACAAGCCGAGTCGGCGTAGTTGACCTCGATGCCGCGCATCGTGAGATATGCTAGCTCCTTGTGTCGCGAGTTGATGAGGGAGAGGCCAATGCCCTCGAAGCGAATGCTCGCCTTCAGCGTCACTTCAGCTGCCTTGGCATCGACCACCGCCTCAAATTCGCCCTTCATAGAGCTGGAACTGTCTGTGCGAATGAGTCTGTCCCGATGTAGAGGTATCGTCCGCTGCCGATACAAGCTCGTCTTGGGATCGCGATTCTTAATGATGAGCTTGCGTGTCGGACCATCCGCCACGACATTCAGATCCACAATACCACCATTTGTGCCACGCTTGGGATCGGCCGGCACTTTGAACGGTTCGAGCGCACCAATCTCGCTCAGTCGAAGATGACGAACGCGTGCATCATCACGTGTCGGAGATAGAATGAGTACTGGGCTCTTGGCTGCTGGATAGTCCCAGGCGTAGGGCATGATGCTGCGAGCAGGAACCTTGTAGCGCTGCGGCTTGTACGGCAGACGCTTGCCAGTCTCCTCGCCATCTTCAATGTAAGGATTGCCTTGGTAGTAAATGAGCTCGCAACTACTCTCATTGCGAATGACAAATGGCCAGTTCTTGTCTTCTTGGTTGATGTGCAAAAAGAGCGTGGCGCCTTCAAGCAAAATCTCAACCTTGAGCAGCTTCTGGTGCTCACCACGGCGTTGGACCTTGACATAGACGCGGCCGACATCTTGAATGTTGAATGGATTGGACCAATCATTATCGGCACCAGGTAGACAAACAGAAAGCTGCCGGGCAACGACTTGCCGCATAAAGCGTAGTGGCATGAGCTCGCCAGCCTTGATTTCGAGAATTTCTGATGAGGCAGGCTCGCGTACCATGATGTCGTAACTCAGGTTTGACTTGAGCACAAAGCGGGGCGTCAACGTCACCACCTTCGTCAGCTTGTATTTACCTTCGCCCTCAGCCACTTTGATGCCAAGGTGCATTTCGCGCTCGTTTGGCGCCGCTATCGTCACCTCGCTGACACTTCCCACTGCTTCGAGACTCTGTGGAGAAGACCAGGAGGAGTCGCCAACACGAAAAATTGCACGGTTCTTTCGATCGTCATGCGCATAAGAGTGCATGTACGGCAGCGCCATCTTGTCCTTGTCGGCCTGCATGAGTCCGGTGCCATTGCGGTTCTTTTGCAAAAACATGGAGTTGGCTGAACGAATTTGTATGTCCAGGCCAGTCTTGTTGAGTAGCAGATATGGCGCAAAGACCGAGACCACAAACGCGCCGCCGGAATCGGGTACTTCAGTGTAATGAAGCCCAAGTTTTGTCTTCATGCCTTGCTCATTGACAAGAGACAGCTTCTCTTCGCGCCTGAAATCGTCTGGATTGTTTGTGTGGATGACAGAGTACTGCGATGGGTTGTACATTGGCTGTGATTCGTGCACCTGAACGGCTAGCAATAAAACGTGTGCGAGATCCACAGTATGTACCGGGCTTGAAAGGCCTTTGCGCAGGAAGTTTGACCAGTCCTTCTTGACTGTGTCGTCGTAGATCTTGAAGTTGAAGTCATAAGGAAGCAAGTTGTTGATTTCAACTGGAGGACTGATGCGAATTCGCTGATACGGATACTTTCCGGTCAGATTCGCAGAAGGTGACCTCGAGAAGATCTGAAAGTTGAATGGCGTCGAGTCAGTCTTGTCGAGAGGCTTACAATTGATTATCCGACTTGGCTTTTGGACAAGTTTTTTCCAGTAGAGTGTTTGGTGAGACCATTGGTACAGAAACCCGGGATCAGGTCGAATCTTGATGCCACAATCAAAGGCTGCTCGGATTGGCGCAGCACAGTCGGCTTCGGGTGCAACCTTGTAAATCTTGGTCTGCTTGTTGCCAGCCTGATCGATCGCAACAATCTCGATCGGTATTTGCGTGCGGTTCTCGAAGAGCAACGCAGAGCGCAAGGTAACCACTTTGACGTAGTCTGGTCGGAGGTTGACCTCGACAACGATGCGGTGTAGAGGACTTGTCTGTCCACCGATGTTGCTTTTGAGCGCATAAAGCTTCTCACCTTCGCGGTTCACGGGAATATTTGACAACGCTTCCCATTCAGTATCTTCCAGCTTGATACCAAGGTGAGAGTGGCCGGCGTCGACAGAGAGCGACTCGCGTTGAGCCTGCCAGTCAGAGAAACTCCAAGGAATCTCTTCGCCGTCTACAAGTCTTGATGCCGTTGCCGAGTCCTGCTCATTTTCGTCCCCTTCAGCCCACACACTCAACGGTGAGCCTGTCATGTTGATGATTCGATAAGAAGCGTCGACTCCGCGCGGCTTGGACAAGACATCTTCATTCTGATTAAAGTACTGCAACGCCTTGGATGTAAGGGCAATCGTGCTCGAGGTCAGCGTCATTTCAATCCGCTTTCGTGAAAAGACATTGATGTCGGTGCGATTGACTGTCAGTGAACGAGCGATCTGATGTTAGCGCTTGACTTGGACTGTTTGATTGCATACGTGGACCCCCATCTGCCATGGTTCAATCAAGGGCTCCCAGTGAGAGTTGGAAAAGTTGTAAACATTTGCATAAGCCTCGATGTTGGTGTCCAGTGACATCTGTCGTTAGTAATGATAGACCAAGGCAAAGCGCTTACATCGGAAGACCAGTCCCTGATGTTGACCATGAATTTGCTGATATTCATGTCCATCACAGGCAATTCGTGTAAGTCGCCGATAAGGATGAGACGCAAGCCTTGTACGGTTGCCTTGAGTTCTTCGTGATTGAGGATGCTTGACACAATACCAGTACCACCCTGCTCACTACCCCGGCGGCCTGGCGACTGATTGTCCTTGATCTTGGTTGCGAGCGTTTGCTTTGCCGCAGAGCTTCGATTGTCTGCTTGTGACATGGCTGCAGCGGAGCGTCTGCGTGTGCTGGCTGCTTGACTTGATCGGCGCCTCTTTGCCTTTGATGCATCTGTCGGCTCAGGTGCTGGAGCTGCTGAGAGCTGGGAAGCCTTTTGTGCGATTTGCAAGGCAATCAAAATGTCGCGTAGCGAGACTCGCAACACAAGTGGCTCAATGTCAATTTCGATGAGCTTGATCATTTGCTTTGCGCCGTTGGTACGCGAGTCGAGCGATAAGTTGATGGCAAAATCATCGAGCAGTCTGAGCTTGAGCGTGTCGGGCTTGTCCATGCGGCACAGATACATAGAGATGCCATCCACTGCGAGCATCATGACAGTCTGCTGGGTCAACAGAACCTGCTTCGCGCTGAGCACAATAGCTTCCGAGTTTGAGGACGCTGGATTGGCCACCAAGATGATTGAAGGGTCCACAACATTGACCCGATATGCGATCGACATGCTCGACTGAGACGGTGCCGGTTGCGCTGGAGCAGCTTTGACTTTCGGCTTTGCTTGCGAATGCATCTCTAGCAATTCTGAATCAGTCTCACCATCGTCTGACATGATTTGCGTCGCTTCCGGCTCTTGTGTGGTTGCGCCTAGAATCGCCTCATTTGCTGGTTCAAGGACGTCGGCCTCAAAGGCCGACATGCCCCAGTGCTGTAGAGCAAAGATGTGTTCAAGAGAAAAGATGACGCGCGGCGTGTCGATCGTCAACATGGCCATCAGGGCTCGTTCCAGACCGCCTGAGATGGTAACACTTGCGTTGAATTGATGTCCGTCGTGATGAATTGGCGGGATGACTTCCCTGAACTTGCTCGGTTTGTCGTGTCGCGTGTCAGAGACGGTCAAGGCCTTGACATTGACCTCACCCTGAGATGAACCATCTGAGCGCGTGGCAAACTTGGCCTTTGTAGTCGACAAGAGAAACTTGGATAAAGAAGCCTTTTCGAGATCGCCACACGGTGCCGTGTCGTTATTTTCGAAAATCTCCAAACTGAGTGTGCCAATCGTCAGAACAGCGTCTAGCGCATTGTAGCTCTCAAAGTCTGGCTTGGATGTCTTGGTGGCTCCTAGCTCAGGTTCCAGATCAACAACCACATCTGTGCTCGGTGTTGCCGCACCAGAAGCGGATGACCTAGGACGCGAGACTGACAAATTTTCACTCAGGACGCGCTCTTCCTCGTCGACGCCATCGCCGACGAAAACACCAGGTACGCTCCGGGTCAATGCCATCAAGAACTTGTATTGCGTACGCGTCAACTTGAAGCCAATGTCAGAGACGTTGCCCGTGACTTGTGTTTCTGGACGATCAGATCCCTCTTCGCGCTCGACAAGCTTGATGTCAAACATGGCATCGGCGTCATCAATCATCTGAAGCTCTTCTGCTTCAGCTTCACTGTAGTGGAACTTGGACGACAAGGCGATATTGCGGATGCCGGCCTTGATGTTGTTGACGCTGGGTGATGCCTCGCGATCGTCAAGTGGTGAGAAAGTGTTGTGAGCAAAGAGCTCACCGAGGTTGGCAATCACCACGTCTCGTTCTGCTGTCGTCTCGACAAGGCGAGGAAAGACAACGATGGGCGTGCGCACCAGGACATCAAAGTGCATCTTGCCTGCACGTTGTTGCACCTGCTGTACTTGTGACATGGCAGCATTTCTAGCCTCGTCAAAGAGCGCCTTCATGCGGGCAAACTTGGCACCAAAGTTTAGAATCTTGCGCAACGGCTCTTCCAAAAAGTTGATTTTGATCGAGTTGAGACGCAAATAGACTGAGCTGTCGTAACCAGGATAGGTCGTCTCCACCAGCGGATCGAAAGTTTCGTATCGGAAATCAGCCAGCTCGTCCCCTTGAATGCTGATGATTTGTCTAAAGTCGGAGGAGCCGTGTGCACCCTGGTTTACATCGTCGCGCACCGAAAAGTTGCCAATCTTGGCGCCGACGCGCATGCTGCCGCCGTTCATGAAGACGCCAACATCGCCCTTGCTCATCTTAATTGTAGCCAGGCGCATGCCATCTTGATTCAAAATAAGCACAATACTTGTCAATTCAACCTTGACACGCATCTTGCTGGACTGCTCCGGGGGAGCAAAGGCATCAACAGCAATATCATCTTCATCTTGCACTGTCGCAGCAGGTGCGTCTGGACTCGTAAAGGTGGTGAGTACAAAGTCAAAGAGGGTCAGAATGCTCTTTTGCGTGACAATCACGTTGATTGTTGAAAGCGCCACGTCAACGTGCTTATCAATGCCGCCGTAGGTACTCTGAAACTCCGGCGATGCTGGCTTGACTTGGGTGTACTTTACATGCACAAGATCCTTTTGCTCTTGATCATCCTCACCAATTTGCTCGGATGTCACGAGCTTTTGAAATTCGCGCGGCGACTCGACATTCATGCGATCTTCGACAACGAGCGAGCGCAGAACAACATCGGCCTGCATGTCGTATTGGCGCAAGAAGAATTGCAAAGCAAACTGCTGCAAGACGACATCCACAAGTGCTTCGTCCTCTTCGCCCTCTCTGGCTTTGTAGAGCGAACCCTTGAGCTCGCCAACAGTGAATTTGAGCTCAAAGGTCTTTTGCTGGTACAGCAAGTCCTTGTCATCTAGGGTGCCTTCCGTCGCTGGCAAGAATTTGTCGTCCTCATCGGCGTCGTCATCGTCGTGCTTTTCAGGAAAGACAACGAGGTCAGGCACTCTGCTGAACGCCGACTTGAATGCAGTCGACTTGCGCCGCTCAGTCAAGGTTTGTGCGCCCGAGCCTTTCACAGGAAGTGGCGTTGCTTCAGCTTCGTCGTCCTTTGGCACTGCAATATCAATGATGCGCATCATGGTCTTGTACTTTTCGTCAGAAACGCGCGCATTGAGACTTGGCAAGTGACCAGAGATTCTGAACTTGGTCAAGGTCAATGAAGCATTCTTAGGCAGGATGCTGATTTCGAGCAAAAAGTCCATGTTGATGCGATCGACGACATGGAAGCGACGATCGCTGTCTGAACGTAGTGCGACAAGCGACTGCTCAATGTCGGGCCCAATCAAGATTTGCGTATCTTCAAGCCGCAGCGTAAACTTGTCGTAACATAAAGCCTGAAGTTCCTTCATTTCAATCTCAGACAGCTTTTCCTTGTCCTTTGACTGAATCTCCTTGATTTTGTCTTGCTTGACCAGGTCGCTTTCGATGTGAATCTTACCGGCATCGAGCACGATGCACGGAGCGTTCTTTCGCGTGACGCTTTCTGGTACGATAATCAGCGGCGCCTGTAGATCGAGATGCGCGGCAATCGTCTTGTGCTCAGACAGTGCAAACTCAAGCGATGCTCGACCTTGCTCACGGTAATCCTTGGCAGCCTCACTTGCAACTGCCATGAGCGCATTGATCGACTCAATCTGTGACTTGGGCGGCTTGACAAATCGCAGTAATGTCTCAATGCAAATTGGATTGTAGATGATTTCCATAGCTTTGAGTCGCGCAACCACCTCGGTATCCGCAACGCGGGACAAGGGTGCATTCTCGAAACTGGCATAAAAGAGGGGATCTTGGATGTCGAGCGTCGCTTCTGCATCAGCTGAGGGCGCGATTCCCTTGACATTGCTAAAGTCGCCATCTTTGACTTTTGCCATATCTCTGTAGAGCGAGCCCTCTGTCGTGCCGTCAATGAGTCGCAGTGAGGCAAGTGCCATGTTGGCGAAAAAGGACTTTGGTCTTTGCTTCATTTGTGCACCAAACGTGTCGAACAGCAGTCGAATGACATCGTGTCCGCCTTCAATCTTGGATTGCTTGAGTGCAAAGGAGCCCGTCTTGAGTCTAGCCGTGATTTGCATCTTGACCGAGTCTTCGGGTGCTTCAAGGCCTTCTGCCAGCGCTTGCTTTTCATTCCACTCAATGGCGTCATAGAGCTCCTTGCGCTGCTCTTCCGTCATGACCGTTTCTTCTTCTTCCGCGACATGTTCGCGGCCGGCGGCTCCCGACCAAGCCCACGAAAGCCAGCCCTGTGGTTTTTCGACGACTTGCTTTGGCTTGAGCGCGTTCTCGCGCTTGAGCTCATTCTTGGCAAGCGACCTGTAAAAGCGAATATCTTCATAAGAGAGATCTTCTTCCAGCTTCTTAAGCTCGCCAGCGTCATCGAGCGAAATCTTTTCAGTCTGCTTGAGCTTGTAGAGCGCAATGTATCGCTTGCGTTCGTCGCGCCGACGCTTCATATTCTCCCAGGTCCATACCTTGCGACGCTCATGGATACCGCGATGCACGGCATCAAAGCCAAATTTGAGCCAAGCTTTCGGCTCCTCCTTGACGGACGCTTTCGGTCGGAACTTGCGGTACTCTTGATGCCTGAGAAAGAAGTGAAAGGTATCGACCATCATCAGTGCGTCTCGATACTGGTCTTGATCAACGGCAAAGGCAATCTCGTCAAAGAGCAGGCCAACGTCCACGTTGGGTTGATCAAACGTCTTGAGCTTGTTCATCGTGATCTTGCCTGTGCCATTAACGGGTCGCAGGACATATTGATGATTGGCAATATTGTCTTGCTTTGAGATGAGTTCATCAAAGGTTTTGATCATGTCGGGCGTGTCCTTGCCGGCAATAGACTCGGCATCGGTATTCCAATAGACGGCCAGCGAACTGAGCTTGGCGAGCTTGTAGGACAGCTTATCGCTGCCTTGCACAAAGGAAGGCTCCCAAGTGCTGTCTGTTGAGAGCGCGCTGAATTCGCCAAGCGTCAATCCCACCGAGAAAGGGTTGCCCGGTGAGCTGAGCGCGTCTTCATAACGCACATGTATATTGCGGATTGTTATTTGCAGATTATCGATAATCTTGGTCGTCAGCGACTCTGCAAACGACTGGTTCTTCTTGGAATCTTCCGTCGTGAGTTCCAATTGGCGCCGATTCAAAATCTCGGCGCTATCAAGCTTTTCCTGCTTGACCGCCTGCGCCCGCCGGTGATCGTCCTCTTCGTCATATTCTTGATCGATCTTGGGCGTTGCAAGCAGGAAGATGTTTTCCATGACGACGCGCACGGGCTTCCTGGCCAGGTTGGACCATGGAATGGAAAGCGTCAGATCACCGACATAGCCTTCGCGCGCGTCAATCGGCAGCCGAAACTTGTCAAGCGCCTACTGTATTAGCTTACCGCATGCTCCAACATGGCGCGACACATACCTCGCGCTTGAGCTTTAGGTTTCGGAGTTTGACATCGCCAGACCAGATGCCGACATTGAGCTGCTTTGAGTCAAAGTTCTCTATGTATGCGCCAAGAAAGCGATTGAGCAGTGACGAAACGAGCCCTTCTAGCATGGCCCTTTAGCTGTCTCTATTTACAGCCTTTCCCTATCGATATCTAGCTCTGTTGTTGTCCACAGGTATCAAGTTCACCGGTTGGTCGTTGCTGCATGACGTCGAGCCCAACCGACAACTGCAACTCCACATCTTTACCTAGGCTACTTGCTATACCTGATATCAACATCATGTCCCTCTATCGGCCGGCTCTCCGTACGCTTCTCCGGCCACGCATCTCATCTGTGGCATCCCTCCGGCCCATCCGGCTCAGTTCCCCGAGAACGGCCCTCCAAGTTCGGCTTGCATCCTCGTCAGACACGTTCAAGGGCTTCAACCGGGATCCCGCCAAGGTCACCTCGACATCGACCACGACCCCTATCTCGACTGGAACGCATGCAGAGCAACGTTCACCCCTTGTTCCGCCCGAGGGCCCCGCTACTTCGCAGCTTGTGCGCGAGATCAAGCAGGTCGGCCAAGCGATTGATGGAATTCCCATCCCGACCCTGCAAATCGGGCTTGCAGGCACACTGCCCTATCTGGGTACGGCCGTCGGCTCCCTCTATCTTTCATGGACGGCTCAGATGTGGCATCAAGACTTTACTGGCGCCTTTCCCGAGAAATTTGTCTTTCTCTCTGCCGACCAAGCGGAGCGATTGCTGCCTGTCCTCCAGCATATCCAAGTCGGCTATGGTGCTTGCTTGATTGCCTTTATTGGTGCCATTCACTGGGGCTTTGAATTCTCTGGCTTTGGCGGCCACACGGGCTATCGCCGACTCATGCTCGGTGCCGTCCCCTCACTTGTGGCATGGACCTCGATCATGCTACCTGTCGACTATGCCCTCGTGACGCACTTTATGGGTTTCACAGGGCTTTGGTTTGCCGACTCGGCCGCCACCCGACGCGGTTTTGCACCGGCCTGGTATATCCAATACCGTTTCCTGCTCACGTTTATCGTTTGCTCGAGCATTCTCATGACGCTCATCGTGTCTGGTTGGCTCGGTGACCCAGCTCAGGCTACGGCCCATGCTTCTCGTTTGGAAAACTTGCGCCAGGAGCAACAGAAGCAGTACATTCATGATGAGAATGCCGCTGCGGATGCACGCAAGAAGCAGAGCAAGCGTCAGGGGGACAGCCAAGAGGACTTGAATGACAAGGCCAAGGCTGAGCAAAAAGCTGAAAAGAAGGACGCCAAGCAGATGAAGGGTGAAAAGACGACGCCGGATGCCAAGGAAGCGGCTGAAGCAAGTAAGAAGGATGCAAACGCGGTGGATGGTGTTGAAGCAGCCAAGAATCAGGCTGGCGGCACCAACAAGGTGACGAGCAAAGACGATCAAGACAAGCTTGCTACAGAGGGCGAAGCTGCCACGAGCTCGGCTGATAAGAAGAAGTGAGCATTACTACCTTGTTGATATTGTTTTGTATGATTGATGCGTAACGAAGAAGGATCTCTTTGCCATCGCTCATTTGGTTTTGAAGGCAGTCTCCAGGACTGCATACTTGTAGTCTAATGTCTTGCTTTGATATTCAAATTGGGTCTTACGTGAGATGGACCTGATCTGGTCGTCCTGCTAAGCAGGCTTCCCTGGTACGTCTGGAAAGGTATGCTGCCGAAGCCAGGTCCGCGTCGTCGGGCTAAACGTATCAAGCACACCAGCACTGATCGGTGGTCGATCACCAAACCCACTCGATCCCAATCCACCAGGCAAACCAGATCCCGGACCACCTTCGCCTGATGCCGCCGTATTCGCTTGTGCACTCGTACTCCCATTATTGACAGGCGTCGTATTGTTGGCCGCGCGTTGTTGCTCAGCTGCACGGATACTCTCAACCGGTGTTGGCGCCATCTGATTGAGTGCAAAGCTCGTTGCAGGCGATAGACCGGGCTCATTCTTATCCCAATTGTAGAAAAGCGTACCGACATCCGTCGAGATGCGCGGCACCGTCACTTGACTGCCGAGTCCATTAAGGCTGCCGTTGCCGTTGCCGATACTTGTACTACCACTGCCAAGATTGCTGTTGCCACTGCTGCCGCTGCCGGGACCAAACAAAGCACTGACATAGCCACCGGGACTTTCGATCGGCGTCATTTCTGCAGGATGCAATGCCCGTGAGAGAGGTCCACCGGCTGATCCACCCGACCCAGCTGGATGCAACAAGAGCGGCGGCGCCTGTGTCAGATGCGTGGCACTCAGCCGTGCCCCTTCACGCACATCACCGTGACTAGAAGGTCCAAGATTCTGATTAGGAATAATGAGCGGTGGGCCCATCGGTGCGCCACGCAGCGGAATCGGTTTTTGAATGTCGTCCATCGATCCGCCTGGCGAACCCATCGGCGCGAGATGATCACTTTCGTTTTGTTGAAAGGCTGAACGTTGCAATGGACCTGCCATGCTGGAAAGACTGTTGGCGCGCTGCGTGCGGTATTGCGGCAGGGGGTTCGCATACCCTTGCGGCAACGATGGCAAGGACATGTGGGCCCTACCTGGCTGCATCGATGCCGAGCCGGAATGAGCTGGACCGTCCATCTGTTGACTATGCGGTGGCGTCGACGAAGCGGATCGACCACTGCCGCGTCCACCAGCAGCGTCTTTACGCGGCGAATCGCGAATATCCGACAAAGCATGCCGTCCGCCACTCTCATGGCGCGCATACTTATGCCCGCCTGTCGCCGTTTCGGAAGACTCGCAGGCCGAATCGCCCGTTTGCATCCACTGTCCACTGCTGCTGCCGCCGCTGCCAGATTCAGCCTTGACGGGGGATAGCGGTCGAGGACGTTTGCGATTCGGGTGTCGCTCGAGTTCTGGCGTCGCAGGCCTCGTTGGACTCATCGGGCTACGTGTCGAGGTTGTTTGTGGGCTCAAGAGCATAGGCGAGTGCAACCCTGCTAGTGCCGTCGGCAGTGGTAAGCCAGGCGGTATCGCGGATGGACCAGTGCTGGCAGGACCCGGTTGGCGTATAGGTGAGCGGCGCGCAGAGGCTGAGGCAGACGCACGGCGCCCATCTACAGGAGGCAGCGTTGTCTGAGAAGCAGTCGAGCTGGCACGGGCGCGAGAACCTGCACCTGCATTTCCAGCGGCGCTGTGTCGGCGCTCAGAAGCTGGCAGGGATGGACTCGGCAAGGCGTCGCCATCGCTCTCATCGCCGTCATCCATACCAAACTGCATGATTAGCATCGATAGAGACAATCGGAACCATCATAGAACGCACATCGGCTGGCATCTTGGCCTCCATCGCCTGTGGATTCTCCAAGAATCGCGCACAGATTTGCGCCACTGGGTCGGAAGCATAGGTAAAGAGCTTGTCTTGCTGATTAAAGATGATGACGGCGATCTGGGTGCCTGTCAAGACGCCAAACTCGTGCGCCTTCTTGAAGAGGCCGGTCTTGCGCTTGACAAACGTCTGTTGTTGTGTTAGCGATATGGAGAGGTTCTTGTAAGATAGCCCTACGGTCGCTCTAGATCGGTCATCTCTGATGTACTCGATATCAATCTTGCGGCGGCCCATGAGCGCAAGCTAGCGATAGGGTTTAGCGGATGGCGGGCCTTGATGTAGAAGCTGTTTACGGATAGCGAGCACTAGAAAGGGTTGTAGCGGCGCTTTGAATGTCGTAATTTGTGTCTGTGCATGAACTTGGTAGATGAGACCGGGATGGACAAGCTAGAGCTATAGAGATAGAGGCTATAAGTAGAGAGACAGGAAGATAGGCTAGAGAGATAGGCTAGGGGATATCTAGATGAACAGGTCAAGAAGGCCGCACTGCTCGATATACTGACCCTCAGTAACGACTCAATATCCACTTACAGCTTGGTCGGACGGTCGGCCAGTCAATGATAACGCTTGGCAGCCGTCTCCCAGTTGATGACTTGCCAAATAGCCTCAAAGTACTTGACCTTGGCATTCTCATACTGCAGGTAGTAGGCATGCTCCCAGGCATCAACACCGATAATCACCGTGTCGCCCGTGATGGGGTCCTGGTTCGGCGTCGTCGTGATCCTGAGCTTCTTGTTGGACGCATCCTGCACGAGCCAACCCCAGCCAGAGCCCTGGATCGAAGCAAGGGCAGCGTTAAAGGCCGACTTGAACTTTTCAAGACCACCGAATTCTGACTCGATGGCATCGCCAAGCGGACCCGTGGGGGCTTTGCCACCAGCCTCGCCATTCGGAGCCAAGTTTTCCCAAAAGAGGGAGTCTACGGACAGTCAGCGGCGATCAGTACGATAGAAAGATGGAAAAGGCATACGGTTGATGTGGCCACCGCCGTGGAACTTGATGGCAGCTTGCAACCCAATGGCCGTCTTGACATCACCAGCCGTGACAGCACTGGCGAGCTTCTCCTCGGCAGCGTTCAAATTGGTGACATAGGTCTGGTGGTGCTTCTGGTGGTGGAGCTCCATGATTTGCTTCGAGATGTATGGCTCGAGCGCATCGTAGGCGTAGGCTATTTGTCAGTTTTGATTCACACAGTAATGAAGGCATACGGAGCTTTGGCAGAGTGTGTTTAGCAGACATGATGAGGTTTGTAGCGACTAGGCTTAAGATCAAGATCAAGACCCTGGCAATTGACCCTTGGGAGCTCGTCGTCACAGGAAGCGGGGGGATTGAAGCACGTGACTCGATTCTTGGCAGTCACATTTGACCTAGGGATCTAGGTACATAGTAGGCATCTACGCTCGAATCAGAAACAGTCTAGGCACGCCGCTTGCTCTCTCGGAACGCATCAATCGCAGCCTTGATCTCCGTCGCCGGAATGACATCCTCCAACTTGAGTGGCGTCCGATTAAATGGATCCGTAGCATCATTGAGCAAGTGCCGCTTGATCGTGCCGCGGTCAATCACCGTCTTGCTCGCCGGCAGGATGACAGGATCCACCATAATCTCGCCCATCAAGGGATCCAAAAACTCATCAGGCACCTCGCCAAGATCCTCTTCATTTTGGGCCAGCTCGGCTTTCGTCTGCTCGACACGTTCAACAAATCCAGCAAGCGTGTCGAGATCAGTACTGCTGCGAAGCGCAAACTTGCTAAGGATGTTTCGCGTCCGGTCAAACGTTCCCTTCTTGTATGACCGGCCATCTTTCGCCACTGCCGTAACAAAAGTCGTTTGCGCAGCCATGTTGAGAAAGATGCCGACAATGCCGCTGAGGAGCGCTTTCGGATCAAAGTGGTACTTTTCAGCATTCTGCACCTTGAGCTCTGTGCATTTAGGCCCGACCAATGCATCGAGATTGTAATCCAACATGGCTGCCAGGCGATCGACAATCTCGGGTGTGCAGAACGCCGCCGGAATGCTGGCCGTGAAGAGATTGAGCATGCTCAACGTTTCTGTACCAAGCTGCAGGTAACTCGTCGCTGCGCGTTCCGACTGCTGCAAATGATTCTGCTGCTCTTGCACTTCGGGCGTTGTGGCATCGGCAGTCTGCAAATCATGCTGGAGCTTGTGAATTTCGACCAACTTGGCAAGCGCCTCATCAAGCAAATACGTCTGGTCGTTCAGCAGCAACGCCACAAACCGGACAAACAAGTCGAGATTCGTCTTGAACTCGCTCTCAAGCTTTTGACGATGTGCCGGATTATCCCAGATGCCTTTGAAGATTTGAGAAATGTGGTAGCGAATGTTGAACTTGTCGTAGAATTGTGATGAGAGACCCGTGCTCTCGACCTCAATGTAAAAGCTCATCAAGGTTGGTACGAGATGCTCGAGCGCAAATTCGTGGGCATGCAAGAGGCCGCCGAGGGCACCTTGCGTGTCGCCACGTTGCAATGGCCGCGAGCCGTTGTAAAGCACCTCGATGAGTTTGGCTTTGAGGTAGGGATTCTTGATGAACTTGCTGCTGCGCAAGAATGCCAATGTAAACACAACAAGCTCCGTGTTGGTCGATGAAGTCAACAACTTTGGCGTAAAGCGCGAAACGTAAACGAAAAACTCGGCGATGTCCTCGACAAAGTATTCTGGCAAGTTGCGGTAGGCGTCTGCCTCATCCAGGTCAACGAGCGGCAACTTGACGAGCTTTTGTGGGTATGCGTGGTCGCGATCGACAAGCCGAACAAGCCATGAAGCGACGAGCGTCAGAAAGCTAAAGGAGCGCGCCTGACTCGTCTCATCACACAAAACCGTCTCGTACGCAAACGACACCTCGCGCATTTGTGCCACTTGCTTCTCTAGACGCTGAAATTGTGCAATCATGAGCATCGCCTGCGGGCCCTGAAAGGGTTGCTGCGACTGCATTTGAGCGTGATACTTTTCCATATCCCGCAGACGCTGCAGAATCTTTTCGTGAGAGGCCATTGTGGCGCCGAGGCCGTAATGATGATAGGCGACATTGAGGAAAAAGATGTGTGAGATGAAGTTGCTTTCGCCGGGCTCCTTGTTGGCATAGTACGCGGTGGTTGACTGCAAGTCGGCGGCCAGGCGCGTCTCGTCTTCGAGGTCAATCAACGAGTCTCGCCGCAAGTAAGCAACGTCAATTCTATCAATCTTGTTGACATCCGAAACAAACGGCTCGGCAAATTGATTGAGTATCGCTGTGATATTCAACATGAATCCGTCTGAAGAGACGGTGGTTGGATCCACTTGCATGGCATGCCGTTTGCGATTCAGATTGACAACATTGGCAAAGAACTTGAGCAATGCATTGCGCGTTTCGGCCGAGTTGCGTACAAGCAGATTGGCGATACTGAAGAGCTGTGCTTGCACAACGGGGATTGTGCTGCGAAGACTAGAGATGGCATTGCCGAGCTGAGCGCCACTGTTGTTTGTCATGTTGGCGAAAGCAGCTTGGGCAACAACCCCATCAATGGGACTCAGCTTGAAAAATGGGCCGAGTAAAGAGATGTGCTCAATGTCGGCGGGACTGTTGCCAGACTCCAAGAACTTTGGTAGACTTACAAATAGCTTTGCGAGCTGGTCATGCTGGAGTAACGAGCGCAAAACTGCCATGTGCCGGTAAAAGTTGTCGGTCAGGCGTAGTCTACCTGTGGCAACGGAGAGCGCATCAAAGACTGGCTCAAAGAACTCTGCCAGCGAGTCGTCTTCAGCATTCTTTGCAACAAGATCATCCAGAAACTGCACAGGAATCCCGAGACTGTCTGATTCTTCTTGTAGCAACAGACTTATCAAATCTGCCGGTTGGTGCATGGCGCCTAGGAGGTCAGGCATCGTAATACTGAGACTTGCATAGCTGACACAGAGACGTTTGATTTCCTTGATGGCGGCAGTCCGCTGCTCTACCATGCTGCTCTTCCGTTGTGTTCTTTGAAGCTCATCGCACCGCTTGTAGGCCGCCAAGAGGTATTCGAATGGTGGAGTTGGCAAGTCATCGCCCAGCCGACAGAGAATGGCGCGGTCCAAGGTGTCTAGATTGAGACTTGGGCTCTCTTCGCTTGCTGCTAGCTCTTCACTCAGCTCCTCGTGGAGGCTTGCCAGGTAGAATTTGTCCTCTTGTGTCGGATCGAGCGTGATGCCGAGCGCAGTCGTAATCGTGGATGCCGTCCAATCTGCCAAGGGTTGCTCCTGTACCGGTGCCGCAGTCGTCTTTTGTCGAACTTCAGGTATCGGCGCCTTGGACTGATTCTCAGCCGGCCGTTTCGGCGTAACTGGTGCGCGCGTCGCGGGTGTTGTTAATGACGCGTTGGCATTTGCAGGCGCCTTCTTCTCTAGCACCGGCTTGACGGGCTGTGAAGAGGAATTAGCAGCCACTGAAGCTTGCGATGGAGTAGAGTCAGCGAGTCGGGCGAGTCTTTTGAGCCGCTCCCGCTCTCGGCGCTCAGGATCCATGCGCTGCTAAGGGTGTCTTTCTTGTGAGGTGTCTTTAAGTGTCGTCGTCGTCTATTCTTGACCACCAGTCCACAACTGGCATAGTATCCATGGATAGCTACAGGTAAGCAGCTCAAGACCAGACTAGACTCGGACGGTCGTAGAGACTACAAACAGAGCTATGCTACTACGATACGTCCTGTCGCTTCGACAGTCTGCTAAGCCTGACCGCGGATGATCACCTTGATTGTCCCCTCGGCAGCAGCAGCCGTCGTTGCAAAGGCCTTGTCTGCGCTTTCAAACTCAAACACATGGGTGATGAGCGGCTTGATCTGTACCAAGCCATTTGCCACGAGGGCAATCGCCTGGGCATAGCAACCCTCGTTGTACCTGAAGGAGCCAAGCACCGTGATTTCGCGTGCGCAAATCGTGCTGATGGGCAGCACGGCGGTATCCTGACCCATGCCGGCTTGTAGAAAGATGCCATTCTTGCGCGTCACAAGGATGGCCGTTTGTGTGCAGACCTCAGCGCCTGTGGCGTCCACAACACAGTGAGCGCCTTCTTGCTGCGAGAGCCAGTCGTACTCTGCGAGAATCTTGGCGGCATTGCGCTTCGAATAGTCCATCTTGCTCTCATCTTTGTTTATTGCAGGCGGCACATAGGTCTCGCAGTCTTTGATGTATGTCTTGGCAAAGTCGAGACGGCTTGCATTCGTGTCGATAATCAAGACTTTGCCAACGCCGCGTGCGCGAGCGACAGATGCACAGAGCAGACCGATGGCCCCGGCGCCAAAAATGATGATGTTGGAGGCAAAGTGAATGTTGAGACGCTTGACAACATGCACTGCGACAGAAAGTGGCTCCATCAAGGCAGCCTCGTCAAACGACATGGTGTCTGGGATTGGCTTGACAAAGTCCTCTGGCACGAGATAGTACTTTTGTAGTGTTCCGTCGACAGGCGGTGTCGCAGCAAATTGCATGCTCTTGCAAAGATTGTACATGCCTTCTCGGCAGTAGCTGCATGTACGGCATGGAATACCAGGCTCGATAGCCACACGCTGGCCTACCTGACGTTCCTCGACGTCGTCGGCCACTTGTACAATCGTTCCACTCGATTCGTGGCCGAGAATCATGGGCGCCGTGACCACAAACTCACCAATGGCTCCGTGCTTAAGATAGTGTACATCGCTGCCGCAGATACCAGTAGATTGAACCTGAACTTTGACGTAGCGTGACGGAAGAATGTCAGGATAGGCCTTGCCAGAAGGTCTGACGGAGAGAGAATCCTTCTTTTCGAGCACGACAGCAAGTCCGTCAGCGCTCGACATGGTGAGCCTTGTAGCTTGTTTTAGAAGCGCGGAGCAAATCTTTCAGATGATTGGGATAGCAAATGGCAGAGCGCTTCGACAGAGCCTTTGTGCTTGAAGAAGAGGCAGTTGAAGTGAGCTTTACAAGTGTTCCTGAGCTTGCGCGCAACGAGCTTTATGACTTTCGTGTCGTAGCGCAGGCTAAAAGCCACGGGGGAAGGAAATAGGCTAAAGCGGCCGCGGGAGGGCTGCTGGAAGAAACCTTTGATATTTGTCAGGCTTGCTTGAACCTGGCGCCCGATGATGGATATCCAAGGGTTAGGCCTAGGGTTAGGAAGGTTAGATCTGACAATTATCAAAAGTTACACAGAGAGAGCTCCGCGAAGGTCTGGATTACCATGAGGCCTGGGCTGGGGATGGTCAGGTCGTGGAGCGACAATCATCAAGGTTCAAATATGGTGACTGAGCACTGCAGACGTTGCGAACGGTGCCTGCCTGCCAGATTACCGCAAAGCATGCGAGTGACAGTCACCGGACGCGGGAAACAACAATCAGGCAATCAGCTGAAGACATGGATAGGCATAAGACGAATGACTGTCTTGAATACAAAGTAATGACACAAAATTCTGAATGCAAAGGCTATGATGCGTAGCGACCGTGGTAACGTGCTCAAAATCGAGACAAGAAGCAAAGAGCTGAAAGGGCTTAGAAAGTCGAGGACGCGGCCACCGGGTTCCAGTTGTAGATGGTCGGGTTGGACTCGATCGCGCGGGGCCCTTGCACACTGAGCACGGTTTGGCCATTCTGAACAATGCTGACCGATGGCGTGCCGGTCGAGAAGCCCTTGTACTGGAACTTGTTGAGACCTGCTTTACCGGCAAATTGTTGTGATGCGCCGCCCGAGGTGACAGTGACGGTGGCATCACCTGTGAGCATAACAACGACGTAAATGTTGTCATCCGAGTGGCCCCAGTTGGTCGGCTTGCCGTAAGGGTCCGAGGTTGCGGTGGCATCCTTTGAGTGCGTGCGGTACCACCAAAAGAGCTTGTTTTGCGTGATGGCCGGGTAGGCACCATTCTTGTACGCCTGGATGTAGTAGCTCGAGAGCTCGAGCCAAGCAGTGTGCTCGTATCCCTGGCACCATTGTTGCGAGCTGAGCGTCTGATCATACGGGAAGGCGGCGTTGAGTGGGCCAATGTAGGATGACTCGCCATAGTCGTTCCAGGTGATGATTTCAAGAAAGTCTGGCTGCATGGCAACCACCTGCTCCCATCGCGTAGTGAAGAGGTCGTCCGACTTGTAGATCCAGTTCTTGTAGGAAAAGTGGGTGTAGAACCAAGGCGAGACACCAGCCATGTAGGTCTTGCCGTTGCGTGCGCCCATGTAGGCGTCGTCGGAAGCAGTCGACATGGCATTGTTGGAGGTGGGCCAGGCGTCCCAGGAAAAGGCGCCGTCGTTGGAGGACATGCCCATGGCAGCCGAGGCTCCGAGCGCCGTAAAGGAAGGCACAAAATAGACTGGGTTGCCCATGCTTGCCATGGTGTTTTTGAAGCTTGACCAACCGGCGTCAGGCGAGCCCTGGCCGAAAGTGAGACCCTCGCCGGCAAACGTCGAGATAAACTGCTTGTTTTGGTAGAAGTACTGGTTCGGGTGACGGGCATAGTCGGTGATCCAGTGTGCGAGACCTTGGACCGATTCGCCAGCCATGACGGCCATGTCGAGCGAGATGAAGAGCTTGAAGGAGGTGCCCTCGGCGGCCTCGTACATCTTCTTGACCCGGTCGATCATCCAGGCGTCAGGGCCGACGTTGAGTGCGAAGCCGTCAATGCCGGCACCGAGCGCCATGTTGATGTCGCCGCGGAATGTGGCAACATTCATAGGATAGGCGTTGCCCATCATGTAATGCGCAAAGACCTTTTTCGGGCCGTTGGACGAACCAGTGATGGGAATCGTGGACTGCACTGCCGGCTGGGCTTGCACAACCGACGCAGCCTTCGTGGCCAAGGTAGTGGGCAGCGCTGCGACATTGTCTGGCTGGCGCGTTGTTGTTGTGGGCGCAGCAGCTGTAGGGGGCGTGAATGCTTGGCCCGCAGGCACCGTGTAGGCAACGGTTTCAGTCTTCCAAATGGTGACTGCACGCTTAGCGTGATGAAGATGGTTGGCACGACGCTCGGCGGCGCTCACATCGACCGGCGATGCGCTGCGCTTGTCCAACGGGTTGGCGAGGCCAGATAGAAGAGCCATGACGGCGGCAGGGTTGATGTACATGGTTGCAAAGAGTCGCTTGCGATCGAGAGAGTGTGCGTCGCAAGGGACAAGACTAGACCGGCTAGTACAAAGAAGGCAGAGGGTCTGCGGTTGCTGGCGTCGAGGATGGGTCGCTGGGTGCTAGAGGCGAGGCCGAGAGAGAGGCACTAGAGGCGAATGGAGGTCGATAGTGTTTCAAGTCGAGAAGATACAATAGAGAAGCAGGTCGACGAGGGCAGACCTCGATACTCTTAACAGAGTAGCCCCTCGTCGAGGTCCTTCCGTGTCCGTGGCCCTCCTCGCGTCCATCCCTGTGAATGTCTTGTTGCCTTGTGCAGAGGCCTCCCCGCGCGCGGCTGTCTGATCACATCTGAAACCTCAAACTTTCGACTTTTCGTTTCTCCTCGTTGCGTTTGCGGCCCAGAACAAAAAAGCCACCTGCAGGCCACCAGCCACCAGACACAGGAAAGACGAATAGACATGTACAACCTGGTAGCTTTGACAGCTACACCGAAGACCATAGAATAGAGCGTGACTTGCTTTCTGCGACTTGCAAGACTCGATGCAGCAAAGAAGAGGATGGCCAAGAAGCAACGCGCCGTCATCGCCGGCCATGGAAGTTTCCGGCGTTCCTTTGTAGAAGATGATCAAAGAACGCCGAACAAGGGGAGCAGAGAGCGTTCTTTGCCATGGTCATGACACAGAACTCAGACTTGGACGATGCCTCAGCCTCAGCCTCACTACCATCAGCGGCCTATAGCGATCGCTTCTTGGTATGCGTCGCTTGGCAGCTACTAGGCTTCTATCGACTGAGCGCTCGAGTGCCTAATGCGTACCGCTCACGCATCCGTCAGAGATAAAGTGTAAATGTGCTGATCAACGCGCAGGTGCCTCTGATCTGGCAGTGACTTGCAGTCTTGCGCACACCTAAGTAACACCTTGCATATGGGTGTGTGCGCTTGATAGGTCTAGCCTGGCGCCTCATGCTGCGGTCTATACCCGCGCTTGTTAAGAGTTTTGTCTCTCGGCAAAACATAAGACCACGGCAGCGGCGACTCCCACGGATTTTCAATACAATAGATAGCCGCATGGGGCTTATCGTTAATGATGTACGTGCAGCTGTAGACTGTACTAGACTACTGGTAGTACTAGATTGTAGCAGCTGAATCAACCTCAAGCCCGCAGCATAACTTGGCCGTAGGCCCGTAGCATGCAGCTAGCAAAGGCCGTGAAGATACTTGCTGCGCTTTGGATGGCAGCGCTAGCATCGCAGCTGCAGGGCGTCTATCGCAGATGCCTTGTCGCATGAGCCTCGAGTAGCTTTTCAGTCTACCAGGAGCTCGAGCTCGGACAATCAGCAAGGGCCACGATAGCAGGGGCTGCCGCCGTAGTGAGGAGACAAGGTAGGGCTTGACGATCACGCATTAATTAGGCGCGCGCGGCGAGGAGTTTGGCAGTGGGCGGGAGCCAGGAGCCAGGCAGGAGGAGAGGGGCGGCACACCTAACTCGCCTAAATCGTGGCGCATTCGGCCTTGAACTTTGGAAGATATGAGACAGGGACGCGTGGATCTGAATCGCGCTCACCTAAATTCGCGCTGCCACACGGCCGGGCGACACGGGCTACGGCAGGTCTAGTCATGGACTCATGGCCATGGTAGACTCGTCACTCGAGCCACGGGCAGTTGTAGCTATTGAGCATGAGCTTGAAGTCGAATGGACTAGGAACACCCGCCAAATGCGTATTACATCAGCGTCTTAATGGTGCAGGTGCGGCAGCTTCCCGGACTGCTGCGTATCGTCTTGTGTGACTTGGTTTGGCTAGGCGCGCGCTAGCTGTAGCGTGAGGATCTTGATCGCTCTTGTCAAGAACCGTTGCACTGCTCTCGGACGCATGCGGAGTCTTTAAATTTGCCCAAGCGGTGCTTCATTTGCAATGGACGCTCATGGATACTCTGTAGCTGCTCCAGATTTTGACTTGCTACTTCGTGCACTTCTCTTCCCAAGCGGCCATCAACGCGGCATCATTCACGGCTGGAGCTTGGTCTTCAACTGCTTCCGCATACGTATGCGTTCAATTGACCGTTGTGCAATTCCTATGAGTTGAGTGAGTTGACTGACACTTTGGGGCCGTCATGGGGTAGAGCGGCTGCGTTTGCGAGCCGCCGATGGCCTGCCGTAGACTGACGGCTGGTGAGTATGATAGATGCTATAGCTAGACTATGGAAGAACCTGGGGTATCGATTGTAGCACCTGTGGACTGTTGGGCAGGAACCCCACCGTCGCTCCCCGCCTCTTTGATCCGTGCGTGGCGATCCACATGTCTATCGATGCCTACCTAGGTATCCAGCGTTCATGGCCATTGCGCATGCCTACTCTTCAGGCAGCTGCAGCAACGAGTGCTAGTCGACTACGCCAAGACAACGACCCGCGACAGCATGGCCTTCACGAGGAGCGTGTCTCGCGTGGCTCAATCATGATTACGGCATCAAGCGGCTAGGGCAAGCTACCGCTGCAGTGACCAGGTACTCCAGCAACGCTCATTCTGATAGATACTGCAGGAGACCGGCCCCAAGACAAAGGATGCGACATGCGTTGTTGCACCTGCGTATGTATGGGCCGGAGTAGCCGCAATACCCATCGCAGAAGTACATCTGTTTCTAAGAGATCGTAGCTGTCGTAGACTCGTAGCCATGCATGCATATGCGGCTATAGCTACTAGTACTATGGATATGCATCAAGAACTAGTAGCCTAGTACCGATACTTTCTGCCGCTGCTCTTGCCGACAGCGCGACTTTTGGAATCTCTAGCGATAAGAGATCCATACTACGTATACTGTAGGTAAGCACTGAAAGATACAAAGTCGGATCAAGCTTGGCTTCTTCAATGCATCTCCCGCTATCTTGACAATAGCTTGATAATGTGACTGCGACCAAGTCTTGCCACCACGACGCAACTTTGCGACATCCAAGCCGACTCAACGGTCGCGATGCGCAAACCTGACAGCACACATTCAAGACCTTGCGCCGGCCGCCGAGTCCATTGATAGTCTTCTATTGACGCGCATCTCTATCGCGTTGATGCGCGCGCCTCAGTACAGCGTTGTCATCCACCTCGAGCGACCCATTGACGCAGCAATCTCAATCTTTGACACGCTCAGCATTCGGTCTCTCGCGCTAGGCGCAGACAACGCAGTCGTCAAGCAACATCAACGGCCCGACGCGCTTGACTATCGCTACGGCTCGATCAGTATTGAAAGCCTCGACATGTCGTACTACAAGGGTGAATACGTCAAGACGAGCTCGAGCACGAGTGAAGTCGGCAGCGGCGTCGTGCATCTATTCAAATACGAGGCCGAGAATGGCAAATTGCAGATTGAGCAGCTCAAAGGTCTTCCTGTCGATACACAAGGCACGGTTGTTGCCATCCTGGCCGTACCGTCCTACCTCACTGCCTCCGATCTCTTTGGCTTTATCGGCCCTGATCAACAAAAAGAGGTCTCCAATATGCGCTTGATTCGCACAATGGAGCCGAATCGCTACATGGTTCTGCTCAAGTTTCGAGAAGCGAGCAAAGCACAGCAGTTTCGCAAATCCTTTGACGGCCGGCCCTTCAATGCAATGGACCCTGAGGCCGTGCATGCCGTCGATGTCGCCAACATTTCCTTCAAAGGCTCACTCGAAAAGGCAGAATGTTTTCCAGAATTGCTTGATGGCGGCGCAGAGGCGCAAAAACACTCGACGAGCAAACCGCTGCCGCCAGCGACCGGCAGTCTTGTAGAGCTTCCGACATGCGTCGTGTGCCTGGAGCGCATGGATGCAACCGTCACGGGTCTCTTGACAATGCTCTGTGAACACACCTTTCACTGCTCTTGTATTTCGAAATGGGCCGATTCGCAATCGACGTGTCCGATTTGCCGCTTCAGTGCCGCGAAAGAAATCATTGATGGCGCTCAGGTCGATCGCACCTGCTCTTCGTGTCTGTCTGATAAGAATCTCTGGATGTGTTTGATTTGTGGCAATGTCGCCTGTGGCCGCTACGATGAACAGCATGCCATTCAGCATTTCGAAACCACACGACATTCTTTTGCCATGGACATTACGAGTGGCCGCATCTGGGACTATGCGAGCGATGTTTATGTCCACCGGCTGATTCAAGAAAAGATGGATGCAAAGCCGTCATTGGGCAAGCAAAGTCTATGGGAGAAGGAGGCGTTTTATGAAGATGAGGGCCGTGAATTTGAAGACTTGCTTGCTACACAGCTCGAGAGCCAGCGCATCTACTATGATGAACAGCTCAGAACGGCTGCAGACCGTGCAGCCAAAGCGACGAGCTCGGGAAAGGCCAAGGACACAGCCATTCAAGATTTGCAATGTGCCATGGCGAGCATCAAGCAGAGTCTTGCACAGCTACAGACAGATGCCGTCGAGCAACGCAATCTCATCTCTCGCTCAGAAGGCAAAGTCAAGACGCTGTCTGAAGTGGCTCGCAGAATGGAACTGCAGTACAAGGAAGAAAAGAGCATCAATGCCAATCTCATGGTTCGCATTGCCCACCTCGAGAAGCAACGCGACGAGGCGCAGTCACTGAACAAGCAGCAGCAGGCTGAGTTGCAGGATCTACAGGAACAGCTGCGCGATCTCATGTTTCACATGGCGTCGGCCGAGAAGCTGCAGGAGATGCCGGCTGAGGATTTGAAAGAGGTGCAAGAGGGGAGCCTGGGGGTTGCGCAATCGCCGAGCAATTGCAAGGCAAAGACAAAGCCGAAACGCAAGGTGAATGCCTCTTCACGGCCTGTCATGAATGATGAAGAATGATGAGTGCATAGCTATAGTAGTCGACTGATACTAGCTATAGACAGACCGACGCATGCCACTGCTGCTGCCACTGCATCCCGGCTGAGTCAACCCTAACCCTGTATAATCAACGTCACAAGCAACCGCCTCGTCATGAACCCATGAAGACATCTCAAGAACCAGCAGTAGACTAACAGTGCGCGGACCAACATGCCGTACGCGACGCTCTTTCGATCAGAAGAAGTCTCGGCGGTTCAGCTGGTAGGCACTTTTTCAAATCAAACTGGCGCTAATTTCAGTACTTTCCAAGCGAACTTGCCCGGTCGACTGTCAGCGCTATAGGGTATGTTCTCGACAGCGGATGGCCAAGCTAATGATAGCGAACTTGGATGCGTGCAATTTCGAGACTTGAATGCAGAGACGAGTGCTTTCCAGCGCTCTTTCGTCAAAGAAGTTCGGCGCATTGATGAGATTGAACGGCAGCTGCGATTCTTTGGCAAGCAATGTGAAGCTGCTGGCATCCCAGTTGCGCCGCTCGACTATGATCATTTGAGCACTAGCGCACCCACAGTGCAAGAAGTCGACGAGCTGGCCGACCGAGCCAAGCACTATGAGACGCGCATCAACTCGCTCAACGAATCGCATGAAACGCTTCAGAAGCGCTACGTCGAGCTTACCGAATTGCGTCACGTCTTGACAATCACGGGTGGCTTTTTTGATCAAGCGCATCAGCAGTCGCAGGCCATCCGACAAAGCGATTCGGAGGAAGCTAGCTTGCTCGACAATGCCGCTGACATGGAACAGCAGCCTGCCGCTGGCGATGGCAGCTTGGCCGTCATGAACATCGGCTTCATCTCTGGCGTCATTCCGCGTGCCAGGACCATGGCCATGGAACGCATTCTCTGGCGCATCCTTCGCGGCAATCTCTACATGAACCAAGTTGAGATTGATGAGGCCATCAACGACCCCGTCACCAATGAACCAGTCGACAAGAATGTCTTTACCATTTTTGCTCACGGCAAGGAGATTTTGGCCAAGGTGCGCAAAATCTCTGAGAGTCTCGGCGCCACGCTCTACAAGGTCGATGAGAATCCCCGCCAGCGACGCGAACAGCTCAATGAAGTCAACTCGCGCATCGGCGACATTATGTCGGTCTTGCAAAACACCAGACAGACGGCACACGCCGAGCTGCGCTACCTTGCAGCCAATGTCAATGCTTGGATGGTGCTTGTCCGCAAGGAAAAGACCATTTACCAGACGATGAATCTCTTCAACTATGACAGCGAGCGCAAGTGCTTGATTGCTGAAGGCTGGTGCCCTACCAATGACTTGCACAAGGTGCAAAACACGCTGCGCCAGTCGGCCGAATCATCGGGTGCGTTGCAGCCGAGCATTATGAGCGAGATTCACACAGCCAAGACGCCGCCTACATTTATGCGCACCAACAAATTCACGGCGGCCTTCCAGTCCATCATGGACGCCTATGGTATCGCCACCTATCGCGAAGTCAATCCCGGTCTCATTGCCATCGTCACCTTTCCTTTCCTGTTTGCCATCATGTTTGGCGACCTGGGTCACGGCTTTTTCCTGTTTTGCGCCGCGCTCTTTTTGGTCCTCAACGAAAAGAAGCTCGCTCGTGCTGGTCAAGTGTATGGAGAAATTTTTGACATGGCCTACTACGGTCGCTACATTATGCTGCTCATGGGCATCTACTCCATGTACACCGGTCTCGTTTACAATGACATTTTCAGCAAGTCGATGAACCTTTTTGGCTCGCAGTGGAACTTTCCAAAAGACTCGAATGCACCCACCATTGCCGGTATTCAAACCGGCGTGTATGCGTTTGGTCTCGACCCGGCCTGGGAAGAAGCTGACAATGGACTCCTCTTTTCCAACTCGCTCAAGATGAAGCTGTCGGTGTGTATCGGAGTCATTCACATGACGTTCAGTCTGTGCCTGTCGCTCGTCAACTATCGCTTCTTTCACCGAAAGCTCGACATTGTCGCCAACTTTATCCCCGGCATGCTCTTCCTCTGCAGCATTTTCGTCTACCTCGTCATTTGCATCTTGTACAAGTGGTCGGTCGACTGGTCAAAGACGGACGCACAGCCGCCAAGTTTGCTCAACATGCTCATCTACATGTTTCTCTCACCAGGGACGGTCGATGAGCCGCTCTACCCTGGTCAAGCCCAAATCCAGGTGGTTCTCCTGCTCATCGCTCTCGTCTGTGTTCCATGGATGCTGCTCATGAAGCCGCTTGTCCTCCGTCGCGAGCACAACAAGGCACGTGATGCCGGCTATCAAGGTGTTGCCTTGAGCGAAGGCAACACGCGCATTTCGCACTCCAACGACGCCGAGGATGAAGACGATGGCGCGGGTGTCGTCATTGCCGAGCAGATGCACGAAGAGGAAGAATTCGATTTTGGCGAAATCATGATTCATCAAGTCATTCACACGATTGAATTTTGTCTCAACTGCGTTTCGCATACAGCATCCTACCTGAGACTCTGGGCGCTCTCTCTGGCACACAACCAACTCAGTAAGGTGCTTTGGTCTATGACACTAGAACTGGCGTTTGGCCTTCGTGGTGCACTCGGTGTCGCGATGCTCTTTGTATGCTTTGCCGGCTGGCTCATCCTGACATTATCAGTCCTTGTCGTGATGGAGGGCACGTCAGCTATGCTGCATTCCTTGCGGTTGCATTGGGTTGAAGCAGCGTCCAAGCACTACGAGTCGGCCGGCCAGCCGTTTCAACCTCTAGAATTCGAAAAAGCCTACTGCTAGGCCATCCGAGCATTTTTGGACGAGTAACGGCAATTTCACGTATGCTGTGTCGAAAATGCCTTGAGCAGCCTAAGAGTCACAATTCTTGAAGCAGGCCTGCATCGTAGAGCTTCTGTACCTTCCGATGCTACAGATCCTTTCGACGAGCGAAGTTACGAGCCTCCTACGCGGGGGTAGGGCAGTAGGTACCTAACATTTCCAAGGTCGGTTTTGAGGTGTGTGTTGTACTAAAAAGCTGCGTCATTTGAAGTAGACCCCAACTTTCTTGAGAGCTACAGTGTATGGCAAATCGTTTGTAGCCGAGAGAGAGAGAGTTTTCTGTTTCCTTCGGATCTCGTGGTGTTGTGAATGTGCAATCTGAAACAGGTTTTACCCCGGTTTGCCCCAGTCGGGCTCATCGACCGACAAAGAGAGCCTCTCGCCAAAACTGCCTTGTATATTGCCATGGTTCCATATGCTGCCCTCGACACTTGCTTGCGATGAGACGGCTTGCTACGCATATGTCGAAGTGACCTGCTTTGTACTGACTGCCTCTCTTGACACTGAAAGGCTTTGCTGTTCTGTCGCCTTTGGGGATGAGCTTCAAGTTTTGTTTTCGAGCATCCTCGAACCGAGCCCATCGAGCTGTGTGAGATTTGAAAAGATTCGCTACGTTCTGTGAAAACTTGGTCCATCGCACATCGGGTCAAGGTGCTAATTTGTTTTGCTTCCAGGTGTGCCTCTCCGACTCTCCGATGAGAAGCTCAAAATATCCGCTGTGCGCATACGCACCAGCTGCAGCTACCAGATGAATCACTCTCTTGTGCCAAATCACTCTCTTATGCCAAAACCAACAACACTGCAGGTTTGCATCGCCGGTGAGCAAACACCGTGCCCGGCATGCTTGAGCCGGCCAATGCTGACAGCCGTGTTCTCGTTGGCGATCTGATATGGCGTATTATGCGGCAACCGGCGCGCTCTTCGCAGTGCGGCATTCCAGCACCGGCCCCTTCGCAAGCGGCCTCTGGTCCGAGCGTCAAGTCGCCGTGACTGAACAAGAGGCTTGGTTCTGCCGTTTCCTCGTCGTCCTCGCAGTTTGAATCCACCGGTCCTGCAGCGTGCTCTCCGAATGCCATTTGTTCTATCCCGAGCGCTATGATTTTATCCGCTCGTCAAGACGACGATGAAGACGCCACGGTAACAGTAATCCTCTTAGACATCGCAAGCGATAGACCCTCGCAGGAATAAACAACAAAGGACTCTCGGGCTGCAAGCAAAGAGCAGGATGCCCAAGAATGCGCCAATGGAATTGCCTATGTGCCTGACAACACAGTATACTGAGCCGCTTGGCTTCATGAGCTGGTAGAAGCCTTGGGCGAAGGTTGTCTCTCGAAGCTCGAATCATATCTTTTCCCTGACGACGCCGCCAGGTCTTGTACGCCTCATGTCCTGCCGGCCGCACTTTCGCAATGGAGTCAATATGATGCCCGGCTCCGGCTGCGGGCAGAGGCGCTGCTGTGGCCAGAAGCGCTAACGAGACACAAGCTCGACAACCCCAGGCCAACCTACCTCGCATTCTGATAAGCCCCAAGAGAGTCGCGGCGTTAGGGCCCTGAATGATTTAAAGCTCAGCTGCAGCGGCGGATCTGCTCTCTTCTTAAAGGAATCTGCGTCACGGCTGACGTGCACGTCGACACTTTTCGTCAAGGGAACGACCGGCCCAGTGTTGACCTACGAGATGTCCAATGTCATTCTCTGACCAGAAGCACCGCTACCGACAGATGAGGAATTGTCCACCCCTCATTCGTTCACGGCTTTTGTACACGTGCAGCCTCCAAACGACTCGATCTTGGCGTAATTAAAACAAGCGGTCCCAGCCCTCTGTCAAAACAACAATTGACAAGCGATGATTATGACTTTGTCAAAGAGCTAGTGTAACGCTCATTCACGACTGGTAAGCGTCCAAAGATGGCTGCAGGAGCAGAGTGGTGGTCAAGAGGTGTGCGTCTTCAGCGGCAATCTTTCGTCTTGAGTTTCATGTCTTACACACTATCTAATATGTGTACAATTGCAGTAGGCGTTCTATTCATGGTTTCCAAAAGAGCTTGGTAGTCGTGTCATCGACAAGAGCTTCGGCTGTTCTTCATAAGATGATCTGGGATGCTCAAGTACTCTATCGGTTCGAGCCCATCATGCCCTCATGACAATCGTAGGCAGCGGATGAGAAGAAGACGTCCACGCTCCAAGCACGCAGATCCGCTGGACCAGTCTACTAAAGCCGTTCTAGTCAAGCCTTCCTATTGCAATGTGAACTTGCTGGATCTCGGGAGCTGTATTGATCTTGAAGCAGCAGCGCTATGAATGTGGCGGGTCAGTGGACTTGGATTGACCCGTGCGACATTTCAAAAAATTTGCAGTCCGGTGGGGCAGGGTGGCCAAAGTTCCGCAACAAAGAATCCGGGGCCGACCCGGGTCCACCCAAGAGATTCTCTAGATCTACAGGGACACTAGAGGCGACTCGGTTGACCGCTCACAAGTCACGCCAGCCAGCCAGCGCTCACGCTATCGCTTCAAGCTGTGAAACACTCTGCTCAAACGCACAAGCTCAAATTACTGCAATTGCATGTGAAAAACACACGCGCCCGCCAGGCTTAGGGTAGCAGGCCGCCTGAAGCTGCTTACAAGATGGATCAGGCTGATCTGATTACAAGGATCAAGAAAAACCCGGGAAAGAAGTTTCTACGTGAGTCGTGGTGCACTTGTCAAGCATGAGCTAACGCAAGAGCGTCTCTTACTAGAGGAGCTCCATGACGTCTTTCAAGAGGTTTCAAAACCCGAGCTTGGCGTCAAGCAACTTCACAACCTGTTTTACAATCCAGCTTTCGCTGAGATCAAAGAAGCTATGCAAAGGGAAACTGAAGGGGAGTTCTATCGATACTTGAAGTGGTGGAGCAAGCCAGATCTTTACTGCTGGCTACGGACCCAACGTCTCCAACAACGCCTGGAACCGCGCCAAGTCTGGTATGAGCAAGTCGGCCATTTTCTTCATCGTTGATGTTGATATCATTGAAGCCACGGGCAGTACCTTTGTCATCGAAGTGCTTATTGCACGCAATGCAAGCTCATCAAGAAGATGTCAAAACAAGCTATGTTCTTTCACGGCGGCATTTCAAAAGCAACTCATGCAAGGCTGTCTGGTGGCCCATTCACATATTGGTCAATGTCCAAGAACGCAGCGTCATTCACTGCATCGCTTAACATGAGTAAGACGGTCTCGATGCTGTAGCGCACCGACCTTGGTTGGTCGGGTGGCAAGACCAATTCTTGCACCTTGTCGATTTCAAACGCTTAGCTGCGTGCCTTGAATGATGACGGCCCTGATTGAGGCGCAAGCAAGTGTTGCTCTAGGTGAGTCCCGGCATTTCCTCGGATGCCGATGCAGTGTGCCTTGTTGCAAAAGATCAAATAGCAGCCAGACTCGAACAAAAGCGCGCTGTCGTGTTTGTCTATTGGTATCAAGACGGCCGATGGGTCAATCGCACCGCTTTACCCGAGTGAAGCCTTGAACTCCGGCGAAAGTGACGATAGCTTGTTGAGAACCTTCTTTACAAATTGTTAGTGGGCGATCTGAACATTTCAAGGCTCAACCTTAGCGGGTCCCCAAAGTCTTGACTACAGTGTCCCCAATCAAGGTCAAAATGCAAATGCTTCGTTAGTCATGTCATTACAAATTATCTCCTAAGTAAGTCGCTTGATCAACTCGCTTGCTCTTTCAGCCGCAATCATGACTGCCATCTGAGGATTGACCGTCATGGGCGGAATGATGGACGCGTCAACCACATGGATGTTCTGCGTGCCAAGCACCTGGGCGTTCGCATCAGCACAGCCCGTGCTGCCACCGAGCTCGCAGCTGCTAGACCAGTGGTTGACGACACCTCGGGCATACGGCGAAGCGGTGGTGATGTAAGTCTGAATAGCTTCAACACTCGCGTTTGCCGGAATATTGAGTGGCGTCAGACCCGTGCCAGGCAACCCATCGAAAAGACGACGAATCCATGTGGCGATGGCAAGCGAGTCTTGATTATCAGCATCCGAGTAGTACGTGTCGTCCGAGTGACCAGCCTTGAGGTTCGAGTCTAGAATAACGCGGCCGCGACTGAGCGTGCCAGAAGTACCGTAAATATTCAAGGTGATGGTGTTGTTATTTGTGTACTCTCCATAGCCTGCGCTATCAATCGTGCCTTGCATGCCAAAAGTATGGCCGTTGAGCTCGACGATGTCCCAAAAAACGCTTGTTTCACTTGCAAACGTGTAGGGCCCCGTCCGATTGCCCAGGTAAGCGGCGGCGTCTTGCGGAACTGGCGAATCATAGCTGTATGTGTACGACTGCACTGCTGGGCTCTCCAACTCGATGAACGTGTTGCTGTTGTCAAACAGACGGGCTCCAACGGCGCTGTTGATGATCCACTTGTCGCGCGGCAGACCTCCGAGTTGGTTGGCAGCCGCAAGGCCCGTCAAAGTGGCCTCGTCGCCGATGCCAGAGAGGAGTAACAGCTGAGGACTCATCAAAGCGCCGCCACTGACGACCACGCGTCCACGCAAGTTAAGAGGGATCGTAACATTCATGTCATTGACTGTTGCCACCACACCGGTTGCGCGAAGACCGTCATGCACGATGCGATGAACTCTGACGCCAGATTGAAGCGTTACGTTGCGCGAAAGAGCAGTTTGCAAGTAGGTGGTAGCTGGTCCGCCACGCTGACCGTTCCTGTAGTTGAAGATGGGTCTGCCAAACACTTTGGTCTTTTGCGAAGGCACGGCGTTGATGTCGACCTCTGCAAAACCAAGTCGGCCGGCGATCCAGTTGCGTGCTGCATCGTAGCCTGATTGCAAGTAGCGCACGCCATCCGCCGAGGTGGTGTTGGTTGAAGCTTCGCGATTGTAGACCCTGCTGATTGCGTAGGTCAAGTTTTCTGCGCGCCAAAGATCAGGCATGCTGCTCCAATCGCTGGCGGGGGGTTCGAAAAAGAGACCGGCATTCACAGCGCTGCTGCCGCCAATGCCACACCCGGTATACTCGGTGCTCCATTTTGAGCAGGTAAAGTTCTCGCCGTTGGAGAAGAAGGATTTGTAGAGGCCAGGGACATCAATTCTTGAAAGGCCAGCATCCGCGGGAATCCAGCTTGGCCGTTCTGTTCCACCTGTGATGGCGTAGGACTTCTCGCCGCCCTCAAGGACGAGCACGGAACGACCATCCTCGCTCAATCTATCTGCCACAATTAAGCCAGCAGTACCGCCGCCAACGACAATCAAATCGTATGATTTCTGAGTCCAATCTTGAGCGGTCGCTATCAAGCAGAGAGAGGCGACGAGGGGTAGCAGGTCGAGTGCTTTGCAACGCATGCTGAAATCGGTCGGCGACTGGGACGCAAAGATTTCAAAAACAAAGATGGAGCGACGTTACACAGAGCCATCGTTGGTTATCAGAGCAATGAGCTCTGAGCTTGGGCCCATGATCCTGAGCCCTATTATTGCTTTGCCGAAAATAGTTTTAGCAGCCCATCTGTGACAGTGTCGGCGCCGGTCTGTGATCGGCATAGGCTCGGGCTAACTAAAGCCCTGAAGGGCTCTGCTACCGAGAGACAGTCGTATACGACCGTGACGGTGACACAAGTTAAGAGCCCTCGGGAGTAGGGGAAGACCGCTGCAGCTGTTGAGTCCCGGCCAAATTTAGCCTGGAAGCGACGTCATGGCATCTGCACATCTGCATCTCATCCCGCACAACGAAAAACACGTGGCTTCAACCACAACGTACACCACAGCTGCAGCGTTGACGCTAGTGCCAGCTACAATACCGCGCTAAAGAGCTGTGTGAGTACAGCCAGATCTAGACTAGGCTGGCATGTCCAACTTTGAGCAATGGGCTATACATCACGTCAAGAAGCTTGTCGATTATCTTGACGACTCTGACATCAAGCAGCTCATCTCGTCTGCCATCAAGCTAGAAACGCCTGAAGCGGTGATTGCACACTTTAGCAGTCTGCTTGGCCAAGATGCTGCAGCACTCAGCTTCATCTCTAGCTTCAATGAACGCAAGTTCCCAGCTGCTGCTCAAGCGAGAGCCTCCGTGCCAGCGAGCGCCAAACATGTGCAACGGCAGGCCAAGAGCTATGCAAAACCTTCGGGCAAATCTTCAATGCTGACCTCGGATCTTGCTCAGCCAGCACGGCCCAAACCCAAAGAGCCAGCAGAGCAGACGACTAAAGCTCCGAAAGCCAAAGTGAAAAAGGTGGACGCATTGGCAGAGATTGAGGGCGCCTTGCGTGAGCTCGAACTCAGCGAACAAGAGGCGCAAACACAAGCTGCCATTACGTGCGATTGCCAAGCCCGACGTCACCCACTCAACGAAGTCGCGCCAAACTGTCTGCAATGCGGCAAAATTATCTGCGACGTGGAAAGCTTTACGCGTTGCTCCTTTTGCAAGCAGCCGCTCATGTCGCGCGGCCAAACGCAAGACTTGATTGCCGAGCTGCGGCGCGAAAAGGGCGTCGCCTTAAGTGCCATGAAGCAGCAGCCGCGCAAGGCCAAGGCTGGCAGCATGCAAAAGATGCAATGGAGCTCCAAGCTCGGCGCCAACCTGGCCAATATGGATGACGAAGAATTGCGACTCAAGTCCGAGGCGGCCGAGGCGCGCAAGGATGCCTTGCTCGAGCATGTTGCAACAGGCGCCAAACGGACTGTGATTGACCAAGCGGCCGATTTTTCAAGCACGGCAACGGATCGCTGGGCTTCTACCGAGGAACGCGCACTGGCACTACGCAAGCAAATTGCGGCCCTCAAGGCAGAAGAAGAGGCGAAAGGCGCCCGTGTCATGACACTCAACCTAGGTGGCGGCAAGGCGAGTATCTCAACCTCGGCACGCGCCAAGCGCAAGCCTGAAGAAGTGGATGCTGGCATCATTGCGGCACAGCGTGCGGTTGATGAAGGCAAGGCACGCGAGGGAGCCACGCAGCAGGCTTTGAACAAGAGTCTCGGACGCGGCGATCTCAACCAGGTCAAAGTTATTCACTTTGAAGACTTACGCGTCGCCGACAAGCAGAATTGGGCCATGAAGGGTCGACCGGTCTGTGATTCAGGATGGCGCCGTGTGCAAGATGATGATGATGATTGCGAGCGTTTGGCAGAGACTCTTATCCTCAATTGGCCATGATAGCATCCATGTATCATCTATCCGCAAATACTCGCAACAGCATTCACGGTAGTAATAGAAAGTAAAGTTCAAGATTAAATTAATAACTACTACTACGGTAAGACGTCTCATATAGTACAAGCGTCATCAGATGCCGACCCTCTACAAAGGTTGGCCTGGGATGATAGGCGGAAGCAAGTCCGAGCCTTGCGAGGGGATCGTGTTGACACCGGCAACCGACTGGCCCTGCACAGCGTGCAGACCCGAGCCGCCCGTGGCAGCATACTCGTAAGCACCCGTCTGGCCGGCATTGACTGAGTCAATGGCCGTCGTGCCGTTGAGACCCGTCGTGGCGTACGAGGACGTGCCGACAGTCGAGTAAGGCGTCTGGCCATAAGCGGCAGCACCGCCAAGACCCGAGGCACCGGCAGCATAGCCAAGGTTGCTCGTGTTGGACGAGGCACCGTGGCCGGCGCCAGTCACACTGACGGGCTTGTGCGGGCTGCGACGCTTGATTTCGCGGGGACGAGGCAAGTTGCTCGACTCCTTGGCCGAGCCAAGGTCAAAAACCGGGCAGTGCCAGTCCTTGCCCTCGCGTGCCTTTTCCTTCATCTCGGTGGCAAGGTTGGACGTCAAGCCAGGGAGCTTCTTGTCGAGCTGCGAGTCATGTGCCGTGGTGGCGACATTAACCTTGGTCTTCTTGGCGCGCTCCTTCTTCTTCTCGGCGCTGCGGTTGAAGCGGGCCTTGAGCGACTCGAGATAGTACTTGGCCTCGTTGGAAGCAGCCTCGGGGTCGTCACGCTTGGCCTTCTCCTTAAGACGCTGGGCCTCCTTGTAGAGGTCGTAAATCTCGGCATCGGCATCGCGGATGGCCTTGGCAATCTGCTTCTCGGCAGCCTTGGCAATAGCAGGGCGCATTGTCGACATGAGAAGCGGGCGGAAGATGCTAAAGAGAAGCTTGTGCTTGGACTTTTGCAACTTGACGTCCATGTGGTGAATGTTGACGTACACCTTGGCGGGCTTGAAAAAGTGCTCACCGTGCTTCTCCTCGGCCGTCTCGAGGCCGATGTCGACGGTGAGACCAGAGCCAGAAACGAGGACATCGACGATACCAGTGTCCTTGAGGCTTGGGAAACCCTCCTTCTTGTGAACATAGTAGGCAATGTCCTTGAGGTCAAGCTGGATCTGCGAGAGCTTCACCTCAAACATGTGTGTGTGCTTGCTCTTGATCTTGCTGTAGGCCGAGTACTTGAGGAAGTTGTCGTTCTTGATCTCAATGACGTTCGGGATAATATTTTGACCCTCAAGAATGAGGTTCTCAATCACCACGTCGACAGCAGGGTCCATGACTTCAATACGCGGGATGGGCACGTAACGGATACGTTTGAAGAGGGCAGGCAAGATAACGTTGCCGACATCCTTGAGGAGGTGCTTCTTGAAGGCAGGCTTGCCGTCCTTGTCCTTGCCAAGGTCGTCGAGGAGCTCCTGAACGGCATTGCCGAAACGCACATTCTCGGGGTCTTGGGCAAAGGCCTCGCCGAAACGCTTGATTTCGTCCTGAAGGCGATCCCAGTGTGCCTGGTACTTGTCTTGCAAAAAGTACTTGCCGTCCTTCTCGAGCTTCTCGTACTGCTCAGTCGACTCGTCCTTAAGGATGTAGCCGGTCTCCTTGAGGCACTTGCGGATGTACTTGTCGACCGACTTGAGCCAATTCTTGAACTCGCGATCATTGTCGGCGTCCTTGTAGAGATCGTCGAGCGCATCGAAAAAGTCATCGGTCGAGGTGGCATTGGCAAAGTTCTCGAGGAGCGACTTGAGCTCAGACTCGGCCTTCTGGAGATTGCTGCTTTGGCCATGAGCCTGCTGGACGGTGCCACCGGCCTGTTGGGCCATATTGCGCGTGTGACCGGCGTACTTTTCAGCCATGTCGAGAAGCGTCTCGATGGCGTCGTTGTAGTCCTCGTGATCCTGAATCTCAACCACCATCTTCTTGAGACGCTCAATGGCAGCGTCGCGACGCTCCTCGGGAATCTTGTCCTTGAGGTAAGCCTTGGTGCTGTCCTCGGCCTCGGCCTTCTTTTGCTTGGCATCCTGCTTGACCTCCTCCTTCTTGTGCTTGGCGTCTTCCTTGAGCTGCTTGGCATCCTCCTTGTGCTCATCAGGGATGGCGTCGGCGGCGCGGTCGGCGGCACGGTTGGCAGAGTCTTGGTTGTTGTCACCCTCGCGAGCGCCCTGCTTGGCCTCTTGAGCGGCATTTTGGCCGATGTTCTTGGCCTGCTGAGCAGCCGTTTTGGCCTTGTTGAGACCGTCCTTGGCTTGCTGCTTGAGACCGGCGACATCGGGCTTCTCGTGCCACTGGTTGTCGGGAGCAGGTGCGTCAATGTTGTTGCGGGCCTCCTCGTCCGGACGAACACGCTCAGGCAAGTCGGAAGCCTTCTCGACAGCCTTGGAGCCGGCATCGGCAACCATGTCTTGAAGCAAGACACCGGCATCTGAAAGCAGCTTGCGGAACTGGCCGTTGGTGATCATCAAAGTACCCAAAGTCTTGAGGCCGTCCAAGGCCTTTTGACCGTCTTGCTGGGCCTGGCTTTGGCTAACAGGAGCGTTGGGTGTGTCTGCATCGACGGCGACATTCTCAGCGTGCCAGATAAAGTTCTGGAGCTGCTCGTCGTGGTTCTTGGTGAGGAGAAGGACCTTTGCCTGGTCAATCACTTCACGCAAGTCCTTGACAAGCTTGCGGCCCTCGGTCGAAAGCTCGCCCGAGGGGTTCTTGAGCATGTCCGACTCGAGGGCCGAGTTGAGGGCCACGTCGATCTGCTTGTTGGAAGGCAGCTTCTTGTTGGCGAAAGCATTTCCGATGCCAAAGTATTGGAGCTTGCGCTCGACATCTTGGTCCCTAACCTTGCGGTTGACGGGGACGGTTACTTCCTTCTTGGAAGGATTCTCTGCTGGTGCCATGATGGGCCTGTAGAGAGATGAAATGTGTGTGTGTGTGGTATGGAGGGATGGAGGGAGGAACTGGTTCGAGGGGTGATGGCCTGCCTTTGTGATCTAGCCTGCGATGACGATGAACCTTGGGAAGGACGCCGAAGGATGACTCTCTAGGACGATGCTCCTAGGCTTGTGCAGCGGTGGCTTGCTCCGGTGACAGTGACACAGTCACACAGGCCATTCGCCGAATCGCCGCCCGTGAATCCGTGATCTCCCTTGCTTTGTGTGGCTGGAATGTTGCTCCCGATGGAGCGATGACGTGACCCCTCCCCTCACGTCACTTTGCTTCACTTGCCTAATTGCCTGCCTCACTTGACTTGAAGAAAGAACCTTGGAAACCTTGTTCCCTCCCTCGTTCGCTTCCGCAGATTTCGAAGACAGGCGGAACCTCACGTGATTCACCAGCCGCCGACTTTGATTCTTCGAGAGACCAGAGTGGCTGGACCGGCTCTAGCGCATGAGTCATAATTATTGAAGACATGTACAGGCACTGTCAGGCAGTCAGTAGGAAGATTGAAGTACGGCTCGCAGCTCGTGGTTGCCGGCAGAAAGATGAATGGGGCTAGCTGAAGCAGGATCGAGCAGGCCGCAGGAGATGCAGCCGCAAGACTCGAGCATGCGCGCTACGCCAGCGCCTTGGTCACCAGCCCACTGCACACCTCACTCATCTCAATCTTGAGTGCCTGTGCATGACCAGCGGCGCTCATCTTGCGCCACGTCTTTTGCACAATACTGATAATCTTGGCCTCGTCGTGCTCTTGCTCAAAAGCGCCAAACTGGTTGTCGAGAAAGACCAGGCAAGCCGCATCTTCGAGCGTCTGCGTCTCGGCATCCTCCTTGAACTTGTCTTTTCTAATCATCTGTGCTACCCGCTCAGCTGCAGTAGCTTGATAGCCTGCCGCTAAGCAAATCGCCGCAGCCCTGACTGCGTTAGCTAATGCCATGACTAGAAAGTAGCGCAATATGCAAATGCTCTCAAAAGGAGAGCAAACGGGACACGTACATCTCGCCTTGCCGTTTCTTGAGCATCGTGCGCCAGGCAAAATAGCCGGCCTTGGTCATCGGATAACTCTGCCGTGGCACTTCGAAGCGACGAAAGTGCTGGGCGCGAACGGCCAGCTTGAGCAAGTCGCTCGCGTCGGGCTTCAGTTTAGCTAGATAGTGGCTGCATTGCTCAGCATAGTGGAGTTCATAGGGTTTGCCTTCAATCAGCTTGGGATCCAGCTTGTGGCCTTCATCAATGGCCGCCATTGCCTTCTCGAAGGACATTCTAGCTTGCTGCTGATGTGGGCGTCTGTGTTGCTAGTCAGCTGTAGACTGCTAGCGCTTGACTGGGCTTATCTTTCGACACCTCAACTGCGAGCCATCTGCAAAGACGCAAAGTAAACGCTTCTACAGCATCTATTGATGCAACCTGCTCTAAGCATTCATAATAACGCTCAGCACATCACATACAATCATAGTCAACAATCCTTGCATCAGCTCCCGCTTCTGTAGCACCTCAAACAAAATCAATGTCGCCTCATTCGTCGGCGTCGCTCCCATCAAAGACTTGATGGCCTGCGGGACGCCTCGCCGAAGCAATGATTGCTTGGCTGCCTCGGCGCGCGCCTTGGACTCATCCACGCTGAGATGCTCTGCAGCCGGCGTGTCGCTCGAGAGCCGCTTGCAAAGGCTCTGTATCTGAACGGCCACGGCATCGCCATCAATCCAGTGGTCAAATAAGCCTTCCACTTGCCTGACAATCATCTGCAAGCTGCTACTGCCGGGACTGAGTAGAACACCTCTCAGCAAGTTGAGCAGTTGCCGCCGAATGGTCCAAGTCTTGTTTGACAAGGAGAAAAAGGCAGTCAAAAGCGCCATGCACTGGTCAACAAGACCTTGAACGTCGAGCGGACTGGCATTGTCACGCCAGGAGCGTGTACTGCTTGGGAGGTTATCCTGACTTTGACTTTTGGACGGCGAGGCCGACCTAGAAGTGGTACGGCTGTGAGTACGTGCTGATTGAGGCCATTCGCCGCTGCTAGATGGGAAACGAAATGCAGGATTGCGCCGAAAGGGAGACAGCGGTTTTGTCGGCGACTTTGGCCGCGTCGGCGTGTCTAGGCTCCTCCGCTCAAGTCGCGGGCTCATCTGCTCAATTGATTGGCCTAAAGCCTTCATTCGCGTCTCAAAATCAAGATCTTGGCGACAAAATAGCGTAAAAGCTTCGGATCGCGCCAAGGTCGAAGATTGCACGATGCTCTTCAGAAACGACAATAATTCAGTCTCGAGCTGCGCATAAGTCATAGACTTCCAGAGCGGAAAGACAGCGAGTTCATCCTTTGCAAGATTTGTGCACAAATGTTGTTGGAGCAGCTCGAGGTCGTGCATAGACTTGACAATACAAATACCCTTGGCGACTGTGTCGTCAGACTTGAGCTTTGTAGGAGAAATCATAATGGTCAATTGCGGCATGGATCCCGCCATCACAGTCTTTTGCATGTCAATCGGACCTTCGTGCTCAGAGGCATCGTACACGGCCAGTTCGGCGAGATAGAGGTCAATCGCAGTCTGCGCCCGCGAGCCAAGACTTGGACGCAACATCGGCGACTTGACGGGCGAAGTGCTGCGCGAGCGCGATTTGCTCAGGAAGGAGCTTGTTCTCGCTAGTAGCGAGCTCTTGCGCTTGTGTTGCAAGTCGGACTCGTCAAGCGACAATCGAGTGATATCAGACGACTCTACGCCGCTCAGGCGCTCCTTGAAGCTCAATCGACGTCCTCGCTTGGGACTGGTGGGTGCTGAAGGCAATGCTGTTGGGGGGCCATCTTGAGGGGCATGAGCGTCTTCTTGAATGTCCTCTGCAATGACTGGCGTGTCTGTATCGAGAGCGTCTTCGACACGTTCGGCTGCGGCTTGTAATGCCTCTTGCAATCCAGTATGGGCGACCTGAGTCGCTTCAGGCGCAAAATGTTGAATAATGAGCAGATTGATTGCGTCAGCGCCGACTAGTGCTGATATAGCAGGCCCGAGCACATGCCGCGACACTATCTTGCGAAGAAACAAGCTGGCAGGAACACACTTGATGTCGTCTTCCACCATGAACTTTTCAAGAAGCTATTATCAGTCGTATTCGGGTGAGATGTGTATTTTCTCACCTTGCCAGCAGTGTGATCCAGCAGCCATGCCTGATGTGTACTGTCGAGCAGCTGGCTGAGGAGCGAATCTGGAAACATCGATGTGTATCGCTCAAGCTCTTGCAAACTGTAATTTTCTTGCTGGACCAAGCGAACGTCGTGTAAGGCTGATCCGACCGTTGCCACCAGATTCGTACTGGCAATATCAAAAATAAAAGCCCAGTCTTTTCGTGCCATAGAAGTGTGCACATTGGCAGCCAGTTGTAGCAGTTTGTCTGTACAGATTGCAGGGAAATCGCCTTCGCCGGGGAACGCTGGTTCATACCACCAGCATATGTAGTCTTTTACAAGCAAATTGGCGGCTGCGAGCACAGATTCGCGTAGCACCAGGCTCATCTGTTGCAAATTCACTGGAATCTTCTCAAGTTCCTGAACAGCATTGCCGCCTCGAGACACTCTGTTGAATGGGCCGTTGAGTCTCACCACAAACGGGTGCAGATGGAGAACGATGGCAGCCCCAAGTAGCAAGCCAGCGGTAAAATAAAAGAGCGATCTAGATAGTGCAAAGAGGAGAGCACAGACGACTACGCATAGCGCTGATTCGCGCATGCCAAAGTCGCGCGACAGATCCATAAGGACGTCAGTCATTATGAAAAGAGCACGCATGAATTTGCCTATGGCGAGCGCATGAGAGGGGATTGCAAATTTAGAGCTCCAGCTGCAGCGTCAAGAACGTGATAGCAAACTTGCTTTAAATAGAGCGCATATACGCTTGATCTTGCTGACTTGGGACTTTTGGATTGTACGCGTTGTTTTGTGTGGTGCGATTGCTGTTTGCGTGAGGCGCGTATTGGACTGTCAGTCTCAGAGGCGCCAAAATTCAACGTCTCAGATGGGACGCACTGGCGGCTTCCGCATTTATGTCAGCACTTGGGCAGCTGAGCGCTGCGTCTAGCACGTGGCTTCTGGAGAAGGCACGACAATACGGCCAACACGGCCAGTCTCCAGCAAAGCATGAAAGTCTTATCTGCTCTTGTCCTCAAGGTCTACTCTACGATAACAGGCCGACGCAGTTACAGTCTGAAACCGATGCTGGTGATTCGGTGTCAGCTGTCCCCGGCACGAGCAAAGCACTGCTTCAGGGCCTCCAATCTTGTCGAACAGCCCACTGCCGAAGAGACTTTGCCTTGTCCAGCGGAATACCAAACACCGGATGGAGAGGCTTGAGCGAGACCTCGGATTCCTCACTGATTGACACTGAAGTCCAGTGATAAGCTTGCCATCCAAGCTCATCATCGTCAATTCCCCTGCAGGTACTGCGATGATTGAAATGGTGCTGGGCCACAGACAACCCTGCTAGGCAATAGCAAGTGTGATAGTAGTCTGTCCCTTTACCCGGCTTGTCTCGCAAGCCACCCTGTCCACTTGCCTGACAGCACTTAAGAATATACTTTGACAACGCTGGCCGGTCAAATAGGTCGTCAGAAACACCGAGAGCCGCCTCGAGGATTGCAAGCTCGGCTCCGACCCACCAGCTGTAGCAACCGTCGACAAGCTTGTTGGTGCGACCAGAGAACCCCCCTTCGACTTGCATCTGTCGCTGTACAAGCCAGTGGAGAAGTCCTGGAAGATTGACGTGACTTGATAGAGACTGCGGCTTGTCGAGGATGCAGAGGGCTGCAAGCGCGCAGTACGATAGACCGGCGTGTGCCTCGCCACCTGGAGCACCGGCGAATCCACCTTCGTAGCGCTGGCAGCGAATAAGCCAAGCTCGTGTGCCCGCAATCAATTCGTCTGTGAGGAGGTTCAGTAGCGATGCAACAGTCAAGGCAAGATAGACGGCTCGTGTATCGACTTCCCCTCCACGTTGTATGGCAAACCCACCATCTGAGTTTTTGAGAGACATTAGCCAGCGATAGAGGACGTCCCTGTCAAGGACGCGGTAGACACGCTGATCGCCAGAGAGTGCTGCAGAAAGGACAATCGCATAAGTGGGAGCAAGATGCCCGATCTGGCCGTAACCGCCTCCAAACCCTCCTTCCGGATCTCGACATTCTTCTATTGACAGCTTCAAGCTTGAATAGGTCAGCTAATCCAAATCGAAATGATGATGACGCATACGTGCCGAGCAAGCTATTCATGATTTCTTCTGTGTCTGGCAGCAGCGAGAGGCCATTCATGCACCAGTAAAAGAGCCAAGGTCTAGCAGCATCAAGTGTCACGAAGCCCTCGCTCAAGGGTCTCGTGCCTCTTCGCAGATAGGCAGCATGCCGCTTGGTTTGCAGCCTGATTGCCCTTGGCGTGTCTAGCAGATCTTTGCAGGCAAACTCGGTTTCGCTTTGAACCTGCAGAGACTCGTACAGCATGATGCGTCAGCTCTGCACGATTGAAGCAAATGCAATGGCTCTTTGAGCTCAAGCGCTGCAAGTGGTTGCAATGAGCGCTCCAAGTACAACTTGTAGTAGTGGTAGTGGCGGTAGCGGCAGTTGGCAACCACTCTGATCCACTCATCAAGCTAAGCCAAAACATACATGTGTCATGTAAACACCACACCACCGACATCAACCAACTCTCTGTCAACAGTCGAGTGTTTTGCGACGTCCAAAGAGATTGCCAACAAAAGCACACAGATCATGCATCAAAACTAGACAATGTGGACTTCGCCAAGCAAAAGGCATCCAGACGACTCGGTCGCTCACCTTCTCGCCTCCAATAAATCCGCTACAGTCCTGCGAGACGAGCAGTCAGCGTCTGTTGACGAGTCCTTCGAAAGTCTACTCGAAGTTGAAGATGTAGCACCCGAAGTAAGAGCAAGACTCAGGTCCATTGATCCTCAAATCAAGAAGAGCCTGATGGATGCTCGCCCGGTAACAAGCCCATCCTCTCTCGGCAAGCATGGTCGGCGCCGATCTGTGGCGTCGCTTCTCTCACCGAAGAGGAAAAGGAAGCAGCCGGAGACCCCAATCGAGCTCTCTCGCCCGTCCGACTTTGCCGACAAGCTTCATTCAGCAGCCAATGGAGCCGGACCGATTGATTTGCAAATTGTCGCACAGCTCAAATTGCTGCTTCGCCGCGAGCGCGCAGATTGGTCCAAGGCTTTCTTGGCTGCTGGCGGTGCGACAGTGCTGATACGGATCGCAACGCGGCTTGTCACGAAAGAGTGGAGGGATGACAAGGATGACGATCTCCTGCAAAAACTGCTAGGATGCTTTCTAGCACTTTGTACTATTGAGGCTGGAAAGCAACTTTTGGCCGACAAAGTTTTGCTCAAACTTCTTTTGGCCCAACTGTTCAGCGATAAGCGGCCGTCAGCTTACGAGACACGAACCCAAGTTGTCCAACTTTTGCGCCATTACATCGATCTGGACAAATCAAACGTACAGCTGTGCCGCGATGCGTTGGACATGCTCAAAAATCAACAAAAGCCAATAGCTGCACAGCCATTAGACTTCCTGGCGATAGCACATGCGAGTCGGCCCTATCAGCAATGGATGTCTGAGCTCGGAAAGCCGGTGCGTGAATGCTTCTGGATCTTCTTGCACGACAACGAGGTGCCCATCTTGAATCTAGCTACATTGGATGGCTTGGAAAAGCGCAAACCAATTGTACCACAGGGCTATGTCGGCGGCGCAGAATGGTGTGCTATCGAATACATCTGCAGTCACCTGGACTTGATCAATACCATTCTATGCCGACTTCCACTCGAGGAGCGCACTCACTGCAGGGCTGCTTTGAAAAAGTCGCACTTTGAGAAAATCATGGGACGCCAGCTTCGACGGGCAAGTCAGACGTACTATGTCTACCTGCATGAAGAGTTGCAAACCTGGGCAAGTCGAGCCCGAGCAGATGGCTGGCCCACTGATGCCCTCACGACAGAGGGTGTGTCAGACGACATGTGCAAAGCCGTACCAGGGGCCTCGCACACACACCCTCATCCGCGAGTGAAGGACTCGCCGGTACTGCCCGAGTTCAACTGGTCGTGAGTGTGCTTTGATCAAGCCATGCGGACAGACAGACATAGTTGACTTTGCCAAAGCTTCACCCCCCGCATCATGATTCACGAGACGCGCCTCAGCAACTCTCTGCCCTCCACCGCTCTGCAGCCTCGATCGTTTCCTGTAGCTTTTCCTTGAGATCCTCGTCGGGCCACGCGCTTTGTGACTCAAGCAAGTCTTTCAACTTTGGCAAGAATGCTTCCTTAATCGTTCGATCCACTCCCTGGCTTTCACCTGGCAGATAAAGTGATTGGAGGAAAAACACTGTCCTCTTCTGCAGCGATGCATCCTTGCCGGCGCCAAGATGTGATTCGAAAAGATCCCAGCCGTCGAGCTCCGAGAATCGCTGCAATGCCGCGGAGTTGTTTCGCAGCGTGCTCGTGATTGCAAACAAGGCCTTACGCAGAACGGACAAGTCATCTTCAGTGCGAACGAGCTGCGAAACGCACTCGAGACCATCAGCTGTGACAAACGAATCTTGGCACTTTGGATTATTTTGACACGCCGAAGCGATGACAGAGCATGCACTCCTTCGAAAGAATGCGTCGTCCTTTCCAAGCTGCTTGAGGATTGGAGGCCATAGACCAAGCTTAGCTATATTGTTGGCATTATCAATCTGCTCCACAAGGCTTTCGAGATTTTCAAGAGCAATCTCTTGATGCTCTCTTGAACTACTGTTTGATTCAATGATCTGCATAGCTTGCAGCATGAGCGTAGCATCATCCGGGCCCATGATGTGGTCCAGCATCGCCGGATCAAGTTTCTGACGCGGCTGCGAGCCTGTTCCAGCCTCCTGGCCTGTTTGCAAGCTCGTTGACAGCTGCAGAAGCTTCTCTAGCCCTTTCTTTGACATGGTTATGGTAGTTTTGTCTCGAACAAGCTTAAGGTGATTCGACTTGTGTTGCAGTTGATCACACCTCTGTTGGCCAAGGAAGAGAGAGCTTGACGACCGCGTGAAATTTTCCCACGGCTTCATCCCAACGCCACACTCGCCGGTGTCTCGCCACTGATAGCTCCCTACCTGCCTACCTGCTTGTGCACCAAGCACACCTGCTGCATAGCTAGGGGCCACGAGAATGCTGCCAGACAAGCTCTAGCTCTAGCACTAGCTCTAGATCCCTATAATAAAAATCTGAGGGCACGCAAAGCTAACTCAATGCTCTGCTCAAGACCAATATCCCGTGCACGCTGCAAATGTGTTCAGTGGCCACGCCTCGTCTCTTCTGCTCGTCATGCAGAGCAAACCGTTACTCAAGACCTCAAAAACGCAATGGTACAGCGACTGCAGAGCTTAGAAGAAGATGCCTTGGATTTGAAACGCCCGGGTAAAGATGCCGGCGCAGACGTGCCCCCTGAAGTCGAGCAAGCATTTGTAAGCACTCAATTTGATGCAAATCGATTGACTTATGCTGGATCCTCCTATACACCGATCGCTCGCCCCTATGCCGATCAAGCTTTTGCCAAGCGAGACCGGAAGACAGCAGATCGTCTCAGAATAGCGCAAGCACGCGAACACACATCCATATACAGAGCCAAAAAGGAGTCGGAAGCAAAGTCAAAAGAGTATCAGGCCATCGAAGAAAGGTATCGTCCGGCGCCTTCTTCTCTCGAAGGTCTTCAGTCTCTTGCAGAAGAACGTATTGATGAAGCTCGACGGAATGGAGCCTTCAAAAATCTCAAGGGCAAGGGCAAACATCTCGAGATGGCGGAAACAAAGTCAACGATCGACCGTACTGAATACTTTCTCAACAAGATCATCAAAAAACAAGGTGCCCTACCGCCATTCGTCGATGCTCAAGTCAGCGTCGATCGGTCCATCCGATCTTTCCGGGAGGGGCTTCAGGCTCTCTGGCTTGAGACGTGCTGCAAGCTGATTGCGTTCTCTGGTGGCTCCATCGATTCTCAGGTCAGACGTGCAGAGGCCTATGCAGATGCAGAACTCGCTGGTCGAGATCGTCTACGCGACGCCAACTTTGTCAAGCGAGAGACGCCTTTCATACGTGCGCAACTTGAAACAATCAATGCTAGCATCAGGGGCTACAACATCATTGCACCCTTCAACTCGCGCCGGGGCTACCTATCGCTACAGACAGAGTTGGACGCATGCTATCGAAATGCTGCGCCCAAGCTGGGAGAGGCTTTGCTGAGTCGTGCACGCAGCCCGAGACTCAGAGACTCTCCAGCATACAAGGCCAAGTATACCCACACGCCGATTCTGGATCATCTTTTGGGCAAGCAAAAATCTCACTTTTACGAACGAACCGACGGCGTCTATGGGTTCTATGACTGGCTTCGCGATACCTTTGGCAAGCGGGATCAACGGGAATATTAATTACCTAAGCTAGATTGCATAGATTACATACACCCTTATGCAGCCTTTTTGGACGGCGATTCATGACCAGACCCATCATCGCGAGTCCGTTTGACACCCTGTTGCTTGAAGCCGCGGCCTCGTTTCTTGCCAGTGGTGTCGGCAGCGGAAGCGTCCAAAGCTGAATCTGGTTGCGATGTTTCTGCTGCCGCGTCCAGGATTGGCTTTTCTGTTGCCGCATCTTCAACACTGCCCTGATGATTCTCCTCTTCGATCGCGAGCCGTTGCTCGAGTTCCGCAACTTTGGCTGTCAACGAGCTGATTTGACGATCTTTTGCTCCAATCTGCAATTTGACACGCATCTCGCCTTCTTTCTTGACACTCTCGCCTAGTTTGCCAATTTTGTGTTTGAAATCAGCCTCTTTGGCCTCAAGCAATGCGTTCAGTTCGGCATCCTTCTTGGCGAGAGCAACCGCCTTCTCCTCGTCGGCTGCTTGAGCCCAGATGGCCTTTTGTTCCTCGACCTTCTTTGGCAGTCGAGCTTCGACCAGCTCGTCTACACGCTTTTTGGTAACGGCACGCAACGCCTCGCGCTTTTCAACCGCAAAAGCTTCCTTGAGTTCTGCCTCTCTGGCAGCAACAGCGGCCTGTATATCATCGCTTGAGTGATTCGAAACTCCTTCACTAGTGCTTGTCGCCTTTTCTTGTTTCAGCGCCTCGGCAATCCTCGTTTGTATGGCTTCTTCCGAGGCTTCTTGAGCATGAGTCGTTGCTTTGGCACGTTCAGCGACAACTGCATCACTGATACGCTTTTGGATGTCCTCGTCGGAAGGAATGGTAGCCTGTGCTTGAGCGGCGAGGGCAGTGTTGACACGCGCTTGTATTTGCTGCTCAATGTCATCTGTCGAAGGGCTTGTATCGCTTTTCGCCGTCTGAGCATTTGAAAGGGCAGAAAGAGAACCTTGCAAATCTGCAATGATTTTCTGCTGTGTTGCCTGTTGTTAGCTTCTTCAATGCACGAGATTCCACTGACGATCTCTGAAGCACTCTTGGCTTTCATCTGTTGCAGTTCCGATGAGAGAGCTTTGTATTCATCAGTTGAACGAATGTCGATGGGCACGGATTGCTTCGGCACCGCTTGTAATTGTGCTTGCGCTTGAGCAAGCTGTGACTCCGCAGTGCTGAGCTTGTCTTGCAAGGCAGTCAATTTTTCAGCGTCGCCCGATGCCTGAGAGTTTGCGGCGTTCGTGGCACTGGTTTTGGCCGCTGTTAGCTGTGACTTGAGTTCATCCAACTCTTCCGTCAATGCAGCTGTCGTCCTTGTGAGTTCCTCCACTTGAGCATTGGCTGCTTTGGCTGCTTTGCGCTCATTCGAGATTCGCCCTCGCGCTTGATCAGTCAATTTGGCAAACTTTTCCTGGAGCGCAGCCAAGTCTGCCTTTGCAGCCTCCGCGACAGACGTTGCCTCATTCATCTTGCTAGTCCATTCAGATTCTTTTGACGCGGCATCTGTTGACAAAGTCTGAAGCGTGGCTTCGGCCGAAGCAGCCTTTTGTTGCAGCGTGCGGAGCTCATCGGGATCGATACGCTCGTACTTTTCGAGAATGGACTGGGTGCGCTTCTTCCAGCGATCATTGTCAGCCTCGACCTGTTGAATTTGCGCATTCTTGGCCTGGATATCGGCCGTGAGAATTGCAATCTGTGCCTGCAGTGGTTGGACTGCAGCGAGCGCAGCTGCTAGATCAGCTTCACACTTGGACAATTTTGCATTGCAAGCCTCATAGCCAGCACGAAGAGTGCTATTGCTCTCCCGTAGAATACTGACTTCAGGGTGGTCTTGCTTGTTCTTAGTAGCATCAACCAGAATTGAACGATTCCGCCCTTCACTTAGCTGGCGCTCCAGAGCGTCGTTGCGTTCTGAAAGAGCGAGAATCTGCTGTTGACTGCGCTTCACCTCAATTTGTAGCAATTCGAGCCGATTCTCTGCAACTTCCTTTTCGCGACGTAGGTATCTGAGAATTTCTTGGGAACCGTCGGCTTCGATGCTGCCGTTAACAGACCCCGCCTGATCGCGCAAACGATGAAGCACAGCTTCGTGTTGCTCGTGCAGAAGGCTGGCATGCTCTTGAACCTCACGATTCCGTTGTCTGAGCTCCGTGATCTCGCGCTCGAAAAGTTCCCTCTGAGATGCCCACGCTTGCCGTTCACCTTCCAAGGTTTCGTCCGCAGAATCGGCATTCTTTTTCAAAGAGAGAAGCTCGGCGTGTAGGGCACGATGGCTTTCGCGTGCAGCTCGCAATGCTTGAGCAGCTTCGGCATGCTTGACGAGTTCGTTTTCGTAATTTTGCTGCGCTTCTTGGGCAATCTCGGCCTGGACGCGCAAGTCGTCGCGGTAGCAAGCACTTGCAATATTGTACTTCTCCTCGATTGCAGCAAGGGTCGAGAGACGCATGTGAGCCTGCGCGAGCTCTGCTTCGATAGAGGTTCTCTTCTCTGCCTCAGTCGACTCGACTGCAGCGAGAGCAGATTGAGCAGATGCTAGCTGATGCGACACGATTTCAAGAGTCTTCTGATCTTCTTGCGCCCGCGCAGCGTGAGCGGCAATCTCTTCTTCCATGCGCAACTTGTAGCCCTCAAAAGTTTGATTCAAGGAGGAAAGCGACTGCTCTGCTGCCGAAGCAATATCCTTGAAGTGATCACTCGCCTCTTGAGCCTGTCGACGAGAAGCTTCCGCGGCAGCAAGCGAGACTTTGAGCTCCTTCACTTCAGCAACCAAGTGAGATGCGTCTGAAGACGATGCTGGATCCGCAAGCGTGGCTAGACTGTGCCGTTCTTCTTCTAGCCTGGCCTCGAGCTCGCTAACTCTAGTGTAGAGCGCTCTCTTCTCGGTATTTGCTGTCAGCATTGCTTCGCGAAGCTCCACGACTTGCGCCTGATACTCGGCCGACTTGTCCTGGATCTCGCGACTCGAGTATTCTCGCGTCGAGGCAAGGCGTTGTACAGCTTCCCTCTCAATAGCAAGCTCCTTTTGAGCACGATCCAACTGCGACTGAAGGAATTCTTGTTGAGATGAGACTCGGGCTTGTGTCTCGCTATCGACTCGGTCCCGCTCGCTTTGAACAGCCTGCAATGTAGCGACCAGACTAAGAAGTCGCAGGTTTTCAGCTCGGCGCTCCTCCAGTTCAGTCGACAGGCGACTCTCGATGTTCTTCCAAAGGGCCTTTTCAGCCCTGTGGTTGCTGTCTTCCGATCGCAAGCTGGCGGCCATGTCCTTGCACTGTTGCAGCTCTTCCGTGCGTTGCTGAGAGGAGAGTTCCTGCTTGGCGAGCAGATCTTGCAACAGGGTGCTGCGCTCGCGTGTGTCATGTGCATCTTGCCGGAGCATGTCAATCGTTCCTTGCATGAGGCTGTGACGCTCATCAGCAAAGTCTAGTTGAGCACGAACCCGGCCGAGCTGGGCCTGAAGTTCATTGCGCTCTGCTTCGGCAGTCTTGAGTTGCGCAGAGAGGGTTTGTTGAATGTTGGCACTCTCGCGCCGGAAAATGTCGAATTCACTTTGCAAGCCTTTCACATCCACTTCGACGACACCAGACTGTAAGAGGCCTTGTGAAGTGGGGTTTTGCCGCGGACCGGCCGTCAATTGAAGCATTTCGCGTTCACGCGTGAATGCCTCGAGACTGAATTGCGTAGAGCGTAGCTTCTCGTTGAGCTGCACAATGACATGTTGAGCTTCTGCGAGGGAATTGCTCTCGACCTGCTCAAGCTGAGCCTTGGTTCGCTCCTCTTGCTGCTCCATCTTGGTACTGAGCTGACGAATCACCTTGAGAAGTTGTTGGTTTTGCTGCTGCAAGTCGACAATATCGTTGAAGAGGACAAGACGCTCGGATATCAGGGTGTGCACTGCCGAAGACCCTTGCTGTTTAGCATTTAGCAGACGATTGATAGCAGTAAGCTCCTCCTCCGTCAACGCCGAGGCTCTGAAGCCCTTTTCTTCAATCTCCAACAAGAGCCTTTGAATTTGACGCGAGAGGTCAAGAATGAGATGTTCCCTGGTGCTTGCTTCAGCAGCTTGGTCGCGAGCCTTGGTCTGTAGAGTTTGAAGGCTGCGATTGAGCTCCGCCCTCTCCCCGTGCAATTCTTGTACTTCGGCTGACACAGTAGAAAGTTCAGCTTGGAGTTGAGTGAATTCGTCACGTTGAGCTTGAATCTGAGGAGCGCGCGTCTCGAGCTCGTTGATGAGCGCATCAAAGTTGGCTTGAAGCTGTTTGTTTTTGCGCTCTTCGTGCTCGACGGCCTGCTTCGCTGCAAGATACTCTGTGTACAGCTCGGTCAGATTGATGCCCGCCTTTGAGACTTCGTTCAAGACATCCGCAGAAGGCGATAGCAAGCCGAGACAACCTTTCGAACCAGGTGCATGACGCAGGCGCTCATTTGCGAGGGTGAGCTCACGTTCAAGCTTCTCAACATCAGCCAGTGCGTCGTCCTTTTCTTTGCGAATGACAGAGAGCGTGGCATCAGATTCTCGAAGCGCCTCGCGCAATTCTGCCAATTGGGCATTGAAGTCGGTCATATGATTGCCCGTCTTGCTTTCCATCTGCTGCGCTCGGGCCTCGGCGTCTTTGGCACTGCGTTCCCACAGCTCGGCCAATCTTGCTTGAGCTGCTACCTCGGCGCGGAAAGCTTCTTCTTGCGCGGCCGATTGCTCGTGCAAGTCTCGAATCTTGACCAGATTTTCCTCCACTTTTGCCTTGAGCACCTCATGCCGATCCGACAGTGTTGCGTTTGAACGCTCAAGTGTTGTCGCGCGATTGATAGCAGATTCTGCCTCGGTCTGCAGAGTTGCAATCAAGGCACTCTTCTCTCGGCGATAGGCGGAAAACTCCTTGCTGCGTGTCTCGAGCTCACCAGACAGGTCCGATGCGCGTTTTGTCGCTAGTGCAAGCTCCTGCTCCGTAGTCTGAAGTTTGAACTAGGCGGTTAGCAAACGAACAAGAAACTGATTAACTCACCGTCGCAGCGGCCTCCTGGAGTCGCGCTTTGTTGAGCTGCTCTTCGGTAGTGCTCTGAAGAGTACGCAACTCGCTGTACTTGGTGTTGAGTTGGGCATAGTTAGCCTCAGAGGCGCTCAGTGCTTTGCTTTGCCGATCGAGTAAAGCAAGCGCCTGTCTCTTTTCTTCAATCAAGCGATCCGACGCGTACCCGGTCTGCTTTGCGGTAGATGACTGAAGTGAGATTTGTTGCTGCAGCTGTGTGACTTGATCGGTCGCCGTCTGTAGAGCCGCTTTGGCAGATTGCGTATCGGCCATCGAGGCGGCGGCTTGGGCCTTGTACACCTGTACCTCCTGCATGGACGCAGCCCGGCTTTCCTCTGAAGAGCGCTGCAACTGCTCAACCTCAATCTCGAGCACTACTTTGGATGCCTTGATGTGCTCAAACTCGGCAAGTCGCGCACCCAGTGCCTCTACAAGTGCGGGCCAGTCTTTGTTGGTAAAAACGCCCTCGCCGACGGACAGCCAGTTGGCTAGCCTTGCCTGGTCCGCTACCACTTGAGCCATTTGCAGATTGTCAACGCGGTTCGGGCCCGTCGCGCCCGTTCTTGGTAGCTTTGTTTTGTGATGTAGGCCTCGGGCTGTTGTCGTCTCTCTCGCTCGGGGATTTTGCACCACACACGAACAATCAATTTTGGTGGTGTCGAGCGAGGCACAGCTGCAGCTGAAGGCAGAAACTTGTACATATATATTATATACTGTACTGTAGTAACTGTACAATGTACGTATAAAAGCCCTGGAGATCCTACCTAGGTATGGTATAGATGAAGAGGATCATGAGTCATATACATGCATGCTAGCTACCCAAGCCTAAAGATACTATCTCACCTAGCTGCCTCAACAGCTCTCCGAGTCATGGACGATTTGACGCACAAAGTCTCGACGCACCGGTTCCGATGCAACCTTGGTCCCACAGATGTAGTTAGACACAAAGGCCGTGATGAGATTGCGTCCATCAGCCAGGCTGAATGTCCCATATTCATGATCCTGCCGAGTCAGCGTTCTTATTCATGCTCGACATAGTAGTGCTTACATCCAACGTCATGTGAATAGCGCCCGGCATGCCTTTATAGGCAAAGAGGTTCATGACGGCCCCTTTCTTCAGTGGCTTCTTTGGATTCGGAAAGAACTCTTTGAAGGCCTGCAGCGCTGCTGCATCTGGATTCGCTTCTCGTGCCAGGATCCCGCGCACGAAGCCATCTCGAACTGATCGTCAGCAAGGAATGCGTATAGAAGAAGACGCACTATGCGCAATATCCGTGTTGCGAACAGGGACGATTCGCACAGCAAAGGAGATTTCTGGAATGAGCCTCTGCAGAAAGCGTTCGCCCTGAAGCGGATCTGCTAGATTCTGCTCGGCCCTCTCGCTGGTATCGAATTGTGCAGCGCGAATCGCCTCACGCAGCTTGTACATATCCTCTTCATGGACATAGATGCCAATATCATAGACTGCGATACTCAGAAAGGTGACGCGTCGCGTTCCTGCCGTGACAAGCACATAGCTGCCGTTGTCATGCTTGAGACTCTGAGGAAATCCGGATGGATTAAGTGGTTCATAGTCACAGTGCAAGCGCCGTCGACTTGCGTTGTGTGCGTATGTATAGCCGAGGGTGGCCAGGCTAGCTACTGGAGCGATTGATCGCCACATGATATGAGCGGCTGCAGTAAATACCTGCCTAGTAATCCGGGGTAAGCTGAAGGCAAGTAAGTTGCGTGATCATGATGTTCTCTAGGGCTCTCGTAGCGTGAGAAGAAGCGAGACAAGCAGCAGCAGCAGAGGGTGACCAACAGCAGCAGCGCTAGCAACCTAGGGTAACTCTGTATCTTGGAAGCAACCGACAAGCGACAGCCGGTGCATGCACAGACGGCCAGTTTTGATCCTCTCTCTCAGCACTACAAGTTTGGCACGTCGATTCATCATGACCAGCACGGACGGCGCGCGTTACAGAAAGCGAGTCTCCAATCCAGCACCCTTGCGCTTCTACGACTCTTTGGAGAAGCGCGTGCGCGAGTTCAAGCCTCTCAGCGAGAAGGAGGTGACCTGGTACTCTTGCGGGCCGACAGTCTATGATGCCTCGCACATGGGACACGCGAGGAACTATGTCACGACAGATATTCTGCGGCGCTTGGTCAGAGACTATTTTGGCTACAAGGTGAATTACGTCCAGAACATCACTGATGTCGACGACAAGATCATCGTGAGAGCAAGACAAAACAGGCTATTCGAAGAGTATACTCAGCGGCATGCCGATCCAAAGCAACGCGACTCAGTTCTGGCAAGCTTGAAGGAATGGTGGGCAGCGTATGCAAAGGCGCACTGCAATCAATTCAGCGGTAACCTCGAGTCTTGGCGTCAGAATACGCCAGCGGTGCGCGACTCGACCTCCTTTCCCAAAGATCAGATGCACATTGACATTCTGACGCAGGCAGCGACCGCACTCAACCACGCGACCCAATTGGATGACAACTTTTGGACATCTGTTCGCGAGATTGTGCTCTTTGGTATTCAAGAGACTGCGCAACCAGTCAGCTCAGCAGAGATGATTGATGCTACGAAGCAACTTACTGAATACTGGGAGGCCCAATTTGACCGCGACATGGAGCGCCTCAATGTGTTGCCACCCACCAAGGTCACGCGCGTCACAGAATACATGCAACAAATCGTGGACTTCGTGGTCAAGATCATCAGCCACGGCTTTGCATACCAGTCGCAAGGCTCGGTCTACTTCAATGTCAGCGCATTCGTCGAGGCTGGTCATACTTATGCTAAGCTCAAACCCTCCTCGATGGCACAAGCCGACGACCTTTTGCAGGAAGCCGAGGGCGCGTTGTCGGCTCAGCTAGGCGAAGCAAAGAAGAGCAAGCGCGATTTTGCCGTTTGGAAAGCCTCAAAACCCGGAGAGCCTGCATGGCCGTCACCGTGGGGCGCTGGTAGGCCCGGTTGGCATATTGAATGCTCTGCGATGGCCACAGCCGTGCTTGGTCATGTCATCGACATTCACTCTGGTGGCGAAGACCTGACATTTCCCCATCACGACAACGAGCTGGCGCAATCTGAAGCCTACCATCAGAATCACGAGTGGGTGCGATATTTTGCGCATACCGGTCACTTGCACATCCGCGGTCTCAAAATGTCAAAGAGCTTGAAAAACTTCATCACGATTGACGATGTTTTGACCAAGGAAAACATGTCGTCACGGCTCATGCGTCTTGTCTTTCTGAGCGGTCGCTGGCGTGGACGTGTGGATTACAACGACGACTTGGTGCGAGGTGTGAAGACTACAGAACAAAAGTTTTCGGAATTCTTTCTGCAAGTGCGCAATTTGTCGACTGCGCAAACAGAAGACATGGATGAAGCTCTGGATGCAAAGCTTCAAAGCACTATTGATGCCATCGACGAGGCGCTCGCCGACGATTTCGATACGCCTCGCATGCTGTCTCATATGCGAGAGCTACTCAACCTGGCTAATAAATCGCTTGGACAGGAGCGCCCACCGACGGCAAGCTTGCTTGAGGTTGCCCGTTATCTATCCACCATGTTTGGCGCAATTGGCATTCAAGTCGCGGAAGATGGCCTTGGATGGCTTTCTGCGTCGGTCGAGGACGACCTGCTCAATCAGGTCACTGCATTGGCAGAGCTTCGATCGCGCATTCGAGTTTCATTTACTAAAGCTGATGACATATCAGCATCCAAGACCGAGATTGCAAACAGTCTAGCCACGCTCAACCTCAAGGAGCCTTCTCTAGAGCAATTTCGGCTTGCGCTTGCCGATCGACTCAAAATCGGTACACCGCAGGCGACAATCATGCAAGAGCTCGATCACTTCCGCGACTACACCCTTGTTGACATTGGCTTCGCCCTTGACGACAAAAAGGATGGCTTCATGGTCAAACCGAGCGATCGTAGCGAGCTCATTGCGCGGCGGGAAGAAAAGCTTGCAGATGCACGCGCCAAGGAAGCACGCAAGGAGGCGGCGCGTCTCAAGGAGATGGAGCAAATCAAGAAAGGGGCCGTCCCAGCCAAGAATCTGTTTCGCGACAATGCGCAATTCCCTCTACTAGACGAGTCAGGCATGCCGACGCACACTAGGGACGAGTCTGGTCAGGAGGTTCCTGTCAGCAAGGGTCAACTAAAGAAATTGCAAAAGGAGTATCAGGCGCAGCTCAAGCTCAATCAAAAGTATGCAGACTGGATTGCATCACAAGACACCACAGCATAAGTTCTCAAGAAGGACATTCATAGCTATGACATCTACAAATAATCTAGAAATGCTCAACTTTGAAGACCCACGTACCGGAATCTGCCAGATAATCCACAAACTCTGTTTCACTCATGCGCTGCAGGCGATCGACGTGCTGCTGAAATCGCGGGTGCGTCTTGTCACGAATAGGCTGCCTTTTGTCCTTTGAGAGCGGATAGCACTGTTCAAGCGTAATAATTGCAGGCACGTTGAGCCCCTTGCCAGCCGCCGGCTTCATGTCCTCGTCTGGATAGACGGTGCACATCTTTGGCTCAAAGATGATGATCTTGCCAACCACGTCTTCAACCTGCTCAAGACTTGACAGATCCACAGGCTGGCCAAATCTGACTTGACCGTAGCCTCGACGACCGACCGTGAAATCTCTAACCTTGCTTAGTTCAGCTTTTGACATGTCCATCAAAGTTGCAAGGCTCGGAGACGTCCAATAAGCATCAGAAGACTTGCTGGCAGGAGTCGACTCTGTCAAAGTGATATTGTGCGAGCTGTTTGACGGTGCGTTATCATTGGTTTTGTCATTGACCTGTGCGGGCTTGGCTTCGTCGCCATCAACTTGCGGCTTCGGCGGCTGCGAGGCATTGTGCGCGCCATCGGAAACTCTGGCAGGCACCGACGTGCGAGCGGGCTCAATGCGCATCTTGTTTGGCTCAGCACCGGTGGGCGGCCCATCTCTAGCACCTTTCAAGTCGAGGCCGCCGGACAACAAGTCCAAATCGTCTGCCTTGCGATCGATGACCAACTTTTTGAGATTCGAACGAGGGGAGAAGGCGTCCGGGTTCATGAGCAAATCCTCATCGAACAGGGAAAGGCTTGTCTTCTTAGGCGTTCCGCCGGGAGACTGGAAGGGCTGCCTGGCATTGCTGAGAAGACGCGGGCTCGATGTTGCCGATCGCGGGACAAGATTGAATCGCGGCAAAGTCGCAGGCTTCTTCTTCAAGGTATTGGCCACGAGCGGCGTAGCCAAGGGTCCTGGAGAGGTACTTGTTGGGCCAGTCTGAACGCTGGCAAAAAGTGGATTGTTTCCATACACACTGTTGCTGATGGAAGGCTGCTGTGCGACCTGCGGCTGGCTCGTAGATTGCCCGAAGAGCGAATTGCCACCGAATGTGTTGGACGCGTTGCTGCCGGCAGGTGCAGGAGTTCCAAACAAGCTCGGCGTACTTCCAGTATTCGGCTGCGTGTTGCCGAAAATGCCTCCTCCGGAAGTAGCAGGCTTATTGAAGAAGCTTGCACCCTGCTGCTGTGGCTGCTGCTGTGGTTGTTGTGCATTGCTGTTGCCAAAGAGACCTCCACCGAAGGAGCTTCCCGCAGCATTCCCAAACAGACTTGATCCGCTTGTTCCAGTTGTGGTGTTGTTGTTGGTATTTCCAAACAGATTAGACCCCGAGGGAGTGTTGCCGCCTGCAGGCGTAGTTCCGAAGCTGAATGTTGGCTTTGCGGCAGATTGGGCTGGTTGTTGACCAAAGCCTAAGCCGGGAGAACTCGAGGCCGGTTGACTGCCAAACATGCCTGGCTTAGCAGCGTTGTTGGCGCCTTGTTGCGTTGCACCGCCGAAACTGAAAGCCGGGGCCGGTGCAGCAGCGGTGGCACCACCAAAGGTAAAGCCTGTGCCGCCACTTGTGTTTGAAGCCGCGTTGTTTTGTTGTTGTCCAAAGAGACCTGATGCGGTGCTTTGCTGCGGCGCCGACTGGCCAAAGAGTCCTGTTGATTGCCCTGTATTGGCGGTCCCAAATCCTCCAGATGTATTGGTCGGTGCAGTGGTGCCAAATCCACCACCGGTAGTGCCACCGAACGAGAAGGGCTTTTGGGCGCTGTTGCTAGCGGCTCCTTGATTGCCAAGCCCAAATGGAGAAGCACCAGCCTGCGAATTTCCGAACATCGAGGTCGATGGATTCTGCTGTCCGAAAATGGATGGCTGCTGCGGTTGCTGAGCGGGCGTGTTGCCAAAGGCAGTGTTGGACGTGGTACCAGCTGAGCCAAATAACCCACCTCCAGTGCTGCCAAACAGTCCAGTAGACTGAGCCGGCGTCGTCTGAGAGCCAAAGGCATTCGTTGTTGGCTGTGTCTGGCCAAAAGTGTTGGTTTGCGAGGCTGGCGCGCTGCCAAACAAGCCTGGCTGATTGGGTTGGCTGCCGAATGTGTTGGCTGGCGTTTGCCCAAAGGCATTCGGTGCGGTCTGTCCAAAAAGGCCGGACGTCTGCGCTGTGGTTTGACCAAAGCTGCTTCCGAAACCAGATGCCTGTGGACCTGAGCCATACCTCCGTCCTTGAGCATAATCCTGGACACGAAGCTCTTCAAAAGACAAGCCGGCATAGGCAGGCATGCAGGTGATTGACTGGAAATGGTTCATACCGGTGCCGGTGCCTTCCTTTTCCGATGTGACTGAAAAAGGCGGATTGGTCGTGCCTGTTGTGATGGCGGCTACATTGGCGTTCATGCCCTGGCCAAAGACACTACCGCCTCCAAATGCGCCGGTTGAGGTGGGCTGTGAAGACGAACCAAAGAGGCCGCCGCCGCTTGTCTGCTGCTGAGAACCAAAGGCGGAGCTACCTTGTGCTGCCTGACCACCGAGCATACCTCCACTACCGCTTCCAAAGCCTGGCGTTGTCTGTTGAGAGCTTCCAAAGCCGAACGTATTTGCTTGCTGCGTGCCCGCCTGACCCGCGCTGCCAAACCCACCAAAGGGCGTGGACGCGTTTGCTTGAGCGCCGAACGGCGTGGATGTCGATCCAAACCCACCGAAGGGCGTGCTCTGATTGCCGGCTTGGCCTTGTTGTTGCTGCTGCTGTTGTGGCTGCTGGGGTTGACCGAAGAGTCCCGTTGATTGCTGCGTACTTGCGCCGAAGGGATTTGTGGATGATGAGCCGAATGCATTTGGCTGCTGATTGCTATTGCTCTGACCGAAGTTGAACATGGCTGCGGCTTGCAGTCTACTGTGGTCTTTGGCAGTGCTTGAATGATCCCCGTTGTCTCTCTCTCTCGATCTCGGTGGCTGTTGTCTTGTTGCAGGAATTTCTCTTTTCGTGACGAGCGTGGCTAGCGACTCAGTCTCAGTAGTAGCGAGCGAGCTAGAGAGCTACAAGGACAGCGAGGGCAACAAACAAGCAACCTAGGTAGTCTAGTCTCGCCTAGCCTGGTCAAGGCTCAAGATGGTCAAGTATGCACTCGAGGACGATTTAGCGGACGAAGAGATGATCCAGCAGGAGCCAGTCCTCGATCTCGCAGATACTTCACAAGGACCGGACGACACGTTTGAGGAGCATCACCTGCGCAAGCGACGGGCACAGCTACCAGACATACTCCCAGCAGGGCCTTTGAGCGGCTTTACTCATCAGCGCTCAGTCATGGAGGACAGTAGTCAGGTCGCGCCCTTGTCTGCCGCAAACGACATTGCAAATGGCGACAACGCCGGCCGCTCCAGTGGCTCGCTTACACCTGACGCGGCTGGATCAGAACCCGAAGCAATGTCCATCTCTAAAGCCAGCTATACAGAGTCACTGCGTGGTGAACCGGCTGAGCTCGGTGAGGCAAAAACTTGGCCTGAGCAGCTTGCTGCCACGTTGTCCCGGCAACATGTCCTCCGACAAGCCTCTACGCGTTCACAGGCTCTTGCCTCAAACATATATGCGGCACGCAAGACCAATTACACAAGCGCAGACTTGCATCACGATCTATTTGGTGTGCCTGTCAACCGGACTCGTGTTCAGGAGCCGCGCAGCAATCGCGGACGCGCCTTCAGCTGGGGTCACGGAACGCAGATTATATGTGCTGCTGCGCATGGCTCGGACGTGCAATTACATATGCTCCACGCCTCAAACACCATTCCAGCATACGGAGCACAACTTGAGATCCTACTAGCGCATTCTGCCATTTCTACGGATGCTGAAGGACTACCATTCGCGTCCGTGGACTCGTCCTTGCCGGCCCAGGGACTAGCGGATGCTGCCAACGAGCCGTATGCTGCGCACTGTTGGAGTCTGTCAAGCGCACTCTTTGATCAGCTTCCCTTCCTCGACAACATGATATCGCCGACTGCCCGACTTGCCCTTGAATCACGCCTGCGAAAGGATGCCGTCAGTCATTGGTTGCAGCAGCAAGTGGGTGTACAGGTTCGCTCCGATGAAAGTCAGACGCAGGCACTTGCTGAGCGCGTCGTTCTTCGCTTGACGGGTGGGCAGCTTACCGACGCATGCGCACTGGCACTCTCTGCTGGCGACGGGCATCTCGGCACTCTTCTGGCCACCGGTAACGGAGATCGTGGCATACGTGCCGACATGGTTGCTCAAATCGCTACTTGGAAAGACGACTCGACCTGGTCGTTTATTGATCCAGCGCGTCGGACCATCTATCAACTGCTCGCCGGCGAGGTGACCGATCTGGACAGCTACAGAGATGAAGAGCGTCAATTGTCTTCGTCAGGCGGACTCCTGCGACAGTATGGCTGGCTCAGATGTCTAGGTTTGTGCCTTTGGTTCGGAACTCTATACGAAGCAGGGATTGACGCTGCTCTCGACCAGTTTCGAGGGCTCTTGTCTCATTCACACAAGTCCTCTTCATCACTCGAAGCCATTTTCAACGATTTGAGGTACAAGCTACTTCAGCTATTCGCCGACAAGGATCGAGAGGCGTCCAAGCAACTTTTCGAGCCCTCAACTTGGCAGAAGGCTAATTTAGACGTTGTCGAACCCTGGCTGCTCAATCAATTTCTGGTTTCCAGGGGCTTGTCCATGCTAGCGATTGAGGATGCCGATTGTTTGACGCTATCTTGCTGCGCCCAGCTAGAAGACACCTCTCGCTTCGATGCAGCTCTTCGTGTCGCGCTTTTCCTTCATCTGCCCACCACGTGAGTGCTCAATGATGTGATCCCACTAACGTTAGACGTCAAAGCCATGCTCTGCGCCTACTCTCTCGATTAATCGGCACAATGACGCCTAGCGACGAAGCCACCCTGCTGCAGCAGCTCAAAGTTCCGTCTTCCTGGATCAACCAAGCTAAAGCGCTCAATTTGCGTTATCAAGGTTCAGCTATCACTGAAGCGCAATGTCTACTGGCTGCCGGTCTCGTCAACGAAGCACACTTCACGCTCGTCAAGCAGATCGGCCCAGACTGCATCATATCTGGACAAATGGATGCGTTGAAAGGCCTACTCGCTTCATTCACATCGATTGAGTCAATCATGGACTGGCCCACTGGCGGACAAGTTTACGCAGACGCTGCGACCATGACGCAGCTGACTGGTCGAGAAGCGACATCAAAGCTGGCATCACGAATCATGCGTGCACTGCCTTCTATGACCGCCCATGATTTCAAACAAAAGGTGGCTGTGCGCGAACTGGCATCCATTTGTCTACCTCCCTTGCTCATGAGCCCTGATGACAGTACGGTCGAGGCCGTAAACACAAGCGAGGCGCTCTTCTCGGTTGAGGCACGCCATGCCCTCGGAAGTTTCCGTAGTCTTGCAGCTTAGGCGTGGGCCAATAACACAAGAGCGTGGACGTGACTCCTCGTGGAAATGTTTGTAGCTACTTCGACTTGGTGAGGTAAGAAGCTCCATGTGTGCGTGGCGAGCAACCGCAGATGGATGGGCCTTTCTCGAGTCGCGCGTGATTCTTTCCAGATCCACGCTCAGATCAATGAGGCTGTGTGCGTGAAGCAGTAATGTTGGAGCAAAGAACAGAGTCAGCAGACATTGTAGAGTTCATGGCTGCTCGCTACAGAGCACCATGGGTATGAATGGAGTCTCAATATGCGCATGGTTGTAATCAGTTGCAAGTTGAACTTGCAACATGAGCTTGAGCCAAGAAAGAAATAAAGCCTCCACGAGCAAACGCCGAAGTACCTACCTAGGTACCTACCTACCTACCTACCTACCTACCTACCTACCTACCTACCTACCTACCTACCTACCTACCTACCTACCTACCTACCTACCTACCTACCTACCTACCTACCTACCTACCTACCTACCTACCTAC